>OZ025298.1:285201886-285774386 GCA_964019185.1 Maratus speculifer | reverse complement strand
TTTCAAATTGACCGAAAACTTTGAGGTATATCCTCTTTTATGGGGTGTTTTAGGAATCCTCTGTTGTTGAGCAACATGACGCCTATTCCAAAAAGAAGATTGAGTGTGAAGGTGAACGACACGGTGCCTTTTCGTAATTTTTTCAATATTGGTCAAGTTAAATTTTTATAATAACATGATTGCGTTTCTGCTAGTAAGTTTTAAATGTTCAAACAATGCTATTATTATTATTATTATTATTATTATTATTATTATTATTATTATTCTTTTTTTTTTTTTTTTTTTTTTCAAATTGGAAGTTTTAATTTCATACCTGTTTAATATTAAAAAATTCAAAGTTATATAATGACGTCATTATTTCTAAAAATAGATATTTACAACTAAAACTCAAATTTCCAATAAATGTTGTGTGATGATGAATTTTTTTTATGAGATGAATTTTTTGTGAGATGATAATGAAATGATGGTTATGAAATCATGATAATGAAATGATGGTTATGGAATCATGATAATGAAATGATGGTAATGAAATGATGGTGAAATGATGGTGAAATGATGATGAAATAATGATTATGAAATTTTTATGTGGAACATGATTTTGGAAACTTGAGTTGGGTTGCCCTCTGTGGCGGGACTTTTAAAAGAAAACCTAACCCGTATTCACGCTAGGTTCGAAGGAAACCACAGAAAACTTCGAACGGTTAGGCCGACGGAAAAACATTTTTCCCTCGGGAAAAATGTCACCCCCCATGTTTCATGTACGCAAAACATTTCGCATCAAAGAAATCGCAACAAAAATCCCCCCAACAAAAGAAAAAATGTACGCAAAATATTTCGCATCAAAGAAATCGCAACAAAAATCCCCCAACGAAAGAAAAAAATGTACGCAAAACATTTCGCAGGCAACAAAGTGTAGAGCCCAATCAAAGAAATCGCAACCCAGAAAAAAAAAATGTACGCAAAACAGTTCCCAAACGAAAGAAAAAAATATCGCCCAGAAAAAAATATCGCCCAGAAATCGCAACAAAACGCCCGATCAAAGAAAATTATTTCGCAGCGCAAGAATAATATAAACAGAAAAAAAAATTATACCACTTTGCTTTCAAGGAAGCCCCCCTGTGAAAAGAAAAACAACAAACAGAGCCAGCATGTTTTATTATTCAACAAAAAAAAATTTTTTTTTTTTGCTCCGACAAAGTTTCGCTTTTTAAAAGGAATCCTTCATTTTTGTGTAAAGATGTGTGGAAAAAAACAACCCACCGAGGAAGAGCCAGCATTTTTTATTATCCAAAATTTTTTTTTCTTGCTCTGCTCCTGCCCGACGGGTTGCAATTGTTTGCGTGCCTGTGAAATAAGATGAGACAAAGACTCCAATAAATGAGACAATTTCTAAAAAAAGAAAAATATTTTATTAGTTATTCATACTCACCTAATTTTTCTCTCAACTCCTTCGTTTCCTTTTCCTCCACCTCTCTTTTTTCAACGGTTTTGGGTGACCCGGTGATACTTTTGCTTCATCCGGCGAGTTTCCGATCCGCCCAACGCAGCACTACTCCTGAATGGGGCACCCGCTTTGCGAGTTTACGACCGGTCCATCGCAATTCGACAACTAGACACTTTTTTTTCATTTCAAGCTTTTTTTAGGAGCTTTTGTTTTAAAAGTAGAATAGTTGCCGAAGGAGCCCGATCTTTACCAAACAGGTGTAGACATCTTTCACTTCCACTCCGAGCCATAATAAACAGAAATAGATTTTTATGCACGGACGACAAAAAAAGTCGACATGGTGAAAAAAATTTCTCTCTGGATCAGCACGGAGTAAAAAAAAGTGGAAAAGATGCTCGCTCACGAACCAGTTCGAAACTCCAATTTTTTTTTAAAACAAAAAAAGGGAGTTCGCCCCTTGTCTCCCCACGAGGCCGTCAGTTTTAAACCGAGCTGAAAGTCTCTAACCGCTGGCCTGTCTACGATGCGTACCACGTCAGACCATCGCAGCTGCAACAGGGATCGGAAGGCCCCCAATTCCCATTCCAGAGGCTTTGCGAAACACCCCGCAAGGGGCGTTATTTCGAGGTGCTTCCCTAAACCTTCGCCGAGAGACAAGAGGATCCTTCGGAATTCGTGGCTTGGATTCGGATAACTCCTCGTCCATCAATTTCTCAAAGCCGGGAAGCCCGCTTCCGAAAAAAAAGAGAAAGTGGAGAAAAAAAACAGGTTGGCTTCTTCGATGACCTTCGAGTACAAATTTCTTTTTGTTAAAAACTAGCCTGAAATAAATATTTTGCCTTCCAAGCCCAGGATCGAGGAAGGACTTTTTTTTTTCTCCAACTTCTGGGATTTTTTTTGTGTCCGTTTTTTTAAAAAAAAAAAATAACAATTTGAACGCGCTCTGACAAAACTATCTTCACCACAAACCCAAGATAATGTGGACTTGCCTACACCTCGCAATTGGATTGTGTGTTGTGAAATTTAACAAAAAATTTTTTTTTTTGAACGCGCTCTATTTAAAAAGAAATTTGAACTCGAAGGGTGCTGAAAAAGAAATTATACTTACCATTATTTTCCCTTGTGCTGAAAAAAAAAATTTTTTACCACCACGGATTCCTTTTAAAGCGAAAATGACAAAAAAACAAACAAATGTTACCGCGGATTCCCCCCCCCACAAACACAACATGAAAAAAAACAAACATCAAAAGCAAAGTTTTTCTCCCCCCCCCACAAACACAACATGTAAAAATACAAACATTAAAAGCAAAGTTTAACCCCCCCTCCCCGGACAATACAAACACAACATGTAAAAAAAAAACAAACATTAAAAGCAAACATTTAAAAGATGTAAAAAAAAAAATGCAAAAAGGCAGCGAGGAAAAGGGATCGAAGCAACGTTACGTTAACACCGCAAGGTTCCAGTTGCTCCGAACAATAGCGAAGCGATAGAGCGGAAAGCTAAAGTCTTGGTTTCATCCGAAACTTATACTGTCAATTTTTTTTTTTTTTTTTTTCATATATAATTGAATCTCATGTCCCTTAGACACTCTCTGCTTATTTTCAGTCCTAATCGAATGAAATCTCGAAAGTGCATCTTTTGATTCTCCAAACTAAAAAAAACCTTTATTTAGTGAATAAATACTTTTAAAAATCTCCCACTTTAACTTTAGATTAAAAATAATTACAAAAAGACCAAGATAAGTTATGATAAATTATAATAGCTAAAGTGATATGATTTTCCCCAGAGTATTTTTAAAAACATTTTAGCGGCAAATTTCTTCCATAGCATTTGCTATAGATGCTAAGGTACCAACCATTCTAACTGTGGAATGTAATAAGCTCCTCGCCCAATTCGGTTTTGGATTTGATGAGAAAGTTTCAGGAACAACTTTTTTTATACCCTCCCAACCGTCATGATCTTCCACCCATGATAATAAGTTTTCCTGTACCAATCTTGAAAAACATTCATACATTACATCTATAATGCTTTTAGGTAATTTATCTTGGATGCATTTTACAGCCAATTCTCCGACGAAAGCGAAAAATGCAATTATTCGACTCCAAGTAATACCTTCGATAAACAATTCATTAAATACACCTGTTAAAAGACTATTTATATTATCTTCATCAATATTTTTTATTTCACAGCATAGATTTTTTATTTCATTACCATACTTGTCGAGAAATACACTAAGAATTTCGCAAGTTTTTTCAATGAGATTGGTTTCTTTTTTATTCATCGGACTGTCTGCATGAAAATTTTCATAATGATTCAGTAGAAAAGAAAATACATTTTCAAGAAAACAATCTGTTCTTATTATATCTTTTTTGCTATAAATTCTCTTTTCACACTCATCAATTTCCCCACGCAAAAAAACTGCTTTAAGTAGCAAATTGTTAGACATTTTGCGAAGAAAAGATACTTTGTTTCAACAAGCGGAGAATGTAAAAATTACAAGTGAAGCCACAAGCTTTATAATCTTACAACATGAAAAAAAAAAAAAAAAAAAAAAAAAATTTTTTTTTTTTTTTTTTTTTTTTTTTTTTTTTTTTTCCTACTACATTCATATATATACGAATCTCATGTTCCTTACACACTCTTTGCTTATTTTCAGTCCTAATCTAATGAAATCTCGAAAGTACACCTTCTGATTCACCAAAGTTTTTTTTTCAAATTGACCGAAAACTTTGAGATGTATCTTCTTTTATGGGGTGTTTTAAGAATCCTCTGTTGTTAAGCAACATGACGCCTATTCCAAAAAGAGGATTGAGCGTGAAGGTGAATGACACGGTGCCTTTTTGTGATGCCGCGGGCTACCCATGCCATGGCTTTAAAAAGTCTTTTTGTCATGGCTTTTAAAAAGCCATGGCTTTTAAAAGTGATTGCGTTTCTTCTAGTAAGTTAGAAAAAAAAAAAAAAAAAAAAAAAAATTTTTTTTTTTTTTTTTTTTTTCATAATAGGATATTACATGTAAGCGCCATACAATTACAGTCAAAGATATAAAAGTTTTTAATTTCAAGGTCATCCCAATGTCATTCATGGGTTCCATTTTCCAGGCTTGAAGTCAAGCGACAAAATTTTATCGGGCCCACATCAATAGTTTTGTTGTGTACAATTCTCAACAAATGTTAAAAAAATCAAGTCGATTGGATCATAAACTATGAGCAAACATGATTTTTAATACTACACCATGGGGGGGGGGGCAAACTTTGATTAAACATAGTACTGCGTACAAAATTTGAACCGCTTCGGATAATTAGAGTCAGAGATATAAAAATTTCAAGGTCATCCCATGGGGGTCTATCATCGACGGCACGCGAAATTATGTGACAAATTTTTATGGATCGACCAGGGGGTCCCCACTATTGACATTTTTGTTATTAAATTTACAAAATTTTATACGTGTTAAAAAAAAACTGTACGTTTCTGAAACAATTACAAAGTAAAATATTAATAAAACATTATTTTTTATGGATCGACCAGGGGGTCCCCACTATTGACATTTTTGTTATTAAATTTACAAAATTTTATACGTGTTAAAAAAAACTGTACGTTTCTGAAACAATTACAAAGTAAAATATTAATAAAACATTATTTTTTATGGATCGACCAGGGGGTCCCCACTATTGACATTTTTGTTATTAAATTTACAAAATTTTATACGTGTTAAAAAAAAACTGTACGTTTCTGAAACAATTACAAAGTAAAATATTAATAAAACATTATTTTTTATGGATCGACCAGGGGGTCCCCACTATTGACATTTTTGTTATTAAATTTACAAAATTTTATACTTGTTAAAAAAAAACTACGTTTCTGAAACAATTACAAAGTAAAATATTAATAAAACATTATTTTCAATACAACAGAGTCACATTATTTTTTATTTGTTAAATGAAATAATTAATTAATTGAATTGACTTACCCCAAAAACTTATTGAAACACAATCTGCAGGTTTAGTAGCCACTGGTTTCGGCGCCGAATCCAAACTAATTCGCACAAAATCGGTGGCTGTATTTATATGCTAGGATGACGTCAAATTTCAAATCTTAACTGAAATATTTAACTAAAAGTGAAACATCTAACTTGAACTGAGTTCAAGGTCATCCAACTGCGTAAAAGGAATATTTTTACATCATCGTTTTTTCGCTAAAAATAATTTCCAAACTAAAACTCAACTCAAGGTCATTTAACTGTGTCTCTTTTTTTAGAAAAGTTGGTTTTCGTTCAACATGAGCAAGCAGGAAAAGATTTTTTTTTTGTTTTATTCATGCATTGATTCTTTTTTTATATAATAATGACACACAATAATGTTACATTTTATAATAAAAATGAGCAACTTGCATTAATTTAATCTAATTTTTTTTGTAGAAACGAGTTTTATCAAAATCATCTTAAGCTAAATTCTGTTCAAAATACCTTTTTTAGCAGCCTTTTTACTTTCTTCTATCTTTACAAGAAGAAAGTATTGGATTCATGAAAATTTTCGACTTCCGGTTTTCGACGGATTTATACGTCTGTCTGTATGTGACAAAAAATTTGTGGGCGCTCTATCTCAAGAACTAATGCTTGAAATTTAATAAAATTTTATATTCAGTTAGACCTTGATATGGATTAGTGCCTATTGGTTTTTGGTGAAAATTGGCCTGCAGGTGGCGCTGTTATACTACGTTTTTCATGATTTTCAAGATTGCTATATCTCAAGAACTAATGCACAGAATTTCACCAAACTTCAGATTCTGTGACCCCTTGATATAAATAGACGCTGATTAAGTTTTGGTGTAAATTGGCCTGCAGGTGGCGCTGCTATACTACGTTTTTCATGATTTTCAAGATTGCTATATCTCAAGAACTAATGCGCAGAATTTCACCAAACTTCAGATTCTGCGACCCCTTGATATAAATAGACGCTGATTAAGTTTTGGTGTAAATTGGCCTGCAGGTGGCGCTGTTATACTACGTTTTGCACGATTTTTGCGATAGCTATATCTCAAGAAGTAATGCACAGAATTTCACCAAACTTCAGATTCTGTGACCCCTTGATATAAATAGACGCTGATTAAGTTTTGGTGTAAATTGGCCAGCAGGTGGCGCTGCTATGCTACATTTTGCACGATTTTTGCGATAGCTATATCTCAAGAACTAATGCAGAGTCTAAATAAGTCGACCCTAGATGCGTTTGAGTGCAAAAAATGAATTTAAAAATGAGTCTGAAAAAACGCAATTTGTTATATTTTCTCAATCTTTCAATCACCATAAAGTCAGAAATTTCTGTTCAAAATACCTTTTTTGGCTGCCTTTTTTAAAATATATTCTGACTTTATTGAAAACTCGACCAATTCGCCACAGTTGCTAAATAAGAGAATTTGTCATTTGGATGCGAGCAAAATTGAATTTAAAAATGAGTCTGAAAAATAAGCAGTTTGGATTTGAGTTTTTTTTTTTTCTCCAACTCCTATTTTTTGTTTAATTTATTTTTGCTAGAAAAATTAGTCCTATGATAAACTTGTTAATATAAAAATTGTAGATATTATTGAGAAGATGTAAAATAAATGTAATTATATTTGATTACTTAAGGGTGTTCTCAACTGATCCGCTCAACAAGCGAAAAACGTTTTGACACATTTTACAAATTCATTTTTCAACAAAAAGTTATAAAATTTTAATGCCTGACTATGAAAGCGATTTCGAATTGAACTTATTTTTCCATTTTATGATAATTAAATTACTTATCGAGTTATAAGCTATTTCGATGACGCAATCACCCGTTTTTCTCCTCCTTTTCGACCGGTTTTTCTGCTTTCGTCGGGAAATATGCTCAAAAGTGTCAACTTTGAAGGCTTGTTATGAAAAATCTATTGTGTTTTTTTTTTAAAAAAACAAAAGAATGAGTGCAATTAAAGAGTTTCTGAATAACAACACCTGCTATTTTTATGCATTTCCAAACAAAAATAAATTAATGCATGTGTCACAAAGTTACCCTTTTTGATTTTAAGAACACCCTTAAGAATTGAGTAAGTTATGAATTTTTTTTTCTTTTTTCTTTTCGTCGGTAAAAGTTGATTCTGTCAAAAAACCCATATATACAAAAGTTTCAGATAATGTTGAGTACATTTATATAAAAAATTTAGTTGGATTTGATATCTTGAGAATTGACAAAGTTGTGATTTTTTTTTCACCCCCCCCATTTTTAACTTTACCAAAAATCTGTCATGCAGCTCATTTTTGAGGAGTAATATAAACTTTAAACTGATTCGATATCTATTTTATTTAAAAAGTTCGGGTTACAAGAAATGGTGTTCATATAAAAAGATTTTTCTAATCCTCTTGTGTACACCAGATCGAGGATCTTTTTCACGAAGAAGTGATTTTGAAATCTTGGTCAAATTATTGATTATTAATTTAATGTAAAAACTTTTAGTCTTTTGAAAAAAAATTAATCGTGAGTGTATTGGGGGAAAAAAGTGTTTTGGCGCTAAAAGATTGCAATTTTTTTTATTTTGATCGTAAAAAAAATGTTTCTTTAGAATTTAACAAGTTTTTTTTTTAAATTATTCCAATATATCTGACAACACGATTCATTTTTTCATCACTTTATAAACTTTGTTTCTTTTTTTTACATCCAGTTTAATAACTTGATTCGGCCGCTTTCGATTTCCGGTTTTCGATGGACGGGGTCAGAGATTCTAAAAACATGTTTTTACAAAATGTCTGTCTGTATGTCGCCATTCTACCATCAAAAAGTGTATAAAGTTATGCATAGAATTGAACCAAATTTTTGTGAATGGCTGTGGCAAGCAGGTCATGCTTGCCACAGCCAAAAAGTTTTGAAATATTCCGCCGGAAGGGGGCGCTGCAATCGCGATTTTTGTGCCATTTTCCACCGACCAAAAGTGTATGAAGTTATGCATCGAATTGAACCAAATTTTTCAGTGAGACATGTTTCTTTCAACTCTGTATTAATTGAAAATGAATAAGTATAGATATCTGGTGACTTTTGAAAAAAAATAACAAAATATTTTCCGCCTTATTGTGTGAACTTTCTGTGATAGATATTTTGGAATACATTCATAGCTATGTGAGCTGCTAATCTCTTACTTGGGTGGAACCAAATTTATTAAGTTGTGTAAATATTTAAGAAATGGTGTTCATATAAAAAGATTTTTCTAATCCTCTTGTGTACACCAGAGGTGCCTATCGAGGATCTTTTTCGCGAAGAAGTGATTTTGAAATCTTGGTCAAATTATTGATTATTAATTTAATGTAAAGACTTTTAGTCTTTTGGGGGGAAAAAATGAATCGTGAGTGTACTGGGGGAAAAAAGTAGTGTTTTGGCGCTAAAAGATTGCAATTTAAGATTTGAAATTTTTTTTTATTTTGATCGTAAAAAAATGTTTCTTTAGAATTTAACAAGTTTTTTTAAAAAAAAATTATTCCAATATATCTGATAACACGATTCATTTTTTCATCACTTTATAAACTTTGTTTCTTTTTTTTTTTAGAAAAAAAAAAAATAAACCAATATTGGTTTCCTATCTGACGCGAAAAAACGGACCGAACAGAAACATGTATGGATAAAAGACTATTGTCTTTTACCTTATAAACATGTTTCTGTTCGACCCGTTTTTTCTTTTTTTTTAAATCAACAAGTCTCTTTTTTTTAAAGTTTATCTCGAATCCAATCGGCGAAAACAATACATTCAATTCTCGAACAATGTGGCATTTTATCATTAAGCAGTCTTCTATGAATTCCACAGCCGTTTACCAGGATGTATTTCAATGGGTGGGATATTGCATCAAATTTTGGGCATCCAAAATCTTCCAAGTTTAGATATGGAATCCCTAGGTCTTGCAGCACGTCCCTTTCAACGTGGCCACCTTTATAGGCTACTATATATTTTTTATCAGTTTTTTGGCACTCATACTCGGCCTTTACAATGGTTTCAAAAAATTCGAAATCAAAAAGATGTCTTTCGTTAGTCAGGGGTTCGAGAGTTAGGCCGTGCAGGTTGTTTGTACAATAGTTGATTGTTTTCCAATCTTTCCAAGTCGCTTGATTAGCCAGGTGGTTCAATCTGAAGGTGTACATGCCGCTATCGCCTTTCGTCAGTGAGGCAAATCCCAGTTCTCGGCAGTAAAATTTTCCCCCGATGCGGAATCCGTCGAAATCAACGACCATGCAAATGTTTGAAAGGCTCATGGTTCAAAGACAAAGTTCTCAGATAAAGAAAATTTCCAACTAGTCGATAAAAAGTGGTAGCAAGGCTTTCTGACAAGAGCAGAATGATGCTTTGGTCACAATGCGACCTCCTTTTTATATAAAAGACTTGTCAAAACAATCGGACTGAAATAGAATTATCAGAAAGGATGTAGCTATTTTATCGCGGTTAACAGGAAGCCACAGTGTAAAAAAAAATATCAGAACCAATTCTGAAAGAAACTTTTAGAACATTTTTTATTTTCGGAAGCGGAAAGGAAATGATGCAATTCCTTTTTTTATCTGTTTGAACAGATGCGTATCACGAGAAAATTGTTATATAATTATTTTCTAGAACATTTTATTTTCGGTTGGTTGGTTGATTTTTGACGTCCGATTATCTGCGCTAGGGATAAAGGACCAGGGGGGAGTGCCCTTCGTGGGGGTCTTTCTAAGGGAACCTAACCCGTATTTACGCAAGGTTCGAAGAAAACCACGAAAACTCCGAACGGTTAGGCCGACAACCGCGATTGGGTTCGAACCCAGCACCTGCCGTCTACCAGTTGAGAGGTCCGAACCTCTCGGCCACTGGTTTTATTTTCGGAGGTCATGAGATTAAATTCTCGGAAAGGAAATGATGCAATTCCTTTTTTTATCTGATCACGAGAAAAAATAGTTATATAATTATTTTCTAGAACATTCAGTTTATTTTTAGAATTTTTGGAAAATATATTACGGTCATTACAAGTTCCTTGTAAAATCTTTACTTGATATCATTTTTTTTCATACCTCGAATATTTCAATATTTAACAAGTTCTAACTTGCGACAAGTAAATTTTAAAATGCATTAATATTTTATAGGAAAAGATTTCCCTTACATTATGGTCACTATTTTTAAATACATCAATAGCTTTTTACTGAATTTCCCCCTTACATTATAGTCAATGGCGAAAAAACTAGTTTTTAAATACAGCTCAAAAGATTTCCCTTACATTATAATCAATGGCGAAAAAAAAACTGTTTTTTAAATACAGCACACCCTTACATTATGGTTAATGGGGTCTGTTTTTTTAAATACATCTCAAAAGATTTCCCTTACATTATGATTAAAAAAGCCCAACAATGATTATGTGTAATTTATTTTTCGAAAAAATGCAAGTTTTGCTTTTTTAAATTTTACAATATGGGCAAGTCTTTCTATCATTTTAAATTTTACAATATGGGCAAGTCTTTCTATCATTTTAAATTTTACAATATTGGATTTAACCCCCCAAAAAAAAATGGGCCCCAACAATGATTATGTGTAATTTATTTTTTCGAAAAAAATGCAAGTTTTGCTTTTCAAGTTTTCCAATATTGGATTTATATCTAACCCAAAAAAATGGGCCGAACGAGGCATGTATGGATAAAGACTATAAAAGTCTTTCCATAACACATGCCTCGTTCGACCCATTTTTTTTTTTTTTTTTTTTTTTTTTTTTTTTTTTTTTTAACACAAACTGTATTCATAAACCTCTTCTCCGAAATGAATCAAAACTTTTCTCGGGGGTCCTGACATTCTCAAGTTCTCTAAATTTTCTTCATACAAGTGAACTTCTCGTCGTTTTAATATATATTCATTAGCCAAGTCCTCGTACAGATCAAAAGTTTTGCGTCTAAAGTCGCTTAGAAATTGACTGAAAGTCTGTGAATTTGAATAATCATCAGCCATTGTTTTTACTCGAATCGCTTTCTTATATTCAGTCGTGATTCTCATAGGTTCGAGCGGTAGGATCCTGGCCACCTCTGGGTTTTGAAAGGTGTAAACCAAATACTCAGCTGCTCGCCTCTTGCATGCTCTCAAAATTTTCACGGCCTCTCCAATTGAAAAAATTCGAATTTTCAGAGATCCACGGGGCAAGTCCATTCTCTTATAAATGATATCTTTCACCCTCAGATGGGCGTGTGCAGATGCATACTGATGTAAATTTTTGTATTCAAATATTCGAGCAATATCTGTTGCCCGGACAAAGGGCAAGCCATCGGATGACAACACTACCAGAATCGGAAAAGAAAGCAGATCGTTGACTAAATAGAAGAACATTCTGACTGGAGATGAGGAACAACAGCAGGAGCTCAAGCAAATGATAGCTTGCTCGGCCAGGCAGACCCGTATTTATACTCGCATTCGACCTCGAAAGATCTTTCTAGAACTTCCTGCTTCACCAGAATTCCGTTAAAATAGGTCGTAGAAAAACAAACAAACTAAAATAATCATGTGTCAAGGAAAAACTGGTTACATAAGAGTCTCGACCTGTTTTTTCATTTCTTTGACGTAGATAAATTTACCAGCATCCTGTTTTCCGAGAAGCCGGCCTTGTTTATTTTTAATCCGCCACGTGCAACCCGATTGTTGCGCAAGGTCACGCCTAAATTTCAACACAGGACTTTCTTTTCCAATCCATATAAATACTCCAATGTTGGTAGATATAATTTCTTTTAACCTCCTGACTTCCACCGGCTCACACACTAAGCTGCAGGTTTCACTGCAATATTTAAATTAGTCCATAAATAAAACCCAGTTCTGAAAAAATTAAGTTAGGTTATCAGAGATCCGATACTAATAACGCATCAGGTTGGGTGGGGAAAAAAACATCTTTTTTTTATATTTTTTAATAAATTACAGAACATTACAATATTACCCTTTGGCTGGGCAGGTTTTTGAAAAAAAATCAAGTAAAGAAATGAAGTGGAAAGACACATTTTGTGGAATTTGTGCTCTTTTGGAACTTGGGTTCGCTTTGTTCACGTTGTTTTTCGCTTGTACCATTGTGTAAATAAACGCAAACAGTGGAATTTTATATATATTTTTAACGACGTTAAAAAATTTATTTTATACATGTTCCAATTTTTGCATATTTTTTTCAAAACGAAAAAAATCCAGAGGGATTAGAGTGCTCGAAGAATTTTGCAGCCGACTGTACATCAGTTTCATTGCCTCTTCATTTTTTTAAACCAGTTGCAAACATGTAGCTTTTAAATAGGGGATAATCTTTATGCTAAATTTTGTAGAAAAATAAAACTTCAGCTTGTAATCAATTCCATTATGATTTTTGGCGTCAAACATTTATAACGATAGACTTATTTCGTGTCTATTGTCAAATGAAAGTGAAGTTTACAATAATCTATTATTGGCATTTAATCTTATACCTTGGCGATAGTTTTTTTGGGGCGGGGGTTCGACGGGGTAATGAAGTAGTATTTAATAGTTAATTTTTGATAAAATTCTGTTGATAGGGCTTAAATGTTAATTAAAACTGCAACATAAACATTAAAAAAAAATTTCTACTGTCGGTATTTCATGTATATTTTTTTCTTAGCCAATTTTAAAGTATTTTTTTTAACCTGAATGATTGATAAATTAATTGCAAATATTTTTTTTAATTCGATATCATTGTTATTCCGAAGATTTTTCCTGCGCATTGCAAATATTGCTTTTTTAGTGATAGTAAAATAACTGCAGATAAAAAATACATAATAAGGCTAAAACCCAGAATTAACGACAGCTTAGCGAATGCCTCTACGGAGACTTGAAAAGTATGCGAGTTCTGTCAACTTAAATATCCAGATAGAATTTTAACAAATAATAGATACTACTTTATTATTCCATAGATCAATTTCGCCAAATTATACATATTGCAAAACGATTCACCATATTATACAAACGGATATAACTTTTATTTTAAATAACAAAAGAATCAATAAATTACTAAAATATTTATGGAAATTCTATACTAATATTATAAAGAGGAAAGATTTGATTGTTTGTTTGTTGGTTTGTTTGTTTGAATTGAATAGGCTCCGAAACTACTTGACGGTTTCGAAAAATTCTTTCACCGTTGGAAAGCTACACTATTTCCTTAGAACATAGGCTAATTTTTAATTGATTTATTCAAATAATTTCCTTAATAATTCAAAATTTCATTATTTTTCATACAGAATCAATTAAAATTTTTCCGATAAGAAATAACCATTTTCTTTCCCGTTGCCAAAAAAATCAAAATATGGAAAATAATTTCTCCTCGGCAATTAATTTTTAGTTGAACAGTATCCACATGAAAAATTAAAATAAAAAAAAATTCAAAGGAAAATAAATATGACGTCATTTATTATATTATCGGAAGTTTCGTTTGCACAGATATCATATACACATCGAGGTAACTAATGGACACTAAATTGATGTTATTTTGCCTGGCATGGCAACCCGACTATTGTTATTTAATCTACACATATAATAAAACAGTAGGACCCGGTGTGTCTGTACATTGAAGATAATTGACAAAAATGGAGTCAGGGCGATAAAAGAAAACCAATGAAACACAAAAAAAATTTTTTTGAATTTTTTGTCTGTCTGTCTGTCTGTCTGTCTGTCTGTTTGTTCGAGGTTATCTTCGTAACTACTGAATGGATTTTTATGCGGTTTTCACTAATGAAGAATGCACACTCCCGGGCAGTGTATAGGCTTTGTTTCATCAAAATCGGACAACAGACAAAAAAGTAACAAAAAGAAACAAAAGAAACTATTAGGTGCGCTGCTCACGTTTTTTAGTACATAACGTTTTTTAGTACATATAAAATCCAATAGATGTCACTGTGCGATTTTAAAACGCGCTATCGTTATGTTTTCGCCAGTCTACTTAAGTATGAGAAAGTTTCAAGCTGGCTGTCGTTCCATGTGGTTTAGTCGGTAGAACGTCAGTGCGCCATACTGATGGCCCGGGTTCGATTCCCAGCATGGAATTTTTTTTCACTATGTTGGCATTAACGCCTATAAGCAATTAAAAGAATTTGAAATATTGTATTCAAGGCGAATTTTCTCTCTGGGAAAATTTCCTTGCATTAATATGTCAGTGTAATTTTTTTTCGATTTAATTTTTTTTTCGAAACTTTGTTTTTCTTAAAAAATTACAGTAAATATTTGATATTTCCCAACGTTTTTTGAATGATCGACTTGCTTTTTTTTTTTTAATGTATGTCTGAACCTTATCTAACTACTTCTTCAAGATTTCTTTAGATAAACCGACCAGCGTAGCGGGCGAAGGCCGCTAGTTATTAATAAAATGTTTTTTTATTTCCTTTCTCTTCTTTAAAATTATGTAAACTGTTTTGTTCTATACTTATTATTTAAATACTAATTGTTATTATTTTTTAAATAATAGAAAATAATTTTAATATATATATGAAACTGGTATTCGAAAACGATTTTTCCGCCAAATTAGTGTAAAAAATTATCAGTACATGACAACTGCACTGTTTTGTTTATGTATTAAGGATACTTTTATCCGATATACAACATATCCGATACAACATAAATCCGATTACAGAAAATTAGTCAGATTATTTAATTAGAAGTTATTAAATTTATGTTTTTTTTTATTATGAAACAGGCGAAGAAAAGAAAATTTACTATTGCTGCCCGACTGGAGAATTAACCTTGATGTTATTTTAAAAAACTATCGAAATGGCGAATTTTTAATTATTTGTTTACGTTTTTTTATTTATGTTATTGCAAACATTTTTCCACTTTTATACACGCATCACTTTGGCGTGATTTTTTTTTATGATGCCAATTTGGAGAACACTGTGTTTTCAAATACCAATTACATTTATATTACTTTTATTTATTTTCTATTATTTTAAAAAGGAAATAATAATAATGAACTAAGTCAATAAATAATTATGGAACAAAACAATTTATATAATTTTAAAAGAGAAAAGAAAAATAATGAAATAATTTACTCAAAAATAATCAACTATTACCGGATTACCACGTGAGGCATAAAATCGCAATTTGCTGCAATCTCGCCAACGGGATCCTTAGATGACACCTGCACCTACATATTATTGGCAATATTATTGTTTATACAATTTGTTTATATAATTTGGTAATACTTGATAATCCCATCGACCAAAAAACTATTGCCAAAGTATAAGGTTAAATGTCAATGGATGATCGTAAATGTCATATTCATTTGACATTAAATTTGTTATACGTAATTGTTACTTCATCAACCAATTTTAATTCGATGTTTATTTGTATTTCTATTAACATTTTAGTAATTTATTGATTCTTTGGTTATTTAAAATATAAATTATGTCCATTTGTATAATTTGGCGAAATTGATCGACGGAATAATCAAGTAGTCGAACAAAAAACTATCATCAAGCTATAACATTAAATGCCAATAATGGATGATCGTAAATTTCACATTTATTTGAGGACAAACATGAAATAAGTCTGGTACATTTGTAACAATATCGTTTCTAGCACTTCTAATGTTTGACACTAAAAATCATAATGGAATCGATTACAGAAGGTAGAAAGATGCAAACTAAAGACTTATTTTTCTACAAAATTTAGTCATCAAGATTATTCTGATTTAACGGCTACATGTTAGCAACTGTTTTATAAAAGGAAGAAGCAGTGAAACTGATGTAATTTTAATGTTATTCAAATAATACAGCTTTAAAACACACTTTTTATGCTTCATTGTTCTACTAAATATATAAGTGAAACACCCTTCTTCGTCTGACACCCCCACGGAGGGCATCCTTTTCTTAGGGCCTATATCCCACGTGTAGATAAATGGCCGTCATAAATACAAACAAACAAAAACTCTTCTTTATCTGTCAATAATTCTTTAAATTTTTTACTCTATGTATTCTTGCTGGAACAGATTAAGGTAGATAGGAATCTACAGTAGACCTGTTAAAAGAGGACGTTTATTAAAAAATGTAACGTGAAATGACATTGTATGTAGACTATCAGAACTACAAATAGTGCAAGTTCAGATGTCGGGATTTTAAGAACTAAGAAATGATAATGTACAATCCGAAAGTTAATAGAGTTTGATAATCAATCTCACTAATCATTGCAATGCCCTCTAATGTAATAGTGTGATGACTCGAGAGCATTTTGATTCCTGTTGTCATAACGGTCTCATGTTCATACGAAACTCTACTATAAATGATAAAATAAAAGAGAGGGTGCTTAATTGCCCAAATTTTCGCCAAGACTTACAATAGTACAATATTGCAATGGCGTTGGCATGATTTTCAGCAATACGGAAGAACATTCCAGGGTGGTCTATACTGCTTTAAAATAAAAATAATAAATTTTTAAATCACCATTTTTTTTTTTAGTCAAGGTTCGTTTGGAAATATGGACCAGCGAAGCGGGCATAGCCTGCTAGTTTACTAATAAACTACTAATAATGTTTCTTTAATTTTCTTTATTGTTTTGTTCTATAGTTAATAATTAAACTTCACTTATTTATTATTGTTTCCTTTTTAAAATCATAGAAAATAATTGAAAGTAATATAATATATAACTGTTATTTGAAAACTTAGTGTTTGCCAAACTGGTGTCAGATTACAAAAAAAAAAAAAAAAAAAAAAAAAAAAAAACGCGCTAAGGTGATGCGTATATAAAAATGGAAAAAATTATTATAATAATGTAAACAAAAAAAGTAAACAAATAATTAAAAAATTGCCTTTTCGATAAAAAAAAAAAACACCAAGCAGTCGTTAATTCTGTAGTTGCATCAATAGTAAAATTTCTTTTCTTCGTTTGTTTCATAATGAAAAACCATAAATTTAATAATCTCAAATAAAATGTTCTGACAAATTCTCTATAACATCGTTGATGATCTAGAAGTCTCCTTAATACATAAACAAAACGGCAAAGATGTCATATGCGCCTAGTTTGGCGCGATAATTTTTTATGCTAATTTGGCGGAAACATTGTTTTCGAATACCAGTTACATGTGTATATTTAAATTATTTTATATTATTTAAATAGTAATAAAACTTAATGAAAAAAGTTTAATTAATAAGTATATAACAAAACAATTTATACAATTTATAAAGTAAATAAACATTTTATTTATAAATAAATATTAATAGTCGGGTTAATATGTCAGACAAAATAATGCCAATTTAAAGTCTATTACTTACCTCGGTGATATATAATATCTGTGCCAGTAAAACTTTCAATAATATAGTACATATGCTACTTGGCGGTGTTCAATTATCGAAGATTAGTCCAATATCATTTTAAATATTACCTAACGCAGGAAAAAATATGAAGACAATTGAAGAAGAAATGGCTAATTAAAACAGATTTGTAAAATATTTTGGCACATATGCCATATATGCACCACATTTGTGCATTTTTTTTCTTTTTTTTTTTACACAAATTTGGCGAAAACTTCGTTTTTAAATATCAATTACATATATATATATTTAATTGTTTTCTATTATTTTAAAAAGGAAATAAAAATAAATAAATAATGTTTTGTTAAAAATTATAAAATAAAAAAATTTACATCATTTAAAAAAAATAAATAAGAGTAAATAATTTATTAATAAATATACAATAGCCGAGCTACCATATGAACATAAAATCGACGCTTTGTTGCAATCGCGCCAATGTGGTGCATATATGACATCTGTGCCATTTTTTTCAGCAGGCAATTTTTATTTCAAAATGTTGAATTTATCGATAGTAATAACGCGAAATTGCATAAATTTCATTTAAATTGCATAGATTTCCTTGTTCAGTTTGTAAATTTTAAAACTAATTTTCCCTGGGAGAGAATTTGACAAAATGGCGCAAAAGAGTATGTTTGTTGATTACAATTTTCAAAATTACGGTGAAAAACTTTTGAAAAAGAATGACATTATTTTACAATATATATGTGTGTGGCAGAATTTCACACTGAAGCTAAAATTTAAATATTTGATTACAATTTTTAAAATATTAACTTATGTTTATTGAACTTACAACTGAATACTAAAATATACTCCAAAAAAATCTCCTTTTGGAAAAAACAACTTTATTGCGACCTAATGTTAGACATATGCATTTTTGGCTTAATTCTTTGCCGACAAAAGTAAAAAAAAATCTTAAAGAAACAAGCAAATAACTCACAATTACTTTTATAATTAGATCTGCCTTTCTCTGGAGTAAGTTATATACTATCGAAATTTGATAAAAAAGAAAAAGGAAATAATAGAAAGGAAAATAAATATCGTTCAAAATTCATTTAATCAAATTTTCAAGTTATTTTTTTTATTCTAACGCAAGGATAAGTCGCCAAATGTTGCATTAAATGTAATAGTTCACGTTATTTTTTAAGCGTTACAAATATTTCTTTTATTTTTAAGATAAATATTTTTTTATGATATCATGTCTCATTAAATGGTTTTTCTTTATTATTATTATTATTATTATTGTTGTTATCAATAGATGAAAGATGTTTGTAATATTTCTAACAGATATATCCTTTTTAATTTCTTTAGTAATGATAATTTTCGCCAAAAAATAAGTACTGGCAACCCTTTCGTCAAAAATAACCGAAAAATACGAAATTTAGTACGAAAAATCAGAGTTATCCCTGTATATTTGTATCATAAACCTCCGCAAAAATATTTCCTATCGAATGATATAATCTGCAAAAAGATCCATCGGGTAGTTTTTGAAAACACCCGTTTGGAAGTTTCAGAACTTCTGCTTTATAATATATATGATATGATATGATATGATGTCGCATCTTTTAGTATTCAAATATTGTATTACGCACACATAAATACATATGTGTTAATACATATTTATACGTAAATATTGTATTAACACATATGTATATTACACATATGTGTAATATACATTATGTGTATATTACACATAATGTGCGTAATATACATTATGTGTGTATATTACGCACATAATACATAATTATTATGTATTATGCACGTTAATACATAATAATTAGTATTGTATTAACGTGCTATTGTATTTAGCACGTTAATACAATACTAATGTGCGTATTGTATTAACGCACATGTGTTATATACACATGTATATATACATGTGTATATAACACATGTATATATACACATGTATATATACATGTATGTATATATACATGTATATATACATGTAGTTATATATACATGTATGTATAACTAATGTATATAACGCAATACATTAGTTAAAGGTTACGCAACCTTTAACTAATGTATTGCTTCCTTATGATTACAGACTTTCACAGTAGGAAATGCAGAGCAGATTTTCTATTAATTATAAAAAAGAGGTTCATACATTAATGCATACATTTTTTAAAACTTTTAAAATGGAATGATTTCATTCTAACGGAATACTATCGTTAATTTTATTAAATGCTAAATACCCAACAAGATTTTTTTCAAAAGAAAAACACATGCTTTAAATAAGCTATGATTATTAATTCAAAAGATCATTAAGCAAATATTTTTCGTCTTTGAATTAAAACCCCTGACATTTCCATAATTAAAATACACTAAAAAAAATCATATACGCAGTAAAAGATATTTCAAAGAAATTAAGTAATCAAAAAAATTAAATGTAATATATTTGACGCTGTTACTTCTTTTATTCATTTATCTCGCTTAAAGTTTGTTGTAGAATATTTTTTGATATGGCCATAAGAAGAGATATTAATATGGTTTATCTATTCCCAAGTTACAGTTAATTAAGTAGTTACAGTAATTAGTGTATAAAACATATCTAGAAATAATTTTAGATTATATGAATTCTTTTTGAGAAATCACTTTGGAAATTTTCTAATATTCATGGGATTGATAAAGTAATTAAAAAAAAACTTTTTAGCTATAATTCAAATACTGCTTTAATTATAATTTATTAGTAATTTAACAGAAATATAAATTCCTAATCAAATTAGTGAAACACAAAATGTGTAATCATCATTTCAACCTTTAACAAGTAATAAATATCATGCGTTAAGCATAGATTATGAAACACTTTCCAACACGACCTGAAATCTTTACCAAAACTTACTTATTTAAGGAAATAAAGTTGCTGTCTATAGCGAAACATGTATTCCAATACTTTTGAACAGCCTTGTATTTGATCTGTCCATTTATCTATATATTATATACTGGGGAAATTCAATTTAGTAAGAAAAGACCTAGCTCGCTGAAATTTCTCTTTTAGCAATTTATATTAATAGATAAAAACATACTTGAATACTTTTGTTCAGCCCTGTAGTATACCTAGTACCTTTATTACATACCAGTATTTAGCTAAAATTTAATTTAAACCGAAGCACTCTTAAAACTACTGAAATGTCATTCTCAGACATTATCATTCATAGGCGTCCATGCATCCAATTCTTTGAGTGGCTGTATATCATTTTATTTATATTCTACAAACATTTCTTAACAAGCTGAATGCAGTTCAGTTTAAAAATGCATAACCTATTTAAAAACCATCTTTAAGTAATTTAAGATGTATTCAGTAACATTTACGAGCTCTTTTGTGTAGCCCTGTATATCAAGTACAGCATTTATACTCACCATATTATATGCATTGAGTTAGTGATACTTTAAAGCGTATATCATAATTAAAATGCATTTCATCCATCTATCAGCCATCATCGGATACACATATAGTACTTCGAATAGAATATATTATTTGGAATCTTTTGTGTGTGCCTGTAAATGCTGTGCACTTCGTATTGTGCATGACTATATCATATAATTTATTAAGTCTCAGGGACGCATATCAATTTCATTATATATAAAATAGTTTAAAATATATTAAAATATGTCGCACACAATCCCCCTTTTAACATTGTATAATGTAATTCTAATTTTTTGTGTGGCTCTGTAAATAAATAATAACTATACTTTTAGCTCATATTTTTCACGGAATGCATATTTTAGTGCACTTCGTAAATACATATGATTTTTAATATGTTTGACCGCGTGAACATTTTTAAAATTCATTTGAAATGATTTTTTTCCATGACGTAATGTAACGGTAAACTTTGACTGTCCCTGCAAATAAACTAATCATATTAGAAGTTTAATTTAAAATAGGGTTCATGCTAGGGTAAACGTCAATAACGTCCAAAAATTTCATGGCAATCTGAGTATATTTACGGAAGTTAGAACGCGGACAAGTGGCCAGACAAACCGAAATCATAAACCCTTTTGAACTTTGCTGGAAAATGTTAAAAAAAGAAGCTTTATATGCATTAATAAATTGTTCGATCACTAAAAACTAGAAGATAACTAATTAAATTCACATAAAGTAACTATATTTTTATTAATTGATTTTTACTACTATTAACACTTTTAAGTAGCAGTGCGTACCAATCTATGATTTATTTTTCATTTAAAATTATTACCAGCTTTAAATGGTGACAGGTATACGATATCCATGAACAATATATTATGATAGACGATGTACAATGAGTTTATGATAAGCCATAAGGGATGACGTCACTGTTCATCATAATATTCTCACGACGGTAGACTTCATATCTGTCTTCAGGCTTAAACTATAAAAGGACATACGGTAGCTTTAAGTCTTCTACAAAATCCTTTGAATATACGGGAAAAGATGAATTTCAAAAAATGCCGATAGAGGGCGCTTTAGACTTTGGAGCAACGAACAACTATTTTTTACCGTTATTTTTTGCATTTCATTAATTTTTTTTTAGAAGTTTAGACAAACTTAAATTTTGAGCTCAAAATCTGTGGTTAAGTAGCGCAAACTGAACTGTGTTCAATGGGAGTCGGTAGGTTCAAATTTCAAATGATTATAAAAAACAGAAAAATTGGTCAATAGATTTGCGGTTTTCACTAAAATTATTCTTTATGTCAGTATTGTCTTAAAAATTAATTATACAGATAAATTTCAAAAAATGCCGATAGAGGGAGCTTTAGACTTTGTAGTAACGTACAACTATTTTTACCGTTATTTTTTGCATCTCATTAAGTTTTTTTAGAAGCTTTGACATAAACTTAAATTTTGAGCTCAAAATCTGAATCGTTGAGAGTGGTTAAGTAGCGCAAACTGAACTGCGTTCAATGGGGGTGGGGAGGTTCAAATTTCAAATTATTATAAAAAACGAAAAAATTGGTCGATTCGTTTGCGGTTTTCTCTAAAACCATTCTTTATGTCACTATTTTCTTGAAAATAAATTTTAAAAATAAATTTCAAAAAATTCCGTTAGAGGGCGCCTTAAAATTTAGAGTAACCAACAACTATTTTTAACCGTTATTTTTTTTAAAATCTAAATAAATGTTTTAAAAGCTTAGACTTAAATTTTGAGCTCAAATTCTGAATCATTGGGAGGGGTTAAGAAGCGCAAACTGAACTGTGTTCAGGAGTTGAAATGTTACCCTGCTAACTCTATGAACATGGTTCAATTTTTCGCTACTTAATGACTCACAATGATTGAGAATTTGAGCTCAAAATTTAAGTCTAAGCTTTTAAAACATTTATTTAGATTTAAAAAAAAATAACGGAAAAAAATAGTTGTTGGTTACTCTAAATTTTAAGGCGCCCTCTAACGGAATTTTTTGAAATTTATTTTTAAAATTTATTTTCAAGGAAATAGTGACATAAAGAATCGTTTTAGAGAAAACCGCAAACGAATCGACCAATTTTTCCGTTTTTTATAATAATTTGAAATTTGAACCTCCCCACCCCCATTGAACACAGTTCAGTTTGCGCTACTTAACCACTCTCAACGATTCAGATTTTGAGCTCAAAATTTAAGTTTATGTGAAAGCTTCTAAAAAAAACTTAATGAAATGCAAAAAATAACGGTAAAAAATAGTGTAACGTTACTCCAAAGTCTAAAGCGCCGTCTATCGGCATTTTTTAAAAATTTATCTGTATAATTCATTTTCAAGACAATACTGACATAAAGAATAATTTTAGTGAAAACCGCAAATCAATTGACCAATTTTTCTGTTTTTTATAATCATTTGAAATTTGAGCCTACCCACTCCCATTGAACACAGTTCAATTTGCGCTACTTAACCACAGATTTTGAGCTCAAAATTTAAGTTTATGTCTAAACTTCTAAAAAAATTTAGTGATATGCAAAAAATAACGGTAAAAAATAGTTGTTCGTTGCTCCAAAGCATTCCGTTTTTTATAATCATTTCAAATTTTGGACCCTAAACTTTGATGGCGCCTATCTCCTTCGGAAGAAGTTTGGGACCCTTAGTTTCCCATTTAATATTATTTGTCTTGATGTGTACTATCACCTCTTAAAAATTTTCCCATCTTTTTTGAATCACACTGTATATATATATATATATATATATATATATATATATATATAATAGTAATAGTAAAGGATTACAACATTAATTTTAATGTTACACCTGAAATCCCCCCCCCCCCCCCCCCGCAAAAAAAGAAATATAAATAAATATTTTTTCTGTCTTGGATAACAAAATGATAAAATATATCAAGAAAATATAGTTTGTTGCTATTTATATCATGAGTTTTTTCCTCACAGGCTATCAAAGCCTGAGAGCTTACGTGCCCGCCCGTTCTGTATGTATGTACGTGCGTGTGTACATACGTAATGCGATAACTCATGATAAAAATATCCGATTGATTTGAAAATTTTGGATATAGGTTTGTCATAAGGCGCTTCCCTGATTAGTTTCAGGAGTTCATTCGATCAGTATAAAATGTATAAAAGGAGGAACGGGGACTAATACCCCTCCACTTAATTTTTATAAATGGGTTTTTCGTACAGAATTATGAGAATTCATTCAAATTTTAGATATAGGATCATTCTGATGAGGGCACCACCATGATTAGTTTTAGGAGTTCATTAGGTAATTATAAAGAAGGGGAACGGGGGGCTATTTTCCAGCCTTAATTTAGATAAATGAGTTTTTATAAACAATTATCAGATTTCATTCAATTTTTGACATAGGATCATTCTGATGAGGGCACCTCCATGATTAGATTTCGAGTTCACTGAATAAATCTAAGAAGGGAAAAATTGGAGGTAATCTCCCCCCTTATTTTAGTTTAATGGCTTTTTCAAGCAGAATTTATCGATTTGGTTCAAATTTTGGATATAGGTTCATTCTGATAAGGCGCTACCCTGATATCTTTTGGGAATTCATTAGATAAATATAAATGGGCAATCGGTGAGACTACCTCTCTTAATAAAGGGTTTATGGTAAATTGTTTTTTTTGCAGAATCAACCGATTTGGCTCAATTTTTGGATACAGTTAATAGTCATAAGATGCATCCCTAATTAGCTGTGGGGCTTTTTTGGGGTTACGAGCAATTATCCTTCCTTAAATTTGATAAATGTGTTTTTATGCAGAATTATCCAATTTGCTTTAAATTTTGGATGTAGGTTCTTTCTGATAAAACGAATCTCTGAATAGTTTGGAAGTTTAATGGTTAAGTATAAAGGAAGGGAATAACTCTTCTAAAATTATATAAATGGGTTTCTATGCAGAATAACCCGATTTCCTCTGGATTTTCGGTATAGGTATTTTATATGATAAAGCATATTCTTATTAGTTTAGGGGGTTCAATGATTAAGTATAAAAAGGGGAAATAGGGGAATCTATTTCCCCCTTAATTTTTTTTTCGAACGGCATTAACCCTTGAAAATATAAGGCTGTAATATACAATTAGCATGCGTAGCCTGTGACCTGAATGCCATCAGTTTAGCTGAACAATATTCTTTTTACTCATTTAGTGTGTTTTTCATCTCTCATCTGTTTTGTGTCTAGCAGTATCCACTAACTTATTTTCATTCCATATGATGCTGTAACTTGGTAATGTTTAATGATGGATCATTTATAAATAATTTTCATGTCATTATACAGAGTATTTCAATTTAAACAAACAATCTTTGTCAAAGGATGCAGGATCGGAAATAAAACTCAATGGTGATGGCGTTTTTGGAAAATTGGTCCATATAAACATAAAAACTCCATTCTTCGGGATCAGAACGACACTATAAAATATATGTACAACCCACACGATAAAATATATATAAAAAATATTTGTAGAAAAAAAAACTACCAATCACTGATTTTTAGCTCACATGCTATCAAACCCTGAGATTTTATGTGACCGCCCGTTTTGTATGTATGTATGTACGTCCGTACGTGCGTTACGCGCGATAATCCATGATACAAAAATTGGATTCACTTGAAATTTTGGATATAGGTATATCCTGATAAGGCACTTCCCTGATTAGTGTAGGAAGTTCATTCGATAAGTATCAGAGAGGGAACGGGGACTAATGTCCCTCACCCTAATTTATATAAATTGGTTTTTTATGCAGAATTATCAGTTTTTGTTCAAAATGTAGGTATAGGATCATTTTGAGAAGGTGCCTACGTGATTAGTATAAGATGTTGATTGGATAAGTATAACGAGGAGGAACGGCCCTCCCCTTAGCTTTTATAAATGGGTTTTTCATGCAGAATTATCAGTTTTTGTTCGATATTTAGATATAGAATCATTCTGATGAGGCGCCTCCGTGATTAATACTAGGTGTTCATTGGATAAATGTTAAGAAGGGAAACGGGGGGCTAATGCCTCTCCCCTTGATTTATATAATGGGTTTTTCATGCAGAATTTATCAGATTTCATTCAAATATCATACATTCTGATGATCTGACCATTTGATGAGGGCACAGCCATGACTAGTTTTGGGAGTTCATTGGACAAGTATAAAAAGTAGAACGGGGGCTAAACCCTCACTCTTAATTTCGGTAAATGTATTTTCATGCAGATATATCACATTTCATTCAAATCTTAGACATAGGATCATTCTGATGAGGTCACATCCAGGATTTGTTTCGCGAGTTTATTGAATAAGTCTAAGAACGGGAAATGGGAGGTAACCCCCCCTCCCATAATTTAGGTTATTGGGTTTTCCATGCAGAATTTACGATTTGTTTCAAATTTTTGATAAAGGTTCATTCTAATAAGGCGCTTCCCTGATTGGTTTTCGGATTTCATTAGATATGTATAAATGAGTGATCGGTGGAATTACCACTCTTAATTTAGGTAAAAGATTTTTCATGCAGAATCAACAGATTTGCTTCACTTTTTAGATACAGGTTCATAGTGATAAGATGCTGCCTTAATTAGCTGCGAAGTTCTTTTTTTAAATATAAAGAGGGTACTTGCGATTACCCCCCCCCCTACGTAAATTGTATAAATGGGTTTCTATGCAGAATTATCCTATTTGCTTTTATTTTGGGTGTAAGTTCTTTCTTATAAGACGAATCTCTGAATAGTTTAGAAAATTGAATGGTTCAGTATAAAAGCAACTCTATAAAATAACTCTTCTTAAGTTCCATAAATGTGTGTTTATTAAGAATTTTTAGATTTGCTCTGAATTTTGGTTATGGATTTTTTATATGATAAAGCATATCCCTGATCAGTTTCGGTGGTTCAATGATTAAGTATAAAAAGGGGAAATAGGGGGAGATTTTCCCCCTTAATTTGCTTTTCGAACGGAAATAACCGTTGAAAATATAAAGCTGCAATGTACAATTAATATGCGTTGCCTGTGAGCTCAATGCCATCAGTTTAACTGGGCAATATTATTTTTTTAATGTATTAAAACATTAATTAGAAAGACTGTGTATTTCTATTTAAATTTAAGTAATGTTGTCATTTAAGAAATGAAACCCCGGAACAATACTCACCTCTAAGAGATAGGCACTTTTACCCGTCCCACTACTAACCATTATTCAGATTTTACATTGTGCATATATATACAGGGGTTGGACAAAAATATGGAAACACCTTTAAAAAAACACGTTTCCTTGCCTAGTTTTGTGTACGGTACCCGTTGTTATTCAAAACAGCTTGCAGTCTTCTCGGAATGGAAAAATACAGTTTCTGTATGTTTGCCAAGGGAATATTGTACCATTTTTCCTGCAAAACAGTGGCAAGTTCAGATAACG
The DNA here is from genome assembly GCA_964019185.1 of Maratus speculifer. Classification (NCBI taxonomy): domain Eukaryota; kingdom Metazoa; phylum Arthropoda; class Arachnida; order Araneae; family Salticidae; genus Maratus; species Maratus speculifer. The sequence goes on along the minus strand of OZ025298.1, from coordinate 285,746,889 downwards.
ATGTTGGCGGTGGATAGCAAGAACGCACACTCCGCTCCAATGTAGACCACAAAGGTTCGATAATATTCAAGTCTGATGACTTTGGTGGCCTGGAGAGATGCGAAAATTCATCCTCGTGCTCCGAAAACCAGTCCTGGACTAGGTGAGTTGTGTGAACGGGGACGTTGTCGTCTTGGAAGATACCATCATCATTGGGGAACAAAGCTTGTACCATTGGATGGACTTGATCGGCCAAAATGTTCACATAAGTCTGAGCAGTAGTACGCCCTTACAGAGTTATCATGGGGCCAGAAGAGAACCACGATATGGCTGCCCAAGAATTACAAGAATTAGCATTACTAATGGATGGCTTTTCAATTGCAACACGGCCAGCAATTCCCTATTTATGAAGCTCCCTTCTAATTGTTTTGGTACTCACAGGATTTGGTAACACGAAATTCATTTCAGCAGTAACTTTTGCAGCAGTGGATTGCTTATTTTTCGCGATAATCCTTCTTAATGATCGTCTGTCACGATCACTCAGCACACACTTTCGTCCGCGCTGTGATTTAGCGGATGATGTTTTTTCCGCATTTCAAATATGCGGAATAAATCTTCGACACAGCACCTCTTGAAATACTAAAAACCTCGGCTACCTTGCTTACGGAAGCACCCACCATACGCGCCAACAATTTGTCCACGTTCGAAGTCTGTTAACTCTGACATAATGCAATCATAATCTCACGTAACAGTGTTCCAACAACGAGTGAACGCTGCAGTGATTTTACGAAGTTGTATAGGTGGCGTCTGTAGCGAAAATTCCAGTGCCATCAACATAGTTCATTATAATCAATCTTTCTTTTCAAACATGCATTTCTCAAAGATGTTTCCATATTTTTGTCCAACCCCTGTATATATATATATATATATGAGGCTCAGCAATTGAACAGAAAGCTGTTTCTCACCTTGCTTTTGTCACTTAAACTTTATCGTCTGTTTTTGCCTTGTATAACAACATCATTTTTGGCACCGAGTGACAATTTTACATTATAATTCTGTCCATCCATTCTTTGGTAAAAGTTCTTTGTTTGGATTTATACTATCGCTTTTTAAAGTTTCACATATCTTTTACGAAATACCCTGTTTACATATTTTGTCTACATAATTCCCATTTACGTTCATGCAAAATATAAAATACATTAATTTAAAAAAAGTTGATCCTCCTAAAAAGTGTAAAAAATTTAGTAAATTTAAAATGAAAAAATGAAAAAAATTAGTAATTTTACCGATTTTGTTAAATGTTAATATATATATATATGCATATAACGAATTGTTTTTTAGACGATTTGGGTAAAAAAAAAATTATTAAAAAATTACGATAAATTAAAATTTTAAAATTTCCCACGGTCCTATAAGTGATATTTCGTAAATTTTCCCGACTACTCTGATAAGTAAGAGGAAAACGTTCATATTCATCTAACATTAAAATTGACCGAGTTATGAAACTTTAAACTTCATGACTTAAACCACTTTTCTGTTACTGAAAATGGATCAGTTGGACTGAGCTTTAAGGGAGCGTACACTAAGTGCTTAAAGTATTATAAAGGACGTCCATTTCCAGAACGGTCCAATGGCTAATTCCTAAACCATTTGTCACAGACATATATAGTTCCAATTACAAAAATGTTTTAAATGAAGTAAAGAAATATTTTTAAAGCGATTTAACTGAAGATGTTGCCACCGTATAAGTTTTACGGTAGATTTAATTTTAATTAATTAACTTCTAGATTGGTTAAAATAATTGAAGACGTGAGTTTCAAAATTATCTTTTTCGAGAGAATTAAATTTTGGGAAATCGCGAAAAACCTTTAAATGCGTCCATTGGTTTCACATTATAAATTTGGAGATTGTAGAGTTAAATTAGTGCAGATTGGTACAGACTGATCGAAAAATCAATTGCGATAAAGCGAGCTTTAAAATTTACACCCTCAATTGTATTTTTACATATGTTTTATTTTGTGTGGAAATGAAACTGTTTCTTTTCATGATTTTATTTTTAAAAAGTGTGTTACTTTGATAAGCTTTTATTTTACTTAAAACGTTCAATGTATGTTTTCCTAATTCAAAATTTGTATTCAAATTTTAATTCACTTCCTAATATCCGATTGAGTTTCAATTCGCATACTTATTTATATCCAATGACAATGTAATATTAATACTATTGGAGGTGCGTACCATTTATTTATTTTATAGGATTACATTAAATTCCATTAAGTTAAGTATTCTAATAGAGTTTTAAATATGTATAATTTTGTAACCAATTGTGACTGTTGCTTTTCATAATTAAATTTCACAAAATTTCTGTTATTTTTTTATTTGTATTTTTAGTACAAGATGTATATTTTGCTTTAATATGTAAACATCAACATATATTTAAAAATATTATTGTTAAAATTATTTTACTCTGTATGTTTAATGTTAAATTTTATATCTGACGTTTATTTTTATTTCCAGTAAATTTGTGACTGACCCCTATCTTGCAGCAAAAAAAGATGTTCCAACTTTAAACAGCTATTACCCGGCTAGTTTTAATCACAGAAGAATGGACTTTTTTGTCTAACTTGTTAGAATAGTGGTAAAAAATTACTAAATATCACTTATAGGACCGGTAGAACGTATAAAAATTTAATTTTCCTATTTTTATAGTAAAAAATTTTTTGACCTAAATCACTTAAAAAAACTTCTTTACATTTTTGAAACATTTTTGCAATTGGAAGTATATGTCTATAATTAACGGTTTAGAAATTAGCCATTGGCCACCGTTGAGAGTGAACACCCTGTATGGCAACAAAATTGAAAAAAAAATTAATAGGACGAATATTAGGAATTTGCAGAAACACAAGTAGACTCGTCAGACCCCAAATACTGCAGAACTAGAAATAAAGTGTGTGGATTCATCTTCGCATCTGAAATGAAAAGCAAAATAATACGAATATGGGGTTACCAAACACATATAAAACCAAAATAAAATGGAGAAAAAATTACAAATAAATCATAATAACATTATTAAAATGTATAGAAAAGGAGAAAATGCACCAGGCACTTATGTTTAGATATGTAAAAAGTGGATAAAAATGTAAACAGAAGTGAAAAATGATAAAAATAAAAATCGAAATTAATTTAATTTAATTTGGCAATATTAACCTAAACTCAATATCTTAATGTAAGATAAGAGAAGAAATAAAATAGATAAGTAATGTGTATATACAGGGTGTTTCACAAAGGACCCCTAACTTCAAAAATCTATAACTCGGAAACGGTGAACAGGAAACCGGTGGTGTGTTTATTCAAAAAAATCGTAAGACTTTTATACATAAATCAGAAAATTTAGTTAAAAATAGCGTTCATAGATGGCGCTGACAGCGCAAAGATCTTTTAAAGAGAACTCAGAAGCATTGAACGATTAGCCGTCGAAATCCCACTCCATATGCCTCAGTCTCCTTCAAATCTCGGAGACGCGATCATCGTCCCAGGAAAAGCTCTATATCGCTACGTCTTCTTTATGCCTTTTTATAAATCATCATCAATATTACAGAGACGAGATAGCACAAGGCAATTTTACAACACAAGAGATAAACAACCGGTAGCTCCACACAAAGAGTGCGTGCAATAGAGCCAGTGGGATTCGAACCCCCAACCTCCTACACTCGAAGGCGATAAGCGGCGTGGGGTTTTGACCACTCGGCCACCGAGGCTTGAAGGAAAATGAGGCATATGGAGTGGGATTTCGACGGCTGGTCGTTCAAAGCTTCTTAACTCTCTTTAGAAGGTCGTAACACTTCCAGCGCCATCTATGAGCGCTACTTTAAATTAAATTTTCTGATTTATGTATAAGATTCTAACGAGTTTTTAAATAAAAACACCACTGGTTTCATGTTTCTATCTATCACCATTTCCGAGTTATAATTTTTTTAAGTTAGGGGTCCTTTGTGAAACACCATGTATATATATATATATATATATATATTCTTTTCTTGCAGAGTTCTGTATTTTATTGCTTAATATAATTTTAAAAAATTCTAAGAGGTATGATATGTAATTTTCGTATCATTATATACAGCTTTTACGTAATTTAAACATTTGCCTTAAGCAATATATAGAATAAAATATTTTTAAAAAGTTCGCTTCCTTAGAAAAGATACGAGATGGAGCGATTTCATCGTCATATTGTCATTAATAATGTGAAGTCTGTAAAAATCTACAATTATTTTTACAAAATAGATTTTGGTACCGAAGAGGTAAATTAAATAATACTTAATCTTTTAGATAGCTTTCATTACAAAAAGTAAAAAGCTACCTATTGCAGCCGTCCGGAGGAAAGCATTTCCAGAAAATGTTGGTATATTTTCACCGATCATGACCCCCAGACCCTAAAACCACCCTCCGTTCAAATGTTGGCATATATATATATATGTATATATGCAGGGTGTTTCGCTACCAGACCGACAAACTTTGAGGGATGATAATAGACATGAAAACAAACATTATTAAATTGGAAATCACGGGGCGCAAACGTCTTCTGTAGGAGCTAGGGGCCATTAAAGTTTAAGGTCCAAAATTTCAAACGATGATAAAAAGCGGAAAAAAGGGTCGATTCGTTTGTGGCTTTCACTAAAATCATTCTTTATATCAAGATTTTTTTAGAAAAAATTTTAAAGGTTATGTTCAAAAAACGTCGATAGAGAGCGCTTTAGACTTCAGAGTAACGAACAATTACTTTTTACCGTTATTTTGTGCATGGGGTTGAAATTATTCTAAAGTTTAGACTTTAACTTAAATTTTAAGCCCATAATCGGAAACATTGGGGTCGGGTAACTAGCGAAAATCGAACTGTGAACAGAGGGGGAGATTTTAAATGCTCATAAATATTGGGCAAAGAAATCGATTTTGTTGCGGTTTGCGTGTAATTGATTCCCTTGGTAATTATTTTATTCAAAATGACATACAGATTTGGTGTCCTCATTTTTTGATAGAGGGCGATTCCGACACATCTCTGACATTTCAATGGCATTACTCCTGGGTGTTTTAGTACCAGACCAACATACTTCTACGAAATGTTAGCGACGTAAAGACGACTCGGAATCACATAGGAATGTAACGTTAGAAATGCCTTTTTTGCAAGTTACGGTTAAAGGTAGCAGAGAAAAAAGTAACAGAAACAGCAGAGAATGAGCGACACGTTAATGTGACCGAAAAAAGTTGTATTTAAATGTTTTACTACAAAAGGTGTTCGAAATTACGACCAGAAGTAGTCCGGCATGCTTGACAGTGGCGTCGCGTGGAATTCCTCACGCTTTGAAAGATTCCTGGCATCTCTGATAGTTTTCTGACAGCTACAGAAATACCAGCTGCGAGGTCTTCAACTGATGGTACGGGAGTCTCATACACCCAATTTTTCATTTGACCCTAGCAGAAAATGTCCATACATGATAGATTCGGCGATCTCGCAGGCCTGTGAACCGGGTCTATCCACACTTGTCCATATGTTACTTTGAAAGTTCGCCAAACGTCATTGGTAAAATGTGGAGGAGCCCTATCGTGCTGTTCATCGTTCAAATACCTCATTCTGCTACCTTTGGGACCGGTTCGCGAATGATCACTTCAAAGTGCTCGCTGCTCAGCCGCATTAACGTTTAGCGCCATCTACCATCGCTGTCAAACTTGATGGACTACTTCTGGTCGTAATTTCGAACACCTTTTCTAGTAAAACCTTTAAATAAACTTTTTTTCTGTCACATTAACGTGTCGCTCATTCTCTGCTGTTTCTGTTACTTTTTTCTCTGCTACCATTAACCGTAACTTGCAAAAAAGGCATTTCCAGCGTTACATTCCAATGTGATTCCGAGTCGTCTTTGCATCGCTAACACTTCCTGGAAGTATGTTGGTCTGGTAGTAAAACACCCAGGAGTAATGCCATTGAAATGTCAGAAATGTGTTGGAAGCGCCCTCTATCAAAAAATGAGGATATCAAATCTGTATGTCTTTTTGAATAAAATAATTACCAAGGGAATGACTTACACGCAAACCGCAACAAAATCGATTTCTTTGTCCAATATTTATGAGCGTTTAAAATCTCCCCCTCTGTTCACAGTTCAATTTTCTCTAGTTACCCGATCCCAATATTTCCGATTATGGGCTTAAAATTTAAGTTAATGTCTAAACTTTAGAATAATTTCAACCCCATGCACAAAATAAGGGTAAAAAGTAATTGTTCGTTACTCTAAAGTCTAAAGCGCCCTCTATCGACGATTTTTGAACGCAACCTTTAAATTTTATTTCTAAAAAAAATCTTGATATAGTGAATGATTTTAGTGAAAACCGCAAACGAATCGACCCTTTTTTCCGCTTTTTATCATCGTTTGAAATTTTGGACCTTAAACTATAACAGCCCCTAGTTCCTACAGAAGACGTTTGCGCCCCATGCTTTCCTATTTAATAATGCTTGTTTTCATGTCTACTATTATCCCTCAAAGTTTGTCGGTCTGGTAGCGAAACACCCTGTATATATATATACAGGGTGTCGCAAAAGGTCGTTTACAAACTTAACATGCTAGTCTGTCATATCATGATGAACAAAATTAAATAGGAAACTAAGGGTCCTAAACGTCTTCCAAAGGAGATATGCGCCATTAAAGTTTAGGGTCCAAAAATTCAAATGATTATAAAAAACAGAAAAATTGGTCGATTCGTTTGCGGTTTTCACTAAAACTATTCTTTATGTCAGTATTTTCTTAAAAATAAATTATAAAGATAAATTTCAAAAAATGTCGATAGAGGACGCTTTAGACTTTGCAGTAACGATAAACTGGTTTTTACCATTATTTTTTGCATCTCATTAATTTTTTTTAGAAGCTTAGACATAAACTTAAATTTTGAGCTCAAAATCTAAATCGCTGGAAGTGGTTAAGTAGCGCAAACTGAATTGCAGGGGGAGGTTCAAATTTCAAACGATTATAAAAAACGGAAAAATTGGTCAATTGATTTGCGATTTTCACTAAAATTATTCTTTATGTCAGTATTATCTTGAAAATAATTTGTAAAGATAAAATTCAAAAAATGCCGATAGAGGGCGCTTTAGACTTTGGAGTAACGTACAACTATATTTTTCGTTATTTCTTGCATCTCATAAAAAAATTTTCGAAGCTTAGACATAAACTTAAATTTTGAGATAAAAATCTGAATCGTTGGGAGTGATTAAGTAGCGCAAACTGAACTGTGTTCAATGGGGGTGGGGAGGTTCAAATTTCAAATGATTATAAAAAACGGAAAAATTGGTCGTTTTTCGCTAAAACTATTCTTTATATCAATATTTTCTTGAAAATAAATTTTACAGATATCTTTCAAAAAATTCCGTCAGAGGGCGCCTTAAACTTTATAGTAACCAACAATTATTTTTAACCGTTATTTTTTGTATCTAATAAAATGCTTGTAAAAGTTCAAACTTAAATTTTGTGCTCAAAATCTGCATCGTTGTGAGTAATTAAGCGGCCAAAAATTGAACTGCGTTCGAGGGGTGGGGAAGGTAACATTTCAACTCCTGAACACAGTTCAGTTTGCACTTCTTAACCCCTCCTGTCGATTTAGATTTTGAGCACAAAATTTAAGTCTAAACTTTTGCAAGCATTTAATTAGATTAAAAAAAAAAAAAAAAAAAAAAAAAAACGGTTAAAAATAATTGTTGGTTATTCTAAAGTTTAAGGCGCCCTCTGACGGAATTTTTTTAATTTATCTTTAAAATTTATTTTCAAGGAAATATTGACATAAAGAATAATTTTAGCGAAGACCGACCAATTTTTCCGTTTTTTATAATCATTTGAAATTTGAACCTCCCCACCTCCATTAAACTCGCAGCCATTTAAATTTGTCAAAAATCTTTTAAATGTATAATGATATATAAACAAAAAATTAGAAATTGAAAAAAGGTTCTTTCTAAACTATTTATCTTAATAATGAATTCCGTATTATTTTTTGCTTTGTCGTTACCTTGAAAAACGCCTGGGATATAGCAGTTTAAATTTCTAATGTGGGTGACATTTTTTTTTTTTTTTTTTTTTTTTTTAAGTCAATTTGCCCGCGACAACACACGTATGCATTAATCGATTTCGATGTGAGTGTGCATGTTCACATTAATTAAGATTTCGATCAAGCTCATTGGTTTTTTTTTTTTTTATCCCTAATGCTGCTTTAAAATGGATATCGTGAAACTTGGCAACCCTATAAATCGCTTAAAATAAAACCAGGTTGAATAAAAGATGACTAATTTCTAAAAATTCCTATTAATATTCAGTATTGATAAAAACTAGTATTCAATCTTATATAATCGTGTTCCACTGTTTTGACCTTCGTATATTTGGTTTATATAACTTAATTTAAAATAAATAAATAAGTATATGAAAGCTACCTCTTCCTCCCGGCACTGCCGGAAGGACTTTTTTTTTCATTTATGAGTGTAAGTTTACACATTTTGTACCATTTATACTTAAATGAATTATTTTCTTTATGTTAGTAAGGAAATTCATTAAAGTTTTTTCTTATTATTATTCTTCTTCTTGGTGTTCCTGAAAAAAATGTAAAATGTGGGACTCTTTCAAAATTTCATGTTTAACCAACAATTAATAAAGAAAAATAAAGTCATTTACAATAATTCGTGACAGCTTTTAAAATATTGAAACATAAAGAAAGAAATTGTGAGGCTTAAAAGCAAATATTCATACATTTCAAAAGAAAATAATGAATATAATTAAGTTACGCTGCTATTTAACCTCAGCGCTTAGCTTGAAGAATATATATTTTTTAATAAGAACATGCATTGCATTTATTTAAATATTTTTATAAATTGTGGACAAGTGTAAAGTTAATATCCGCATATTAATTGATATTGTGTATACATTTAACTATAGTTTATTTTTAAAAAATTCCAAAAATATATATAGGTATACTGTAAGAAAATAAAAAATTAACTGAATATTTAAAATTCGAAAATTTTCCAAACTATATCAGATAGGAAGATTCTAAGTTATTTTATTTCTTTTACAACCTACAAATATTTTTGAAAAATCTATTATCAGTTTTATTATAGAAATTTTCCATATAAAAATGTGCACTATATGGCCAAAGGTGACCGGTCACTTGAGATTTTAGACGTTTTGTTAAATATCTAGGAATATGCGTAAGAAATTATCTTGAAAATCCAGGTGTGAAAAAAAAAAGTACAAATCATTTATTTCCGTGAACATTTTTTCCTGAAATCCCTAAGCAGACCGTCAAAAAGAACGAAAATCTTTTGGATTATTCTGTCAGAACTAATGTAGAAAAAGCCTTCAAACTGCAGATTATGATTATGTGGCTTATTGTGATAAACTGAGTTCTTTTTTATGGGGCTGTCATTTATACTCATAAAGTAAGGTTTTTCTAAAAACAGTCCCAAATTTTGCTAAGATTTTTGCTTATAATTTGCTGAGTTATTAATACAAAAAATTGTTCTTTTCAGACGATATGACGAATAATATTGTACACAATACCCTATAATCAGAATTAGAAAAAATAATAAAACTTGTATAAAATATAAGCATGTTTACTAAATAATTTTTCATTAAGTACGCCTAAACGATATCAACATTTTATTTGCTTATTGCGTTACCTAATTGTATAGAGAAACGTTTGTGAAAATTTCAAAAACATAGCTTGAAAATTCTAAAAATAATCGTCAATAGAATAAACTCAAAATCTGTTATTCCCAAAATGAAATAAAAAATGAAGGACGAGATCCATATATCCATTGATTAGTGTCAATAGAGCCTACCCAAAATTGCACGTACTTGGTTGAATCCACATATTTGGAAACAGCCTCTCATCTTTTTTGCTTTATTTGAACTTATTCTATTGACGAATATTTTCTGAATTTTCAAGCTATGCTTTTGAAACTTTCACAAAAATTTCTCTATACATTTAGCGAACACGATATGCAAATTACATTTTGATTTCGATCACGTATGCGCAGTGAAATATTATTTAGTAAACCTACTCATTTTCCTATATTTTTTATTATTTTTTAATTCTGATTACAAGGTTTTGTGTAGAATATTTTTTGTAATATTTTCTGAAAAGATCAATTTTTTGTTTTAAGAGTTCCTCAAATTATAAGTAAAAAAAACTTGGCAAAATTTGGGACTGCTTTTTTTTAAAAAAAAAACCTTAATTTTTCTACGAATATACACGATATCCGCATAAAAATGATTACAGTTTATTGCAGTGAACTACTTAAGCATAGCTACAGTTTGAACGATTTTGTTACATTAGTTTTGACAGGGTCACCCAAAAGATCTTCGTTCATTTTCAATTTGTTGACAGTACCCCATGGGATTTCGAGAAAAAAATTTCACGGAAGTACATGACCTGTACTATTGTGTTTACGCACTTGGAGTTTCAGGAAAATTCCTCATGTATTGTTTTAGATGTTTAACGAAACGTCTAAAATCGCAAGTGACCGATCACATTTGGACATAGAGTGTATGTGTTATGCCTTGTAAGAAGTTATACAGTTTTTTAGATACGTGACATAAATCGCACTAGATGCAACATTAAATACTTTTCTATAAAAACCATATAAAATTTAATAATACCGTGGACATATTTATATGCTATACCCTATAAGGAAGTTTTATAACTCTTCAATACGTTACAAAAATCTGTTTCGATGCGAGATTGAATACATTACTCTAAAAAATAACATATCCGCATATTTTTTTCCGTATCAGTTTCAAAATATGTTTTTCACTGATAGAAATCATACAGCACAGAGTTGAAATTCCGAATTTTTTTTTCCTTTTAAGAATTGTATTGTCATAACATTTTCATATTATGCTATTGTATAACCCTTTTATATTATTTGTTATGCGTTTCCTTTACAATTTTTAATATTTTTGTTGTGTCTCTGTATATGTCTTTTACTCGGAATATTATATATATAGGGTGTGCAAAAACCTCCGAAAAACAGGCGATAATCCAAATTTTAAATAATCTTTCTATTCTAAAAATAAGTAACTCCCGCTGTCACCGCGGCTGACAATAAATTTTTCGTGATTGGAGATCGTTAATATTAAGATAGCTATAGCACACAAAAATATGAAAATTGGTGGTGTTATACAAAAATTTCTGATACATACGCTGGTGCAGGCAATTTTTAAATCAAATACTTACTTTAAGAGATAGTTAATGTTAAAATTGATCAAAATTATTCCATTAAAAGGTTTTATAGGGGTAAAAACTATTCATGGGAATTTAATTATTTCTAGGTCATTTTGTACGTTAGAATGACCCAGTGTGAAGACTGCATTTATTTTTTTTTATTTAACTGATTTTTTGAGGATTTATTTCTATGTTAAGTAAAAATTTTTCAGCATTTCAAAACATATTTTTACATTATGCATGATTATCGCAGTAGCCTATCGCAACAGCTAATGCACGAAATGTTCTAAGACTTCAGATTCATTATTCCCTATTATAGATTAGTGATGTTTAGTTTTTGGTGTAAATTGCCCTACATATGATCCTGCTATGCTGCATTTTTTACGATTTCGTAATAAATGAATCTCATGAACTAATGTATGGATTTTGGAGAAACTTCATAATCAGTTAGTACCTGACAAAAAATTGGTCCTCATTGTTTTCGATGTACGTCACCCAAAATGTTGCGCAGTTATGGAGATTTTTTTTAAAGATTTTGCAATAGCGCTATCGCAAAAACTTATGCACGGATTTTTATTAAACTTCAGATTCAGTTCTAAGTTGACATAAGTTTTTGCTGACTAGATTTTGTTTTAAACCACCTAACCGGTGGCATTGCTATGCTGCAATTTTCAGGAAGCATTAACATGCATAAGAAAGAAGAAAGTTATGAGATTGCCAGATCTGACTAGTTCTGGAAGTATTAAAGTGCATGCAACAGATGAATTTATGGGATTGCCACATCCGACTTGTTTAGTATGCATTTTATGTCTTTCTGTGTATCATTTAGTAGTCGAGTAATTTCCCATAACTTTTTAGATCCATTCTTTAGTTTGGAATACGCTTGTTGTAAACTATCCCGATTCACAAACTTCGAATACTTTCTGATGCAATTAAGTGGCATGTCACTGCATTAATGTTGCATCAGTGTATTAATTATTTCTTTGAAAATCATATTTTCGGATTTTATAGTTTTCCACGTAAACATTTCCAGCTGCATAATTGAATTTGAACATTCATAACAAATTTGAGCATTAATAACATTCGCAATTGTAACCAAATAATGTTAATTTACATATGAATATTAATGCGATTAATATAACATGCTTGACTTTTAAACTTGTTTATCGGAATATCAAAAATTTACCTGATAATTAATAATATTCTATAAAGTGACAATCCGATTTGAGAAACCTGATTATTGCACTGTAAAAGATACTCAGAAACGTTTCTGAAACTAACGGCAAATATTTTTTTTTTTTTTTTTTTTTTTTAGAAATTCTTTAAATTTTGATAATAAATAGTTTTCTAAGATTTTTAAGATAAAGGGACTCTTTCAGAATCTTTGGTTACTTAGATAAGATTATTTTATGATTTTTAACTTGGTTCTAGTACATTTTTGTAGATTAAGAAAAATCACCCATTTTTACTTTTCCATCATATGTACAATAAGGTAACTCTTGCAATCATTTTGAAAAACGAAAAAAAAAATTTTTTTGACGGATTTACACGTTTTAGACTCTGGAGATTCCGAAAAATATATTTTTAAGAAAAAAAAAATTGCCGTCTGTTCGTCTATCTGTCTGTAAATGACCTATCTCCTAAAAAATGACATAGATAATTGAATTTCGATATGTATAATACATAAAAATGAAAATAAGGATATTGGGTATTAGTAATTTCGATTATCCGAAATTATTGTTTTTGGACTCTCAACATATTTGTTTTGATAAAAGTTATATAAACATTTTCAATTTTTTTTTTTTAGTTTAATGAGTGAATGTGAAAAACAGTAAAAATATATAAATTTTGTATAAAGAATTAAGTCGATCGGATAATGAGTTGCTGAGATAAACTTAATCATATTTTTCACACTCTTCGATTTTTCATGGCTCTTCTTTCAAATAAATATGTAGTTTAATTGGAAATGAGACGCTTAATCCGACACAGTAAACTTTTAATTAATATGATTATCATTTTTGTAGTCATAAGGATGATTTTTTCACGCAAGTCGGTACAACATGATTATTCTGCCGGCCAAAATATAATGCCAAATTATAAGATTTATTGGCAAAAATGGATTATCATAAATGTCACATTCGCTTGACCTTAAACATATTTCGCGTGTTTGTTACGCCATCAAGGGAATTTTAACTCGAAGTTTTATTTGTATTTTTATTCATCTATTGTTATTTTTTTTCTGTTATATAAAAGAAAAACTGTGCTAATTAGTATAACTTGTTATGAGCAGTTTGGTGAAAAATTTGTCGACGGGATAATCAAGTAATACCCGCAACTTCATAATATGACATTACTATTTATTACTAGTTTTTAAAAATTGTTTACACATACTTTATTATGTGTATCCATGATGGGTAAGTATTACGGTAGCTCCCCCCCCCCCAACGACTATTTTTAGAAAGTATGGAGAATGCTTCGCTTTTAAAAATAATGCCATTGAAATCACACTCTGATAAAGCAAGTTCTTATAAAATAGCAGTACCTTTAGGCAAAAATAATATTAGTTTAAAAGTTGGATTTTTATTATTTTGAGTCTCACAAATAGCGACGCTAAACAAGTCGGAAACTCCACATTAATCGTAACAAATGACGAATACGTTACGTTTAATGCGTTCGTACTATAACGAATTTTTAAAAGTATTCAGATCTTGTTGTTTATGCAGTACTTTGGATGCAGTAGAGTAGCCGTAATATTTTGTGTATCTCTGTAAATATTATGTGCTTTCTATTTTATAGGAAGTAACTTGTTGTAAATCTCAGCAACGAAAATCATTTTAATAAAATGTGAACTATTTTAATGTAAATGAAACGTCCCCAAAAAATGCCCCCCACCCCAGTACCATTACGGTAATGGAATACTTTTGTGTGGATCTCTAAATGAATAACAAATATTTTTTTGCAAAACAAATTGTACATAATGTATATTTTATACTTCATAGATTCATACCAATTTTTTTTATGTTTGGAAAAGTGTGACATCATTAATGTGCACTTGTAAATATTTTTTCCCATTGGCCGTAATGTAACTTAATACTTTTAACTGTCCATGTAATTAAACTATTCATGTAATAAAACATTCGATTTTCATTAAGTTTTACATGACGCGACAAAATTATGCAACAATTATATATTTTAAATTTCAAACAATTCGGTTGGATAGATTTTGCTCTGTTATATGCGGACAGACGGACGGACGAACTGAACGACGATTATAGGTGCTACATATTTACATAATTAAGAATGCAACTAAAAAGCAGATTACCTGCTTTCTGATTTTAATGCGTTTCATTTTCAGAATACTGAAATATGTCTTTATATAGAGAAGCTATAACAAAAATTTTAGGTTGTAAAAAAAATTTAATAAACTGAAATGTGAAAAACATTTTTGTTTAATTCTCCCTGGTGTTTAATAGGTAGACTTTCAGCTAATAAAATATGCATTTAAATGATTAACAAATTTTCATATTGCTACATTCTGCGATACATTTTTAGTATCTCTCAGAAATGAAAATCTGTTTTCCTTGTAAATTAAATCATTCAAAAACAATAAATAGATTGCATCGAAATGTTATCAATTGAATTAGGAAATATCTAAAAATTCTACTAATTCTCCTAATACGTGAAAATAAAATGTGGATAGTTTTCCATCGCCTCCAGGAGTTTAAAACTCTGCTTATTCATTTAAGATAAATTTAAATCATTCATGTATAGTTTAAATAAATGTGTCAAGATACATAAAAATATGAAACGCGTTTTTATTAATCATCATTAAAAAACATGTTACAATCTAATAATTTTTTAGTTATCATCCATATTGTCTATTTGCATTAAATATGGGATTGCATTGCTTAAATTTTAAAAATATCTCACTGGAATTAATTAAATTATTTTAACTAAGAAGGCTTTTAAAGGAATATAATAATTTTGAAAATTTCATTGATATTGTGTCAAAGAAATATTTAATGAATTATTGAAAGAAGAAAAAATCCCGAAGGTCTATGTCGGGATGAAAATTCTGCTTCGTTAATTATTCGTTTTAATACTTTAGTTAATCTTATACGAAAACACGAAGCTAAAGTACAAACAAGAAAGAAAAAGTCATGCATCAGTTATAGTTTATGAAGCACTTGCCAACACATTCAGAATAATGTAAAGAAAACTGCATTGTTTAAAAAATTAGAATATTTCGTCTTATTTCTCTATGGAAGTCTATAACGCATGTCAAAAGGAATTTCAATTGTTTTCATCTACATTCGAAAAATTATCCGAATTTTTCAGCGGCCCTGTATAGACATTTGTATCGCTATAGATACAACATACATCTCTATACATAGAGATTTGTATCTACTAATAACATGCATTCCAAAATTTAGATTATTTAAGAGATACATATATTTCAGTTGAAAATTCTCCTTCAGCAATTTTCTCTGATAAAGAGAATGGTATGCGAATACTTTAATGAAGCACTATATATGAGGTATAGAATTTATATATAAAGAGTAATATGAAATAAAATAATTATATTTAAAAGCACATACCGAATTTTAAAACGTACTCTCCAGCAATTATGACACAAAGACAGCACTGCAACCGATTTCTTTTGCGTGTTTCTGTAAAATAATAAAAAATGCTGTGGATGTTCTGTTTTAACAGATCTTAATGAAATTCAGTGAATTATATCAATTTCAATACATTTGAAAAACCTTAATGGCAATGAAATACTCTCTAAACGATTTTCCTCATATACCATAAGTTAATCGAATTCTTTTGAGTGTCCCTGTAAATAAACCATTAATCGTACATACTTCCTACCAATATGTATGTACAATACCAATCCTTCGTAATACCAAACATGCTTTGGTGACCCTAAATAATCTTTATCAATTGCATGAAAATCCGAGAGCATTTACGGTAATTAGATCGTGAACAGACGGACAGACAAACCGAATACATAAGAATTTCTCAACTTTGTTGGAAAGTGCTAAAAACCTAATTAAAGAGGACACTTTCCCAGCTTTCTTCCAAAATTTAAAAGCATAAACCGAATTTAAATTCGGTATATGCTTTTAAATTTAATTACTTTTTTGTATATTACTATTTATATATAAATTCTATACCTCATGTACAGGGCTGCACAAAAGTATTCGCATACCATTCTCCGTATTAGAGGAAATTGCTGTGGGAATTTTTTCAACCGAAATATATGTATCTCTGAAATGAACTAAATTTTGGAATGCATGTTTTTAATAGATACAAATCCCTATCTTATATACAGGGTTGCTAGAATAATCAGATATTTTTTTAATTGTAGATGGGAACAGCTGAAATTCGCTTTTGACATTCGGTGATTTCCATCTCGTGAAATGAGACGTAATATTTTGATTTTTTAAATGGTGCAGTTTTGTTACATTATTCTGAGTATGTTGGAAAGTTTCTCAAAATCTGTGCTTGATGCATGATTTTTTAAGGGGTTTTTCAAGACTGTTTTACTTTTTAGTGCATTTAAAAAAATTTATATATTTTTATATTTTTGTAGATTTTAATGAAAGAAATTAAACTACTCAGATGTAGCAATTCCGAACTTTCTTTTATCTTGTACTTGTTAATATTTCCTGAAAAATACAACATAGTAGCGCCACGGTTAGGTAGTTTAAACCGAAATCTAGTCAACAACAATATATGCCAACTTATTATCGTATTTGTATTTTGATAAAAATCCGATCGATAGTTTTTGCGATAGTGCTATTGCAAAATCATTGTAAAAAATCTGCATAACAGCGCCATATAATAGGTAGCAGCACCAAAAACTAATCACGATCAATTTTTTTATCAGATACAAACTAAATCTGAAATTTGATGAAAATCCATGCATTAGTTCTTGCGATACATTTATAGCGAAATCGTGAAAAATGCAGCATTGCAGCGCCATATTTAGGACGATTTATACCAAAAACTAATACACATTAATTTATATCAAGCATTAACGGAATCCGAAGATTTAGAAAATTTCATGCACGAGTTCTTGAGATAGAGCTGTTGCGACAATCACGAATAATGCACCGTGGCAGCGTCACCTGTGTTGCGATTTGCACCCAGAAGTAATCAGCAACATGTTATATGAAGTACTAACTAAATATAATGTTTTATGAAAATCCATGCACTTGTTCTTGAGATATGACTATTGTGGAAATTGTAAATAATGAAGCACAGAAGCGCTATCTCTTGAGCGATATACATAAAAAACGAATAAGATCTAGTTTATATCAAGTCTAACAGAATCTAAAGCTTTGTGAAATTCCATGCAATAATTTTTGAGATAAAGCGCCCACAATTGTCACAATCAGACAGACTCACAGACAGACATTTTGTAAAAACATGTTTTTCGGCTTCTCTGATCCCCGAATCCGACGAAAACCGGATTTCGAAAATTTTCATGAAATCAATAATTTTTTCTTTTTAAGATATTAGAATGTAAAAATATTTTTAAACAAAATTAATGACATTTAGCCACTATTATTTAAAATTTTAATAATGTAAAGATTTTCTCTTAGTATTTTTTAAACATTGTTTACAAAAAAAATACTTAAATAGTGAAGAAACAAAGAACTTCATATGTACATTCTGCCCTTGAGTATTTATCTTTCATCTAAAGGGAGGTATAACATTATGTAAATGCAAAGAAAAAGGCGGGTTTGAAAGGTTCATATTTTGTGGGTTAAAATAAACACAAAAAGTATTTAATTAAAATATATTTGGTGCTTTTGGCTCTTTTCTTAGCTTCATATCCTTTTTATAGCTTCTGTCTTTTATCTTTATTAAAATATAGTGTTCGTTTTTTAAATGTAAATATATGAAGACGAATTATTTTCAATCCTTAAATAACAAATTACTGTTAAAATAGACTATATTCTGGAATAATTACTAAAGTAAATTATCTAAATAAATGAATATAAAATGTTTTTAATAATGCTGGTTTATAAAATCCACATCTTCTCAAACATACAGTCTCAGCAAAAAAAATCTTGACACTTGCTATTTTAGACGTTTTGTTAAATATCTAAAAATATACATAAGTAATTATTCTGAAACTCCGGGTGTGTAAACAAAATAGTATACGTCATATATTTTCGCGAAGAGTTTTCCCCGAAATCCAACAGGGGACCGTCAATAAATTGAAAAAGAAAGAAGATGTTTTGGTTAACCCTGTCAAAACTAATGAAGCAAAAGAGTTCAAACTGCAGAGTGTGATTAAGTGGATTATTGTAATAAATTGTGTTCATTTTTATGAATATAACATGTAAACTCGTAGAGAAATTATGGTTTTTATAAAAATGGTCCCAAATATTTCCATATTTTTTGCATATAATTTGCAGAATTCTTCATAAAACACAATGTTCTTTTCAGAAAATATGACAATCAACATTGTGCATAACACCTTATAATCAAAATTAAAAAGTAATAAAAATTGCATGCCAAAAGAGCAGGTTTACTAAATAATTTCTTACTGAGCATGCGCCAACGCTATTAAAATTTCATTTGTATATTATGTTAGTTAAATGTATAGAGCAACTTTTGTGAAAGTCTCAAAAAGATAGCTTGATAATTCTGAAAATTATCGTCGATAGAATAAAATATAAATCCGTTATTCAAAAATTAAAGCGAAAAGATAAGGAGCCATATCCAAATATAGTAGAACGTGCAATATTGTGTAGACACTAAATCAATGGAATATGGATACAGCCCCTCATCTTTTTGCTTCGTTTTGGGAATAAAGGATTTTGATCTTGTTCTATCGACGATAATTTTCAGAATTTTCAATCTAAGTTTTTGAGACTTTCATAATAGTTGCTCTATACATTTAACTAACATAATTTTTAATAGGTTATTTTAATTATTATGATTATATATATATATATAATTTATCATTTATTATAATTTAGTAGTATTTCAGGTGTATTCCTGAAATAAAAATCATATTAAATGTGAAATACCACATATCTAAAAATCCATGACAGTTTTACGTAGTATATTGAAATGAATGTGGAAAAAAACGAAGCAAAATTATTCATATTTAAAAAAGTAGATGAAATTTTTAAAAAGTTATTTAATAAAAATTTAAATATATATTAAATTTTCATAAAATATGCTATTCTACAATATTTTGTTTTCATTTTATTTAATTTTTAATAAACTTTGTTTAATAGTATTTTTAATAATTATTTTTTAATAGTATTGTGCACCACATATATTATAGTATTATTCAAAGCTGAAGACATGGCTTCAAAGGTCTGCCCTTAACGTAATTCATTTTCATGTAATCTAATCACTGTTATACATATAAGGGGCTTAAAACCATATTAAACAATGTTCATTTGAAAAAAAATGAGATAGTCTGTTTAAAAGTTGCATAAAATTTTTTTATCCACTCCCACAATAAACCAAGTCTGTAAACGGATGACATACATGATAAACTGATTTCGTTTACTGTAGGACTGGGATAAAACAAATTTTATGTATTTCCTAATTCGATAGTATTGGACTAGTGAAAATTTTCGAAATGCGGTTTCCGACGGAAGTAGTAATAAAAGGCGGGTTTTGGCTCACCAAGGATCCTCAAGGATCTTCAAGGATCCTCAAGGATCCACTAGGATACCCCATGTTAACTCTATGTAGCTCACCGCGGACATGCACGGAATATTTCCGCCTAGCTCAGCGTAGAGTACGAAGATAATTTTGTAGATTTTTTTTTTTTTTTTTTTTTTTCCGGAAGATTAAAATTTTTTGCGAACTATAGCATGGGGTCATTTTTTTTTATTATTATCGATTAAGAATTTAAACATCCTAAGTTGAACGTATATGTGAGATTTTGAAATTAGTAACGTGGAAATGAGATAGATGTTTTGATTCTGTTTTAGTGTGAGAGGGGGGAGGGCTTAAGTTTTAGGGGACCTACATTTTTAGGAGGGGCTTAACTATTTTTTAATGATTGGAATCAACTTAAAGTATGAAGAAAATTTGAACATGTCGAAAAATGTGTGGTGATCTGATTTTGTTATAGTATAAGGGGAGGACTTAATTTTTAGAGGGGCTTAAATTTTTAGGAGGGGCTTAAATATTTTTTTTAATGATTGGAATCAACTTAAAGTAGGAAGAAAATTTGAACATGTTGGAAAATGTGAGGTGATTTAATTTTGTTATAGTATTAGGGAGAGGGCTTAATTTTTAGGGGGGCTTAATTTTTTTAGGAGGGGCTTGTGTGTGTGTTTCTTTTTTATGATTGGAATCAACTTAAAGTAGGAAGGAAATTTGAAAATGCTGAAAAATGTGAGATGGATGTTTTCACTATGTTACAGCGTGAAGACATTTTAGGAAGGGGGAGGGCTTAATTTTTAGGAAACTTATGTTTTATATTTATTTATTTATTTATTTTGGGTTTGAAGCTTATAATATCATACTATAGTAAAGGAGTAACCTCCCTATTTTCCGAACTTCAACCCCCCCCCCCCCCGAAGATGATTTTGTGCTCTCTCTGGTGCGTGTTGTTCGAAATTTTGTTGAGATTTAATATTTTTAAAAAATTGAGTTTTCCAAAGGGTTTTACTGAGATTCGAACCCGTAAAAAAACTTCATGTCTTGATAATTTCTTGTGGATTAATCTAATCAAGCCAAGAAGTTCTGGTTTTAAGGCGAAAAATTGTTTAACGGTCGGAGAAGCCATAAAATTTCACCCCCCCCCCCCCACACACACACACTTTCTTCTTTTATACTTAGATTTAATATCCATTGCTCTTGCAGTTGTTGAACTGGGTTGAATAAGTTTTTATTAGAGTAGAAATTCGTGTATTAAAACCGAACGGTTACATTAGTTACTTATACTATCTTATCAACATGTATTCATTGCGATGCACAAACATTCGATAACAAATCAATTGTAACAGAAACTAACTGATATGAGAATGACAACCACGGAAATTGGATTAGATTTCATTCATTTACAAAAGTCAAGAAAGAGAATCTTGTTTGATAGTACAACTAACTAAAGTGATTATTTTTAAAGCGACAATTTAATTCCATTAAACCATTTCATATGTTGTTTTTTAGAGATCCTTTTAGAGGTTCGCAAAAGCTTATTTTACTCAATTTGCATTAACGTTGGAGAAACAATGGAAATGTTTTCTTAATTTACTATTTTTTTAATTAATATTATAAATTGATTTTTTATAAAAGAACACATTTTTTTTTTTTTTACTTTACCCAAATATTGACCATTCAAACACCAACATTTTTCACCATTCAAAATATATAAACTATTTTATTAATAATTATTTTTCAATGTATAATTCTAATAAATCGATTTTATGTTAAGTGACATGCATCCATTTTAGTAAGATTGTTTTATTCACATAACAATGTGTTTATATAAGTTATCCTCTATTAGCTGGTCATGGCAAATTTAAGCAATATATTACGTTAGTGTAATATTGTTTTATCATTGTGTCGAAAATAAGTGATTCTTTTCCCATTAATTTACACATGAATTTTATAATCAATTAGTAACATATTATAAAAGCATGATAAACATCAGATAACAACGAGTCTTATCTACCAAATACCATCTCATTATCAGATCACTTTGTAAACCAATCTTATTATTTTTAAAAAACAGGAGCGCCTCCTAGAATTTAACAGAATTAAGTGAATCAGCATAAATTTATCACACTGTTTATTGTTTTTGTCATATAAAGACATTAACTGCTGTTCTTGAGTTTAATTTAAGTGAGTACTGCACAAGAAATTTCTTTGTTATAAGAGGAATTAAATCATCTCTACTTAAATAATATGGAATCAGTTTTACCCAGCCAAGAGTTACAAGTTTCGAATAGTGAAAGATTACCATCTTCATCAAGTCAACCATCCTTTTCCTGTAATAAATGTCAAAAATGCTTCTCTAAAGAGATTGCATTAATCAGACATCAAAGATCTCACTTGGACAAAAAGCCCTTTAAATGTGAAATTTGTGATAAAACTTTCATTCAAAACACTGATTTAAAACGACATAGTGTAACTCATTCCAAGACACCCACTACATATAAATGTGATGAATGTGGAATAGAATATTATCGAAAGTATTCGTTAAGAATTCACAAGAGATTTCATAAGACATATAAATGTGATGTATGTCCAATAGAATTTTCTAAAAAATATTTGTTACAAATTCACAAGAAATCTCATAAGAAGTTTCATGTTTGTGAAAAATGTTCTAACTCGTTTCTATCAAAGTCTGCTTTAACTAAACATAAAAAAATTCATCGTCAAAAGGAATATAAATGTAAACATTATGGTGTTATATTTTACTATGACCTTGATTTTTTATCTCATAAAAAAGTTCATTACAGGAAATTTGAATGCAAACACTGTAACAAAACATTTGATGTCGACACCAAGT
Organism: Maratus speculifer; assembly: GCA_964019185.1. Taxonomy (NCBI): domain Eukaryota; kingdom Metazoa; phylum Arthropoda; class Arachnida; order Araneae; family Salticidae; genus Maratus; species Maratus speculifer. The sequence continues at coordinate 285,724,157 of OZ025298.1, read as the reverse complement.
TTATTCAACATTTGATTAATATGCATAAGTGAAAAAATGCAAATTTTATCAAATCATGTAAAATATTTGATTTTCTGTACAGTTTATAATTTTTTGTATTTTTATAACTATTGAGATTGATGAATAAATAATGTGTAACTGAAAAAAGCTTTGGTCTTTTATTTTTGTTTTAACAATTTATGATTTTTAATAATTGTTTCACGATATTGAAAAATTTTACTTAAATTGTAACATTTTTTTAAAATTTCTTATCAAATGAAATTAGAGTTCGCATTATTTTATTAATTTTTTATTTTAAAATACTAAATTTGTATTTATACTGAGTTAATTTTAAATACCTTTAATATATTAGAATTATTTATCAAATTTAATTTATCACTCATCATTTATATAAACAATTGTTATTTACATATTCATGATGAATATTATCTTGTGTTCCCAAACAACCTTTCAAAAAGTGAGAAACTGTTAACATTTTATATCATTCATTACTTAGATTAAAATTTTTACCTAATGCTGCCACAAAAATTCTCAAAAATAATGAAACTGTTAACATTATATATCATTTACTTACTTAGATTAAATCCGTGTTGCCATAAAATTCTTCAAAAGGAATAAAACAGTTAACATAATATAGTAACTACCACTTACGTACAAAGACTTTTTTTTTTTTTTTTTTTTTTTTTTTTTTTTTTTTTTTAGTTTATTAAAAAATAGTTGACTAAAACTAATGACATTACTAATTTTTAATGTTTAACTGAAACCGATGCTGATTTTTAAACATATATTAGGAGATGTGTTGTTTTTAAGCATTCAGTTTGAAATTGATTTTCGTTTTAACTTCATATACTGCTATTCTTATTTTTTGAAAATGGATTCTGTAGCAAATTCGTTAAAAAGACCTCTCGACAGATAATACGTTTGCTAATGCGTTTAATTAAAATACAACGTTTAAATTCTTGATTTCGAACACTTTTAAATTACAATATTTTTACTACTGTTATTAAATTCCATACATTGTTTAAAAGATGAACATGATATTCTAAATTTCTTGTATTTGATGTTTCGAATTACTTATTAAAAATTTGCTTAATAGAAGGATTTGCTAACTTGATTAATTAAAATACATCATGTAAATTCTCGATTTTGAACACTTTTCTATTAAAATTAGAATATTTTTACAGCTATTATTATTAATTTTATACCTTGTTTGAATGATGAATATTTTTCTAATTTTTTTGAATTGCTTATTAAAAATTAGTTTGAATAACACATGTGATTAAATTGTTTAATTAAATTTTGTATTAATAAATATATAATTTAAAACCTCGGTAATAAACATTTTTAATAAGCAAATAAAAAATAAACAACTACCAGATAAGAAGATCAACAGTGAATAATCATTACCTACACTTTGCAACATGTATTACAAAGGTATCTATATTCTACTAATCTGATGTGTTTCATCTGATAAGTAGTTATCGTTATCATTGATGATTAAGGTGCTGGATATCCCTGTGCCAAGTCAAGATATGTTTACTCATCGCACTAGGACATGTAATAGATAATTTTATTGGAATTATTTTCAATAACGATTCATTTACAGGAAATTAATATTTATTAACATGTGTTAATATTCATTAGCGATATTCTTCAAAGTATAATCAAAAGTTAAGATGTTAATTTCAGAGATGTATATTATTTTAACATTTTAAAGAGAATATTAATTATGGATAAAGATTACTTTTAATGTATTTTAAATGGATAAAAAATGAGAAGTTTCATCAAATATTTATTTCATAAATTCCTTTTTTTTTTTTTTTTTTTTTTTTTTTTTTTTTTTTCAGTGAAATGGTAAAACAATTAAAATCTTACACATTTGAAATCGATTTTAAGATTGTTTAAAAATTAAATTAAGTTATTAAAGATTTCATTTCTAGATATCATACATAATCGTTCAATTTTTTCATAGTTTAAAATCCTTTTTACTCATCAAAACAATTTATTTCAGTTTTTTTTTGTTTTTTTTTTTTCACCATTCAATTGATTTATAGAAGGGTTTAGAATGCATTAAAATTCGAATGAATGGATTTTTTTTCAATTAAAAAAACTTATTATATGTTTCATTTATATCTTGAAAATGATAGATCTACATACTTGAAATGAATAATTACTTTGATAATTTTTACACTATGAAAGGTCGTTATACATGTTTAATACAAATCATAATGTTAGATCATCATTACATCATCTTGAAGAACTGAAAAAGAAAGATATATTTTTTCCAAGTACATATATTTCTGCGGCGAAGAAAAAAAAATCTCATGTGTATGTGTAATTTTACATAAACACAAACAAAATTTGATTGAATAAAGAAAATGTTTATTAAACACTGTTTTTACAATCATTAACGAATACAGTTTCCAAGTAACTTTCATAAAAGTCAGAATTAAAATCGTCAAAGAAGGAATGTGTATAGAAACATGTGCAATGATTCTGTAAGAGATTCTTCACAAATTGGAACACATTGAAGTTCTATAATGCACTGTCTTTGTACAACAAAAATTTTTCACGCAAATTACTTGCCATACATTCATGATCCAATTGACTTAACTGACCGATATCACAAGAATAACAATTAAAAACTCGATATAGAGATCTCTCTATTTCATGATTAAAACATGACAAAAAGTTCTTCTTAGCAGTATCGATATTAGTGTGTGAATGGTTACAAATATTCACTTTATTTAAAATAGAAATAGGTATTATCTTTGTGAGAATTGTGTCGATCAAACAGTCACTAATTTCAGAGCAAAAATCATAAAGTTTTATAAATTGATCTTTAGATAATCGTAAAGCTAATGGTTTAAAATGAAAACCACTGTTATTATTCGTTTTAAAAATTTGTTGCAACAGACAATAATATTCATCTAGAAATGCCATCAAAAGTTGGTTGTTGCACACAGTAGTATCTTTTACAGAAAAAAAGTTAAACTTACTGATACTGTTCTGAAAATGGTCGAATGTAGGTGCCATCAGGATAACGCCGTTTTTTGTTGGAAAGAGTTCACCTCCGGCTAGTTCCTTGTAATTTCTTATGTCTACTTTAAGACTGCAATTATTCTCCATGACCACTTTCACATAAGTATTCCAACCTAAATCCCATGTCTCAGGAATATAAACATCAATGTCTGGAAACAGTTTTGTAAACCAATTATTATGTGAAACATCAGCTTCTGGTCTATTTAATGCTGAAATTTGTTTAGATGATGTGACTGTAGTACTATCTCTAGTTTCAGTCCTTAGAGGCGACACAGAAAACAAATCCAATTTCAACTTCGGATCATCCACCAATGCGGAGAAGTCTAAATTCAGTTTCGTTTTTTTCAAATCCAAAGGATGAGAAATCATATGTCTGAATGTAAGACTAATTCGCATATCCTTGATAGTAGGATCTGGTGCGATGCCGTGTGTGAATAGTTCACTGGTATGTTTTCCCATACTGTATAGTGAACCATGCTCTAGGTCGATGAAAGTTGAGGGGACATTTGGTCTTTTAAATTCAATTTTTCTTTTGCAGCCAAAACTGATCACTGTGATTGGGAAGGTTGTATCAAGACTAGATTCATTATCTTTATGTTGACTTATATAATTAGAACCATCCCGATCACAGTGATCAGTTTTGGCTGCAAAAGAAAAATTGAATTTAAAAGACCAAATGTCCCCTCAACTTTCATCGACCTAGAGCATGGTTCACTATAGAGTATGGGAAAACATACCAGTGAACTATTCACACACGGCATCGCACCAGATCCTACTATCAAGGATATGCGAATTAGTCTTACATTCAGACATATGATTTCTCATCCTTTGGATTTGAAAAAACCGAAACTGAATTTAGACTTCTCCGCATTGGTGGATGATCCGAAGTTGAAATTGGATTTGTTTTCTGTGTCGCCTCTAAGGACTGAAACTAGAGATAGTACTACAGTCACATCATCTAAACAAATTTCAGCATTAAATAGACCAGAAGCTGATGTTTCACATAATAATTGGTTTACAAAACTGTTTCCAGACATTGATGTTTATATTCCTGAGACATGGGATTTAGGTTGGAATACTTATGTGAAAGTGGTCATGGAGAATAATTGCAGTCTTAAAGTAGACATAAGAAATTACAAGGAACTGGCCGGAGGTGAACTCTTTCCAACAAAAAACGGCGTTATCCTGATGGCACCTACATTCGACCATTTTCAGAACAGTATAAGTAAATTTAACTTTTTTTCTGTAAAAGATACTACTGTGTGCAACAACCAACTTTTGATGGCATTTCTAGATGAATATTATTGTCTGTTGCAACAAATTTTTAAAACGAATAATAACAGTGGTTTTCATTTTAAACCATCAGCTTTACGATTATCTAAAGATCAATTTATAAAACTTTATGATTTTTGCTCTGAAATTAGTGACTGTTTGATCGACACAATTCTCACAAAGATAATACCTATTTCTATTTTAAATAAAGTGAATATTTGTAACCATTCACACACTAATATCGATACTGCTAAGAAGAACTTTTTGTCATGTTTTAATCATGAAATAGAGAGATCTCTATATCGAGTTTTTAATTGTTATTCTTGTGCTATCGGTCAGTTAAGTCAATTGGATCATGAATGTATGGCAAGTAATTTGCGTGAAAAATTTTTGTTGTACAAAGACAGTGCATTATTGAACTTCAATGTGTTCCAATTTGTGAAGAATCTCTTACAGAATCATTGCACATGTTTCTATACACATTCCTTCTTTGACGATTTTAATTCTGACTTTTATGAAAGTTACTTGGAAACTGTATTCGTTAATGATTGTAAAAACAGTGTTTAATAAACATTTTCTTTATTCAATCAAATTTTGTTTGTGTTTATGTAAAATTACACATACACATGAGATTTTTTTTTCTTCGCCCCAGAAATATATGTACTTGGAAAAAATATATCTTTCTTTTTCAGTTCTTCAAGATGATGTAATGATGATCTAACATTATGATTTGTATTAAACATGTATAACGACCTTTCATAGTGTAAAAATTATCAAAGTAATTATTCATTTCAAGTATGTAGATCTATCATTTTCAAGATATAAATGAAACATATAATAAGTTTTTTTAATTGAAAAAAAATCCATTCATTCGAATTTTAATGCATTCTAAACCCTTCTATAAATCAATTGAATGGTGAAAAAAAAAAAACAAAAAAAAAAAACTGAAATGAATTGTTTTTTATGAGTAAAAAGGATTTTAAACTATGAAAAAATTGAACGATTATGTATGATATCTAGAAATGAAATCTTTAATAACTTAATTTAATTTTTAAACAATCTTAAAATCGATTTCAAATGTGTAAGATTTTAATTGTTTTACCATTTCACTGAAAAAAAAAAAAAGGAATTTATGAAATAAATATTTGATGAAACTTCTCATTTTTTATCCATTTAAAATACATTAAAAGTAATCTTTATCCATAATTAATATTCTCTTTAAAATGTTAAAATAATATACATCTCTGAAATTAACATCTTAACTTTTGATTATACTTTGAAGAATATCGCTAATGAATATTAACACATGTTAATAAATATTAATTTCCTGTAAATGAATCGTTATTGAAAATAATTCCAATAAAATTATCTATTACATGTCCTAGTGCGATGAGTAAACATATCTTGACTTGGCACAGGGATATCCAGCACCTTAATCATCAATGATAACGATAACTACTTATCAGATGAAACACATCAGATTAGTAGAATATAGATACCTTTGTAATACATGTTGCAAAGTGTAGGTAATGATTATTCACTGTTGATCTTCTTATCTGGTAGTTGTTTATTTTTTATTTGCTTATTAAAAATGTTTATTACCGAGGTTTTAAATTATATATTTATTAATACAAAATTTAATTAAACAATTTAATCACATGTGTTATTCAAACTAATTTTTAATAAGCAATTCAAAAAAATTAGAAAAATATTCATCATTCAAACAAGGTATAAAATTAATAATAATAGCTGTAAAAATATTCTAATTTTAATAGAAAAGTGTTCAAAATCGAGAATTTACATGATGTATTTTAATTAATCAAGTTAGCAAATCCTTCTATTAAGCAAATTTTTAATAAGTAATTCGAAACATCAAATACAAGAAATTTAGAATATCATGTTCATCTTTTAAACAATGTATGGAATTTAATAACAGTAGTAAAAATATTGTAATTTAAAAGTGTTCGAAATCAAGAATTTAAACGTTGTATTTTAATTAAACGCATTAGCAAACGTATTATCTGTCGAGAGGTCTTTTTAACGAATTTGCTACAGAATCCATTTTCAAAAAATAAGAATAGCAGTATATGAAGTTAAAACGAAAATCAATTTCAAACTGAATGCTTAAAAACAACACATCTCCTAATATATGTTTAAAAATCAGCATCGGTTTCAGTTAAACATTAAAAATTAGTAATGTCATTAGTTTTAGTCAACTATTTTTTAATAAACTAAAAAAAAAAAAAAAAAAAAAAAAAAAAAAAAAAAAAAAAGTCTTTGTACGTAAGTGGTAGTTACTATATTATGTTAACTGTTTTATTCCTTTTGAAGAATTTTATGGCAACACGGATTTAATCTAAGTAAGTAAATGATATATAATGTTAACAGTTTCATTATTTTTGAGAATTTTTGTGGCAGCATTAGGTAAAAATTTTAATCTAAGTAATGAATGATATAAAATGTTAACAGTTTCTCACTTTTTGAAAGGTTGTTTGGGAACACAAGATAATATTCATCATGAATATGTAAATAACAATTGTTTATATAAATGATGAGTGATAAATTAAATTTGATAAATAATTCTAATATATTAAAGGTATTTAAAATTAACTCAGTATAAATACAAATTTAGTATTTTAAAATAAAAAATTAATAAAATAATGCGAACTCTAATTTCATTTGATAAGAAATTTTAAAAAAATGTTACAATTTAAGTAAAATTTTTCAATATCGTGAAACAATTATTAAAAATCATAAATTGTTAAAACAAAAATAAAAGACCAAAGCTTTTTTCAGTTACACATTATTTATTCATCATTCTCAATAATTATAAAAATACAAAAAATTATAAACTGTACAGAAAATCAAATATTTTACATGATTTGATAAAGTTTGCATTTTTTCACTTATGCATATTTATCAAATGTTGAATAAACTTGGTGTCGACATCAAATGTTTTGTTACAGTGTTTGCATTCAAATTTCCTGTAATGAACTTTTTTATGAGATAAAAAATCAAGGTCATAGTAAAATATAACACCATAATGTTTACATTTATATTCCTTTTGACGATGAATTTTTTTATGTTTAGTTAAAGCAGACTTTGATAGAAACGAGTTAGAACATTTTTCACAAACATGAAACTTCTTATGAGATTTCTTGTGAATTTTTAACAAATATTTTTTAGAAAATTCTATTGGACATACATCACATTTATATGTCTTATGAAATCTCTTGTGAATTCTTAACGAATACTTTCGATAATATTCTATTCCACATTCATCACATTTATATGTAGTGGGTGTCTTGGAATGAGTTACACTATGTCGTTTTAAATCAGTGTTTTGAATGAAAGTTTTATCACAAATTTCACATTTAAAGGGCTTTTTGTCCAAGTGAGATCTTTGATGTCTGATTAATGCAATCTCTTTAGAGAAGCATTTTTGACATTTATTACAGGAAAAGGATGGTTGACTTGATGAAGATGGTAATCTTTCACTATTCGAAACTTGTAACTCTTGGCTGGGTAAAACTGATTCCATATTATTTAAGTAGAGATGATTTAATTCCTCTTATAACAAAGAAATTTCTTGTGCAGTACTCACTTAAATTAAACTCAAGAACAGCAGTTAATGTCTTTATATGACAAAAACAATAAACAGTGTGATAAATTTATGCTGATTCACTTAATTCTGTTAAATTCTAGGAGGCGCTCCTGTTTTTTAAAAATAATAAGATTGGTTTACAAAGTGATCTGATAATGAGATGGTATTTGGTAGATAAGACTCGTTGTTATCTGATGTTTATCATGCTTTTATAATATGTTACTAATTGATTATAAAATTCATGTGTAAATTAATGGGAAAAGAATCACTTATTTTCGACACAGTGATAAAACAATATTACACTAACGTAATATATTGCTTAAATTTGCCATGACCAGCTAATAGAGGATAACTTATATAAACACATTGTTATGTGAATAAAACAATCTTACTAAAATGGATGCATGTCACTTAACATAAAATCGATTTATTAGAATTATACATTGAAAAATAATTATTAATAAAATAGTTTATATATTTTGAATGGTGAAAAATGTTGGTGTTTGAATGTTCAATATTTGGGTAAAGTAAAAAAAAAAAAAAAATGTGTCCCTTTATAAAAAATCAATTTATAATATTAATTAAAAAAATAGTAAATTAAGAAAACATTTCCATTGTTTCTCCAACGTTAATGCAAATTGAGTAAAATAAGCTTTTGCGAACCTCTAAAAGGATCTCTAAAAAACAACATATGAAATGGTTTAATGGAATTAAATTGTCGCTTTAAAAATAATCACTTTAGTTAGTTGTACTATCAAACAAGATTCTCTTTCTTGACTTTTGTAAATGAATGAAATCTAATCCAATTTCCGTGGTTGTCATTCTCATATCAGTTAGTTTCTGTTACAATTGATTTGTTATCGAATGTTTGTGCATCGCAATGAATACATGTTGATAAGATAGTATAAGTAACTAATGTAACCGTTCGGTTTTAATACACGAATTTCTACTCTAATAAAAACTTATTCAACCCAGTTCAACAACTGCAAGAGCAATGGATATTAAATCTAAGTATAAAAGAAGAAAGTGTGTGTGTGGGGGGGGGGTGAAATTTTATGGCTTCTCCGACCGTTAAACAATTTTTCGCCTTAAAACCAGAACTTCTTGGCTTGATTAGATTAATCCACAAGAAATTATCAAGACATGAAGTTTTTTTACGGGTTCGAATCTCAGTAAAACCCTTTGGAAAACTCAATTTTTTAAAAATATTAAATCTCAACAAAATTTCGAACAACACGCACCAGAGAGAGCACAAAATCATCTTCGGGGGGGGGGGGTTGAAGTTCGGAAAATAGGGAGGTTACTCCTTTACTATAGTATGATATTATAAGCTTCAAACCCAAAATAAATAAATAAATAAATATAAAACATAAGTTTCCTAAAAATTAAGCCCTCCCCCTTCCTAAAATGTCTTCACGCTGTAACATAGTGAAAACATCCATCTCACATTTTTCAGCATTTTCAAATTTCCTTCCTACTTTAAGTTGATTCCAATCATAAAAAAGAAACACACACACAAGCCCCTCCTAAAAAAATTAAGCCCCCCTAAAAATTAAGCCCTCTCCCTAATACTATAACAAAATTAAATCACCTCACATTTTCCAACATGTTCAAATTTTCTTCCTACTTTAAGTTGATTCCAATTATTAAAAAAAATATTTAAGCCCCTCCTAAAAATTTAAGCCCCTCTAAAAATTAAGTCCTCCCCTTATACTATAACAAAATCAGATCACCACACATTTTTCGACATGTTCAAATTTTCTTCATACTTTAAGTTGATTCCAATCATTAAAAAATAGTTAAGCCCCTCCTAAAAATGTAGGTCCCCTAAAACTTAAGCCCTCCCCCCTCTCACACTAAAACAGAATCAAAACATCTATCTCATTTCCACGTTACTAATTTCAAAATCTCACATATACGTTCAACTTAGGATGTTTAAATTCTTAATCAATAATAATAAAAAAAAAATGACCCCATGCTATAGTTCGCAAAAAATTTTAATCTTCCGGAAAAAAAAAAAAAAAAATCTACAAAATTATCTTTGTACTCTACGCTGAGCTAGGCGGAAATATTCCGTGCATGTCCGCGGTGAGCTACATAGAGTTAACATGGGGTATCCTAGTGAATCCTTGAGGATCCTTGAAGATCCTTGAGGATCCTTGGTGAGCCAAAACCCGCCTTTTATTACTACTGACGGATTTACACGTTTTAGGGGTCACAGAGCAGGAAAAGTGCGTTTTTACAAAATGTACGTCTGTGAGTCTGTCCGTCCGTCTTTCTGTATGTGGCAAAAATTTTGTGGGCGGCCTATCTCAAGAACTAATACACGGAATTTCACAAAAGTTTTATATTATGTTAGACCTAGATATAAACTATTTAGATATAAGCTAGATCGAATTAGGTTTTGACATATATCGCTCAACGGGTAGCACTGCTATGCTGCTTTATTCACAATTCCCGCAATAGCCATTGTAGTGATCTTATCTGATTTGAAGTACTTTTAAAAAAAGTAAGGTTGTATGCATGTAATGCAACTTTTAATTGTACATTCATTTAATACTAATTAATAGATGACTTGCAGAAGCACACTCATAACTATTTACTTGTTTCATCTATTTATTTGTTACAGATAATGAACTTTTTAAAACACTTACTATTAGTATTTATTGTAGAATTAAATTTTGTATACTTTTAATTTTTTCTATCTTTACAAGAAGAAAGTATTAGATTCGTGAAAATTTTTGAAATCCAATTTTCGGAAGTTTACATGTTTTTACAAAGTGTCTGTCTATAGGTGACAAAAATTTTGTGGTAAGGACTAATATACAGGAGTTTCACGAAATTTTATATTCTGATAGACATTAATATAAATTAGCTATGATTGGTTTTTGGTGTATATTTATAACGGGTGGCACTGCTATGCAACATTATTCACAATCACCTCAATAGCCATATCTCAAGAACTAGTGCATGGATATTTTTCAAATTTAAATTTAGTTAGTACTTGATATAACATGGTGCTGATTACGTTTTGGTGTACATCACCCAACATATGGCACTGCCATGGTGCATTATTCGTGATTATCGCAATAGCTCTCTCTGAATTACTAATGCACGAATTTTTCTAAAACTTCAGAATCAGTTAGTCCTTAATATAGATTGCTGTTGTTTAGTTTTTAGTGTAAATCGCCATACATATGGCGCTTCTATGCTGCATTTTTAATGATTTCGCGATAAATGCATCTCAAGTACTAATGCATGGATTTACATCAAACTTCAGGTTCAGTTAGTACCTGATAAGAAAATTGATCCTCATTATTTTTTGGTGTATATCACCCAACTTGTGGCGCTGTTATGCATATTTTTTTTAAAGATTTTACAATAATTCCATCTCAAAAGCAAATGCGCGGAAATTCGCTCAAACTTAGGATTCTGTACATCACCAAACATGTGGCGCTGTCATGGTGCATTATTTGTGATTATCGCAATAGCTCTCTCTCAAAAACTAATGCACGAATTTTTCTAAAACTTCAGATTCCGTTAGTCCCTGGTTTAGATTAGTGTCGTTTAGTTTTTAGTGTAAATTGCCCTACAGATGGAGCTGCTATGCTGCATTTTTCACGATTTTGAAATAAATATATCTCAAGCACTAATACATGGATTTACATCAAACTTCAGGTTCAGTTAGTATCTGTTAAAAATTGATCCTGATTAGTTTTTGGTGTATATCACCCAACTTGTGGAGCTGTTATGCAGATTTTTTTTTTAAGATTTTACAATAGCTCCATCTCAAAAGCAAATGCGCGGAAATTCGCTCAAACTTAGGATTCTGTAATAATTTGATATAAGTTTTTGTTGACTAGATTTTGGTATAAATCACCAAACAGGTGGTGCAGCTAAGCTGCATTTTTCAGGACGTATTAATATGTACAAGATAGAAGAAAGTTTTGTGATTGCCACATCTGACTAGTTCAAAATAGACTTGATCTACTATGGTTGTAAGCCACTCATATCTATATCAATTTGTCATGCCTTTACACAATTCGTATTATAAATCAAATCATGTCAGTGAGCTAAGTTTACGTCATACGGCGATGGCAATGATCAATCAATCTTTTTCGTGTTTCTCAAAAATTTATTAATATTTAAATAAATATTGCTCAATTTCAATTTTTACACTTCAACAAGGAAAAATGCACTTTGAATTACAATTGTCTGCAAACACCAGAATTTAAAGAGATTATGATTGTCTAAGAAAGATTTTAGGGTACATTTGGAATCTTCAAATTAACGAGAAATAATTTAAAAAAAATTTTGTTAATTACGATTATCGGAAGGTAGATAAACAATTAAAAAGTATTTAAAGCATAAAAATTATTTTATATACTTTTTCAATTTACACCTTATTAGTTAATAGAAATATCATCGCTAAATATAACTTAATTAATCCATCTAACAATATAAAATGACTATTTAAAGAAAAAAATCTAAAATATAATTTTAAATACTCTTCAATTTTTGACGGAGAAGTGTTTCTTATTTCATGACGTAAGTTATTTATTAATTAGTTATTTTGGGGAGAAATAGTTGTTGTTCTCGGTAGAGAATTGGGCAATCTGAAGTAAAACTTAATCTTTTTATTGGTTGAATTCCGTAACTTATTTTATTTATTCGTTTTCTGATTCGTCTATGCCTAGAAATGTGTTTTCATATTTCAACATTTCATTCATACTTCATATTTCATCAGTTTCATATGTCTGGAAATGAAATACTTCTGGCTTTTATTTTATTCGTTTTCTGATTGGCCAGGTTTAATGTCCAAAAATGGAATACGTCTGTTAAAAAAGTATTAAAAACTAAAAAAAAAAAAAAAAATAATAATAACTCAAAAACAAATTTAGATACAAGTTTCAAACGAATTACATTTAAAAGTAATTTTTTTTTTCACTATACGACGGTGTAAAAATTGAAAATGTGCGATGTTTAGAAGTTTTAAAATTTAGAGTACCGAAAATTGTTAAACTGATATTTCATTTAATGTTTATTTATGATTGGTCGAGGAATATTAAAGTGTCACTAAAAGTCCAGGCATATTAATATGACTCTGTTATTAAGTAAGCTACGTTTTGATCAACATAAAAATGATGTTATTGTTTTTTTTTTTTTTTTTTAAATATAGAAATCATTTATAAGTCTAAAATTATAGTCTTTGAAAATATTATTTTCCAATTGTCCTTGTAATTTGTTAAATTATATTTATTTTATTTTATTCTTATTTAAGTTATTAATAAATGAAATTAACATATTAAGTACATATGGAACATTTCGACAAATAAAATTAAGCAGTTTTTGCGAACCATTTAATATCATGTTATTTGCATAAGATATCCGCCTACAATTAAAATGTCAATTTCGATGAAAATTCGCAATTTTTTTATTTGATTTTCTTATGGAATGAATCTATCTGTTTCTAAATTTGTTTTTATTTTTCCTATGAAATTACAGTTTTTAGAAAAAAAAAAAGCGTACAACGTTAATTAAACCGAAGTCGAAAACTTTAAATGCGTTTTCTGAAAAATTAGATTTTCATCGGAAAAGTTTGAACAACTATTGCTCGAATTCAAAATTTCATTACCCAATAACCATGAAATATTTTTGTGTAGTTTTTCGGTAATGTCTAGAGTGTAATGAAATAAACAGTTAGTTCTTAGTTACTTATTAGTTGTTATATAGCTATTTTATGAAGAATTGCCTCTAAAATTACAGAAATTTTCTATGTAATTGCATATAATCAGCTGTATCTCTTTTAGATTTCCGTATGTTGACTAGTTTTTTTTTTTTCTTAAATTGTTCTTTTACACCCAAGAATGTCTAATATGCAAGCGTAAAAAAATGAAAAAATAAAATAAAAAATTCTGTTAGATCCTTTTTTTTTTTTTTTTTTTTTTTTTTTTTTGGAGCTGGAATTGTTTATATAAAAGAGAATGCTAAAAAATGACTAAAAGTCATTAACATTTTAGAAAATTGCATAGATATTATATACAGGGTGGTCATAAAAAAAACTTTGCCGATATACGGAGCTCTAGCGGCCATTCTGCTCAACCGATCGAAATGAAATTTCAGATATAGCTATTCAGAGATATGAGCTCGAGATTCTGTGAGCGACAACAAAATGGCGCTGACGGTTACGGTTATAGTTACAAAAACTCGAAAATTTCCAATGGCAACACCCTTTTTTTTCATCGCAAAATGCTCAGCGCATGCGAAAATCCTAAAGAGCGTTGGAACCGTACGTGTATCGCAAGAAACGGACGTGTTATGTACGCACAAAAACCATTCTGGGAATCCTCCCCCCCATAGAAAAAACTCGATTGGGGCACAAGGAGGAAATTTGCATATGACACAGAGTCAGTACACTAATCTCTGATTACAATACAGATCGGAGAAACTAAAACTTTTATTTTGATTACGCATTTTTCACATGGGTGCCGTCACCATTACAGGCAATTATGGCACTCATGCGGAAAATATGTAATCAAAATAAAAGTTTTAGTTTCTCCGATCTGTATTGTTATCAGAGATTAGTGTACTGAGTCTGTGTTACATGGAAATTTTCTCCTTGCGCCCCAATCGAGTTTAGTCTGTGGGGGGAAGGATTCCCAGAATGCTTTTTTGTGCGTACATAACACGTCCGTTTCTTGCGATACACGTACGGTTCCAACGCTCTTTAGGGTTTTCGCATGCGCTGAGCATTTTGCGATGAAAAAAATGGGTGTTGCCATTAGAGATTTTCGAGTTTCTGTAACTATAACCGTAACCGTGAGCGCCATTTTGTTGTCGCTCACAGAATCTGGAGCTCATACCTCTGAACAGCTATATCTGAAATTTCATTTCGATCGGTTGAGCGGACTGGCCGCTAGAGCTCCGTATATCGGCAAAGTTTTTTTTATGACCACCCTGTATATATATATATTTAGAATTTTCTTTAATCTGCGTTAGATTACACTGAAAATACCAGAAATGTGTCAAAGCGTAATCAGTTATCTTAAAAATAGAGATAGAAATGCAAAACTCTTTTTACAGAAAACATTGTAGTCCAGTATATAAATCAAAAGAAATGAATTTTAAGCAAAAATGAGTTTTCAAGAGCTAATTAACTTTATACATATTTTTTAACAATATAATTTCGGTAAACTTTTAAAAAAAAACTGTTGCATATATCCCCTTAAAATTTATTATAGTTTCACAAACACTAATTAAGAAAAATACGAAGCAATTTTATTTTGAATTAAAAGAAATAAAATTAAAAATCTTTTACTAAAAATCTTTCAAAATCCTAATAATCTTAAAATCACATTTTTCATTATTTAAAAAAAAAAACCACCCACACCTATATTATTAGGTATCTCCTTATTCTAAAAAAAGTAACTCTCACGTCACCTCTGCTGACAATGAATTTTTCTTAACCGGAGGTCTTTCTCCGTTAATATTAAGAGAGCTATTGCACACAAAAATATAAAAATAAGTGGTATACAAAAATATTAAATAACACGCTGGTGCAGACAAGTTTTTAATCAAATAATTATTTTAATAGATATTTAATTTTAAAGTTTATCAAAATTGTTCCATTAAAAAAGTTTTATAGGAGCAAAAACTATTCATGGAAATTTATATATTTTTAGGTCATTTTATAAATTAGAATGTAACAGTGTGCAGATTGTATTTATTTTTTTAATTTGACTCATTT
The DNA here is from genome assembly GCA_964019185.1 of Maratus speculifer. Classification (NCBI taxonomy): domain Eukaryota; kingdom Metazoa; phylum Arthropoda; class Arachnida; order Araneae; family Salticidae; genus Maratus; species Maratus speculifer. The sequence goes on along the minus strand of OZ025298.1, from coordinate 285,708,492 downwards.
TTTAATGTTTTATTTCTATTTTAAGTTAAAAAATTCAAAACCGCATTTCAAAACCGAATTTCACTTGTTCCCATCTAGAATCGGAAAATTATCCGATTTTTTTCAGCATTTCGAGAGATATTTCTTACTTATTTTAGAAAAGAAAATTATTTTAACCTGTTGCCAACTATTAAGAGAGCTCAAACAGAGTACTCAATTTTAGAATTAAAATTAAATGAATGTTACATAATTAAAGCAGGAAAATACTGAAAATAAAGGCGAAAAATTACGTCTGATTTAAAAAATAAAATAAGACGGTGCAAATAACAATATATCCTTTCTAATTATAAAAATAATTTAGCGTGAATTGTTATATATAAAAAATAAACTGACGATTTGGAAATGGACCAATGAAAGTTGCCGAAACACCGCAAAGGGCGGAGCCCGGTTCTGTCGCCAAATGTTGCCAAGTTTTACCGCCAACTTGGCAGTATATCACCAAATTTCGCTACAAAAATTTGTCACTAAATGTGATGCCAACTTGGCGATATTTCTAATATTTCGACAAGTTCCCAAAGACTTCCAATCAAAAACCAATAGGTTTTCTTGTTTGCAGAAAATCAACAAATTGCGACATTTTAATGCAACAAAAACTAATATTAGCTCATGAATGGAGCTTGACCACTTAACTGATTTGCCCGTACGTCGTATAGGAAAGAAAATATTGCTTTTTTCATCACTTAAAGTTTTTTGACACCACTAATTTTTTTAAATACAATTTCATACTATTTATCTAAAATAAAACTTTAGAAAAGAGTACCAAAGCAAACATAAAACAAGAAAGAAAAAAAGGATGCGTCAAGCATCGATTATGAAGCAATTTACGACGCAATCAAAATAAAGTAACAAAACTGCACCGCTTAAAAATTAAAATTCATTCCACCATATAGAAATATGTAACGCATTTCAAAACCAAATTTCACTTGTTCCCATCTAGAATCGGAAAATTATCCGATTTTTTTAGCATCCCTGTATATGATATAGAGATTTGTATCTATTAACAACATGCATTCCAATATTTTGTTCATTTAAGATATACATGTACTTTAGTTGAAAATTCCCCATCAGCAATTTCCTCTAATAAGGAGAATGGTTTGCGAACACTTTGTGTAGCCCTGTGTATGAGATATAAAAATCATATATAAAGAGCAATATGCAAAAAACTAATTAAATTTAAAAGCGCATACCGAATATTAAAACGGACTGTCCAGAAATTATTACGCAAAGACAGTAGTGTAAAAGATTTCTTTTGTGTTTCCTTGTAAATTAATTAAAAAATGCTATGAATGCTGTGTTTTAAAGTAATCGTAGTAAAATTCAGTCACTTTATCACTTTCAATACATTTGAAATAGCGTAATGTCATTAAAATATTCTCCAAAGGATTTTCTCCCTTAGACCATAATGTAATCGAATTATTTTGAGTGCCCCTGTAAATGAACTATTGATCATACATATTTCATATGCAGTACCAAACATATTTTGGTGACCCTAAATAAGCTTTATCAATTGTATGAAAATCTGAGTATACTTACGAAAAGACAAACTGAAAGCATAAACATTTTTCAACTTTATTGATAAGTGTAAAACAAAATCTAAGTTTTAAAATCTAAGTAATTTTTTTAAATGTACTCGTTGATAATCATCAAATACTAAATACTCTGTTTACAGCCAGTTATTATAAGATAACAATTTGTGGAAAATCTCTTACCATTCAGCAGCTTTTATGGAGCAGGGTTGAAGAAATTGGCACTGCGTTTAGATTTAAAGCCTAAACAGATTTGGTGATTATATGACAAGTTATCTTAATTCCCTGTTGTATCAGGTAGCTTTCATTACAAAAAGTAAAAAGCTACCTATTGCAGCTGTCCGTACACTGTTAAAAATCTGCTGCATTTTGCTGCAACGCACTCCCCTGCTTGTATAGAAAACGGTTACTTGGCCGTGAAATGGAGCTTTCTCATTGGTTGGAATAGAGATATTATATACAAGCGGTGGAGTGCGTTGCAGCAAAATGCAGCAGATTTTTAACAGTGTAGGGAAGCACTTCTGCAAAATTTTTGCATATTTTCCTCCCAGACCCCCAAACCACCTTCCGTTCAAATATTGAATGTGGTCAGACGGACAAACAAACCGAACGCACAAGTACTTTGAAAAGTATTTATGCGTTCATCTTTGTTGGAAAGTGCTAAAAAAGAAAAGAAAAAACATATTTCTAGAAAAAGGCAAAAAACTAACTATCCACAAACAGTGCTAAAAATATATTATTTAAAATACACCGGGCGTCATAATTTTTTAGACCCATAGTCATTAGCAGCATTATTTTTGAGCTTTATTTTTTAGGCCGATAATCAAAAACTAAAAAAAATTAACCATTTTATGTTTTATGGGCAGTTAAAATTTACACAGTAAAAGAATTTAATTAGACTTTTACATCTGCGCAAAAATTAAAACTCTGAATTTTAATAAAAAGAAAAATAAATGCTATAAATAAATACTGCTTTAAAGGATTACTGTGCCAATTCTTTTATAATGTAAAGATATTACCCTAACAAATTAAAATTATGTTAGTGAATACTTTTTATTTACATTTTAAAAAAAAAGTCTTTCCGGCAATGCCTGGAGGAAGAGGTAGCTTTCATATACTTATATATTTATTTATTTATTTTAAAGTAAGTTACATTGTTCAAAAATACTAAGCTCAAATTAGTGGAAATAATATTATAAAATTAGTGATTTTATAAGATTGAATACCAGTTTTTGTGAAGACTGAATATTAATAGGAATTTTTAGAAATTAGTCATCTTTTATTCAACCTGGTTTTATTTTAAGCGATTTAGAGAGTCACCAAATTCCACGATATCATAAATTGTATGCCATTTTAAAGCAACATGATGAATCGTTCAGATCAGACCGTTTCAAAATGTCAGCCATAAGCAAAATTCAAAGTGCTACAACTCAATCATTTTTTAAGATATAGACAAAATAAAAAGTGTTCTGGAATCGTTGTTTTAAGTTCTAACACATAAAATAAAAATATTTTTCAAATTTTTATTTTTTCGCATTTAATTTTAAATTTTAAATTTTTTAAAAAATTTAAAATGGCCACCATTTTGAAACAAAATGGTGGATAATGCTGGCCAAAGAACTCGGTCGAGACATTTGTATGTACTATGTACATACCAAGTTTCATTGAAATCGGTTCATAAATACGCGTGTTATCACGTGACAAAAATCAGATCGTTTCAAAATGTCAGCCATACGAAAAATTCAAAGTGCTATAACTCAATCATTTTGTAAGATATAGACAAAATAAAAAATGTTCTGGAATCGTTGTTTTAAGTTCTAACACACGTAAACGAAAAATATTTTTCAAATTTTAGTTTTTTTGCATTTAATTTTAAATTTTAAATTTTTTAAAAAATTTAAAATGGCCACCATTTTGAAACAAAATGGTGGATGATGCTGGCCAACGAACTCGGTCGAGACATTTGTATGTACTATTTACATACCAAGTTTCATTGAAATCGGTTCATAAATACGCGTGTTATCACGTGACAAAAATCAGATCGTTTCAAAATGTCAGCCATACGAAAAATTCAAAGTGCTATAACTCAATCATTTTGTAAGATATAGACAAAATAAAAAAATTTCTGGAATCGTTGTTTTAAGTTCTAACACGTAAAAAAAAAATATTTTTCAAATTTTAATTTTTTCGCATTTAATTTTAAATTTTAAATTTTTTAAAAAATTTAAAATGGCCACCATTTTGAAACAAAATGGCGGATGATGCTGGCCAACGAACTCGGTCGAGAAATTTGTATGTACTATGTACATACCAAGTTTCATTCAAATCGGTTCACAAATACGTTAGTTATCGCATGACAAAAATCAGATATATATATATATATAAATACTTTTATAAATACATCCAAAGTTATTCAGACAATACCAATAAAAGAACCAATGAAACCAGTATTTTTACATTCATATTATTAAAAACAGTTGAAGTTTGAAGAGAAATAGAAGGCAGATTACCAAATTACTAAGATATATGTGGATAAATGGACATTATATAACCAGAGTAATTCATATATTACCGTACAATAAACCAATGAAACCAATATTTTTACAATCATCTTATTGAAAACAGTTGAAGTTTGAAGTGAAATAGAAGGCAGATTACTAAAATAATGAAAAATAAATGGATAAAAAGGCAGTAGAAGGCTTTTCCATTAAACTACGTCATCAGGGGTGTATAGTTTAACAAAAAAGCAAAAACATCCAACCAGTTTCTGTTATGAGTCGTGCTGAAAGCTAAGAATTCGACTCACAATACACCCGACTGGCTGGAAGCTATTCAGATGACAAATTAGTAGAAAGATACACATAGAAGAAAATAAAATCAATATGACAAAATAACAATAATAAATTATTCCATAAAAAAAAGGATATATATACTAAGATATTTACCATTACCCATATCCTAGCAAGATTTGTAGTGCAATCAGATACAAACTACATGTAACTTACTAACAGTCACGGTTATTGTCATAGTATAAATCACATAGATAATAAAATAAAGTTGTAACAATAATTATAAAAATTAGTAAAACATATATTATACTATATAATTAAAATTATATATAGAGAAAAAAAATAGATGCTACTATTAGAAATATTATATTTTTATTTTTAATCAATTATTAATATTACTATATTAATTAATTAACTAGAATGTATTACTACAACTTCTAGCGGAAAATTATTTTAGTGCTGCCATCTAAAGATTAATATATTAATTAAATTATATGCTTATGGTGCTGCCCTCTATTATAGGAAAAAAATAAATTATTTATTAGCTAAGAATTTCCAAGAATAATTTCTATTCTAATATTTTACAAATAATTTCTTTAAGACAAATACAATAGACAACCACAGCTTATCTCAATAACTTGATCATTTTTAAGTTATGCATATTAGTTTTTAGGTGAACATAAACTTTAATACTATGTGTAATTTTTTTTTTATTAAATATATAATAATTAACCATTGCGTATTATCCAGACAACACCGCCCTCCTCCGTAATCTAACATCTAACCCACCCAACCAACCTATAATTCATATTTTTTTTTTTTTTTTTTTTTTGTATTTTTTATTTTTTTGTATTTTTTTTATTTTTTATAATTTTTTTTAAACATTTTTTTTACGCAATGTATTAATTATTTTTAAGATCATGTAATAACTTATTATATATTAAAGACTATAGGATGAAGAGAAAATAGACAGTTAATACTAAATAAATGTTTATACAGATAATATTTTTTTAACCAAATGTAAAGGATAACCATATCTTATAGCAGTTTCTTGTACAGTTTTTAAATTATGCATTTTAAAATTATGTGAACAAATATTTTTAATTCTATGGGCAAAATTAAGTAATATATTGACATAGACAGATTTATGTAGGCAAGAATTATAATGAGTAAAGAGGTTATATATATATATATATATATATATATATGGTTATATATATATATATATATATATATATATATATATGGTTATATATATATATATATATATATATATGTCAACATTTGAAAGGAGAGTGGTTTTGGGGTCTGGGGGTCATGATCGGTGAAAATATACCAAAATTTTCCGGAAGTGCTTTACCCTGGACGGCTGCAATAGGTAGCTTTTTACTTTTTGTAATGAAAGCTACTTAATATAAGTTCATTTGAAGAATAAAGTCATTGTATACACTTAGATATTTGAAATATTTATGTTTACATCAGTTAAATGAAGAAGAAACAAATATTTAGATAGAAGATAAATGAAATTTTGAAAAAAATCTCATTTTTAAAGGTTAAAATAAACACAAAAGTATTTCATTAAAATATGTATGTTTACATTTTAGGTCTTTATAAATATTGAATCAGTAGTGCTTCATATAGTTTTAAGTTCTTTATTAGCATGATATTAAATCACTCGTTGAATAAATAATTACTACACATAACAATTAAACTGCCAATTTTAGTAAATAGATATGTGCCCAGTTAAATATTTTAATACTAGTCTACTATTTACAAACATGGCGAAATAATTAGAGAAATATTTTAAAAATAACATAAATAATGAATATGAAAATAAATTTAATTTAATTTGTATTAAATTTGGCTATATATCTGCCAACTGACTATATATCTGCCATTTTCCTTCATACCAGGTTTTCTCAAATTAAAATTACTGAGATTATACACTATATCGCCAAAAATGTCCGGCCATTTGTGATTTTAGACATTTTGTTAAATATCTAGAAAAATACATGAGGAATTATATTGAAATTTCAAGTGTTTAAATATAAAATTACAGGTCATACATTATCATGAAGATTTTTTTTTTCAAAATACCATAGGGGACCGTCAACAAATTGAAAAATAACGAAAATATTTTGGATAACCATTTCAAAAGTAATGTAGCAAAAGCGTTCAAATTGTAGATTAAGACTAAGTGGTTTACTGCAAAAAAAAAAAAAAAAAAAAAAAAAAAAAAAAAAAAAAATGCCCCTTTTCATGTGGATAGCATGTATACACGTAGAGAAATTAAATTTTCTTTACAAACACTCCCAAATTTTGAAAATTTCTTTGCTTATAATTTGCAGAATTCTTAATATAAAAAAAATTTCTTTTCTGAAAATATGACAAATACCATTGTACAGAATATCTTCTCAGCTGAATTTAAAAATTGTAAAAATTGCATGAAAAATAAGCAGATTTACTAAAGAATTTTTCACTGCGCATGCGTCAATGCTATAAAAATGTCATTTGCATATTATGTTAGCTAAATGTATAGAGCAACTTTTGAAAAAGTCTCAAAAACACAGCTTGAAAATTCTGAAAATTATAGTCGACAGATTAAGCTCAAAATCCGTTGTTCCTAAAAAAAAACAAGAAAATAAATGACTATATATCCAAATAGAGTACTACGTGCAGTATTGTGTATTCTATATTGACACTGATCAATGCACATATGGATACAGCCCCTCATCTTTTTGCTTCATTTTTGAAACAATTGATTTTGAGAATATTCTATCCACGATAATTATCAGAATATCCAAGCTATATTTTTGAGACCTAATCCATTTAGCAAGCATATTATGCAAAATATATTTTGATTGCACTAACGCATGTGCAATAAAATATTATTTAGAAAACCTACTCATTTTTCATACAATTTTTATTATTTTTTAATTCTAATTACAAGGTAGGGTGAACAATGTTGTTTGTCATATTGTCTGAAAATAAAATTTTTTTATATTAAGTACTCTGCAAATTAAAAGCAAAAAACTTGGCAAAATTCGTGACAGTTTTTATAAAAACCTTAATTTTTCTACAATTGTACATGCTATGCACATAAAAATGGACATAGTCTATTACAATAAGCCACTTAATCACAAATTACAGTTTTTACACTTTTGCTACAATTATTTTGACAGGTTTATTCAAAAGATTCTCGTTCCTTTTCAATTTGTTGACGATCCCTTATGGTATTCCGAGAAATAATCTTCGCGGAAATTTATGAACTTACCGTGATGTTTACACCCTTAGAGTTTCAGGATAATCCTTTACGTATTTTTTCTAGTTATATAACAAAACATCTAAATTCGAAAGTGTACGGTGACCTTTGGCCATATAGTGTATATGCAAATGTTTCTCTGAGGAACATGCAGTGCCCTATAAACCCTATAATACATACTAGACATACGTTTAATCAAATTCACTAAAATATCTAAAATTAATACTACTTATTTAATTTTAAATTTCAAAAATTTACTTACCACTATTTTCTAAGTAATTTTAAAAAGTATCTTAAATTCTTACTTAAATCCTCCAACCCTTTGCTTACTAAATCTCCGAGTAGGTTGTTTTAAGGAAGTTGCGTCCAGGAACAGTTTTGTTAAGAATAGAGTTTAACGCCTGGTGATAGAATGTGAAACTAAAATATTCGAAATTGGAATTTTCTTGAAAGATTTTGCGGTACGTGCGCAGAACATCTACTAAACAATATTATAGAGAGTGGGGACTTGGATCGAGGATCGCCCGGTTCCAGATTTTTTATATTTTACAATACAGGGTGTCCCAGAAAGAATGGGACAAACTTTGAGGGGAGATACAGGTAATCACAAGGATTCAGATTTACGTTGAAACCCATGATCGGAAACACTATCCTGGCGCAGTAGTGACGGCACAAAACACATCAAAGAAAGGACACGTACAGGGAGAGAAAGGATGTTTATTATTCTTAGTGCTGCAAAAATACCGGTATAAAAATGGGAAGTTCTGAGGAACTAGTTGTACGCATCGTTGGAGCTGCTGTGGAAGTTCAGGACATTTCCGGTGCTTTCTGTAGAACATTAGATCTTCCATGCAGGAGATGCACCTGCATGCATCAGGGCCCGGGGTCGTAATTTCAAGCACCTACTTTTATAACGATCGGTGTTTTTTTATGTTCTTTTTTCTTACTTTTCTGCTGTACTAATGATAATAAGGATATTTTCTCTTCTTATACGTGTCATATTCCTTCTAGCATTTTGTGTCATCTACCACGCCAAGAAGGCGTTTCCGACCATGGGTTGCTACGTAAATCTGAATCCTTGTGATGACTTCTACCTCCGCATAAAATTTGTCCCATTATTTCTGGGACACCCTGTATATTGCAGTAGGTGCGTAGCGTAGGCAGCGGGAACCCGTTCCAGGTTCTTTCCATTTTAACATAGGCATTTTTAAGCACTAGTACTACCGGAGATGTGGTATACCATGAACACGAGAAGCTTGGAAAATGACATAATGATTAATTTTAAGGTATAAATGCGCAGTAAAAGCGATTACTAAAAAACTCAAAACTTCAAATGAATATTGATATAAAAGTATGAAATGAGCATAAAAGCGTTAAAATACTTTCTAAATTAACATTTATTTAGAATTAGTTTTAGCTCGTATTAATTTAAGTCTCATTTCAGCCTAATGCAATTTAATAATGAAGTTTACTTTTGCCTTACTTAATTCTTTTTTTTTATCTTCTTTCTTTTATCTTCTGATTAACTATTTAACTGGCTACTTTTTCTTTGCGTACAAAAAACTGAAAATATATACGCCACTTTTTTAAGCTAAAATATTTGTATTATTAAGTCTAAGCATTTCTAACATTAAGTGGTATGACATTGTATAGAAAAAAATTAATGGCGTCAAAATGTTTTAAGTGATGCAACATATAAACTCTTATTGTCCGATCGATATGCGTTCAAATCAGTTAAGTGGTTCAAGATAGACAAAAAAAAAAAAACACTAATTTTCGTTATTTTAACTACTACGCGAGAAATGTCGCGCATTTTGCTAGTACTTTTAAGAAGTCAAACAAGGCAAAATTTCTTTTCGCATTTTGTTGCAAAGGGGCACATATTCCGCATATAAATTATCTCAAGACAAAAATAAGCCAGAGCGTAGTACATTTATACTAAAAACTAATATTAAAATAATAAAAACGCTTTTGAAAAAATAAATTTTTTAACTTATCAGTGAAACACATGTAGCTCCTTATTATATTAATTTTAATGCTTTTATAAAGTTAAGTAAACTGGAATTTCTTTTCAAAACTAGTTTTAAAGGAATACGCGTTCTGCCCTTAAAAAATCTCCAAACAAAAGTCATCCAGACAGATAGTGAATTTAGAATAAAAACTATAAACCAACCAAAATGCCTTAGAAAAAAATAGCTTTTTAAAAACTAAATAATAACTGTTTACTGGAAGGCTATGGGCAGAACCCATTGCTTATCATACTCACATCATTCATTTTAAAAGCAGTTACTTATTGTACTAAGTTTAATTTAAGACACAATTTTTCAATCGGTAAATTAATTATAAGAGACGTAAATTTTCCATTTGGGTGAAAAAAGTCCGGGCCAGGACTCGAACCAGGGATGTATTGGCTAAAGCCGCCAATGCTCTTCCAGCTGAGCCGTCCCGGACACGAACACTGGCGGACTATTTCACCCAAATAACCTCAACGATCATATAATCTTGTCTGATACTATGGATCAGCTTATTTGTGTGAAATAGTCAGCCAGTGTTCGTGTCAGGGATGGCTCAGTCGGAAAAGCATTGGGCGGCTTTAGCCAATACATCCCTGGTTCGAATCCTGGCCCAGACTTCTTTCACCCAAACGGAAAATTTGCGTCTCTTATAGTTACTTATTGTGTTGAAGTTATATATTGAAATCTGTATAAGCTTTCAACACACACGCATTCTTTAAGCATCTTCAATATCTGTTACTATATCAAGCCATCATCACAAACTGAATTAGGCCAAATTAAAGATTAATTTTTCAGTAAAATGATCCGAAAAATTGGAAAAAATTTCTTTTCTCGTGAAATTATGTTTTCGAAATACGAAACATATATTTAGAATTCTAAACTTAAGGTCTCTAAAAACGCATATAAATTTAATCGTAATGATGTAATGTACTAAATATAAATTTCTATTTATATATTTCATGCTGCGTTTCAGAAAAATGGAACATATATCAATACACTAAGCAAAGAAAAGTAAATTTCCGAAAAGATTTTTTAAAAATATAGTGATTTTGACTATTATATTTTAGGAAAACAAATTAAAACTTGCGTTAATGCCGTTTACTATATCATATATATTATAAAGCAGAAGTTCTGAAACTTCCACACCAGTGTTTTCAAAACTACCCGATGGATTTTTTTGCTGATTGTATCATTCGATAGGAAATATTTTTGCGGAGGTTTTTCATTCAAATATACAGGGATAAATATGATTTTTGGTTATAAATTTTGTATTTTTCGGTTATTTTTGATGAAAGGGTTGCCAGTAGTTATTTTTTGGCGAAAATTATCATTACTAAACAAATTAAAAATGATATATCTGTTAGAAATATTACAAACATCTTGCAAATAAAAGCAGAAAATAACTATTGATAATAATAATAATAATTAATAATGATAATAATAATAATAATAAAGAAAAACCATTTCATGGGGCATGATATTATAAAAAAATATTTATCTTAAAAGAAATATTTGTAACGCTTAAAAAATAACTTAACTGAAATATTACATTTGATGCAACATTTGGCGACTTATCCTTACGTTAGAATAAAAAAAAAATAACTTGAAAATTTGATTAAATGAATTTTGAACGATATTTATTTTCCTTTTTATTATTTTTTTCTCTTTTTTATCAAATTTCGGTAGTATATAACTTACTCCAGAAAAAGGCAGATCTAATTATAAAAGTAATTGTGAATTATATATTTTTTTCTTTGATATTTTTTTTTTTACTTTTGTTGGCAAAGAATTAAGTCAAAAATTCATATGTCTAACATTGGGTCGCAATGATGTTGTTTTTTCCAAAAGAAGATAATTTTTTGTATTCAATTGTAAATTCAATAAACATAAGTTAATATTTTAAAAATTGTAATCAAATATTTAAATTTTAGATTTAGTGTGAAATTCTGCCACACGTATATATACTGTAAAGTAATGTCATTCTCTTTTAAAAGTTTTTCACCGCAATTTTGAAAATTGTAATCAACATACTTTTTTTGCGCCATTTTGTCAAATTCTTTTCCAGGGAAAATTAGTTTTAAAATTTACAAACTGAACAAGGATATCTATGCAATTTAAATGAAATTTATGCAATTTCGCGTTATTATTATCGATAAATTCGACATTTTAAAATAAAGATTGCCTGGTGAAAAAAAATGGCACAGATGTCATATATGCACCACATTGGCGCGATTGCAACAAAACGTCGATTTTATGTTCATATGGTAGCTCGGCTGTTGTATATTTATTAATAAACTATTTACTCTTATTTATTTTTTTTAATGATGTAAATTGTTTTATTTTATAATTATTAACAAAACATTATTTATTTATTTTTATTTCCTTTTTAAAATAATACAAAACAATTAAAAAATATATATGTAACTGATTTTTTAAAACGAAGTTTTCGCCAAATTGGCGTAAAAAAGGAAAAAAAAATTGCACAAATGTGGTGCACATAAGGCATTTGTGCCAAAATATTTTACAAGTCTGTTTTAATTAGCCATTTCTTCTTCAATTTTCTTCATATTTTTCCTGTGTTAGATAATATTTAAAATGATATTGGACTAATCTTCGATAACTGAGCATCGCCAAATAGCATATTTACTATATTATTGAAAGTTTTATTGGCACGGATATTATATATCACCGAGGTAACTAATAGACTTTAAATTGGCATTATTTTTTCTGAGATATATTAACCCGACTATTAATATTTATTTATAAATAAAATGCTTATTTATATTATAAATTGTTTAAACTGTTTTGTTATATACTTAATAATTAAACTTTTTTCATAAATTTTTATTACTATTTAAATAATAGAAAATAATTTAAATATACACATGTAACTGGTATTCGAAAACAATGTTTCCGCCAAATTAGCATAAAAAATTATCGCGCAAAACTCGGCGCATATGACAACTTTGCCGTTTTGTTTATGTATTAAGAAGATTTCTAGATCATCAACGAGATCATAGAAAATTTCTCAGATTATTTTATTTGAGATTATTAAATTTATGCTTTTTCATTACGAAACAAACGAAGAAAAGAAAATTTACTACTGATGCAACTACAGACTTAACGACTGCTTGGCGTTATATTTTTAAAAAAGTCGAAAAGGCGATTTTTTAATTATTTGTTTACATTTTTTGTTTACATTATTATAAACATTTTTCCATTTTTATATACGCATCACCTTGGCATGTTTTTTTTAATCTGACATCAGTTTGGCAAACACTGCGTTTTCAAATACCAGTTACATGTTATATTATTTTTAATTATTTTGTATTATTTTAAAAAGGAAACAATAATAAATAAGTGAAGTTTAATTAATAATTATGGAATACAACAATAAAGAAAGAAAAAATTATAGAAAAGTAAAGAAACAAAGTTTATTAGTAAATAAACAACAACAACCAGATTACCATGCAATCCATAAAATCACAATTTTGTTGCAATCGCAAAACGTGATTCATACATGACACCTAACCAAAATATTATTGGCTATATTATTATTTATATTTTTTATATTATTTGGTACTACTTGATTAACCCATCGACCAAAAAACTGCCGCCAAAATAAAAGATTAAATGTCCATAATGGATGATCGTAAATGCCACATTCATTTGAAATTAAACATGTTACATGCATTTGTTACGTCATTAACTACTTTTTAATTCGACGTTTTATTTGTATTTCTATTAATATTTTCATAATTTATTGATTCTTTGGTTATTTAAAATAAAGGTTATATTCGTTTGTATAATATGGTGAATCGTTTTGCAATATGTATAATTTGGCGAAATTGATCTATGGAATCATAAAGTAGTATCTATTATTTATTAAAATTCTAGATGGATATTTAAGTTGACAGAACTGGCGTCTTTTTCAAGTCTCCGTAGAGGCATTCGCCAAGCTGTCGTTAATTCTGTGTTTTAGCCTTATTATGTATTTTTATTCTGTAGTTATTTTATTATCCCTAATATTTGCAATGTGCAGGAAAAATATTCGGAATATCAATGATATAGAATTTAAAAAAATATATTTGCAATTAATTTATCAATCATTCAGGTTAAAAAAATACTTTAAAATTGGCTAAGAAAAAAATATACAATACCGACAGTAGAATTTTTTTATGATGTTTATGTTGCAGTTTTAATTAACATTAAGCCCTATCAACATAATTTTATTAAAAATTAACTATTAAATACTACTTCATTTCCCCGTCGAAAAAAAAAAAAAAAAAAAAAAACTATCGCCAACATATAAGATTAAATGCCAATAATAGATGATTGTAAACTTCACTTTCATTTGACAATAAACACGAAATAAGTCTGATTCATCTGTAACAAATCGTTATAAGCAATACTAATGTTTCACGCCAAAAATCATAATGGAATTGATTACAAGCTGAAGGTTTATTTTTCTACAAAATTTAGCATCAAGATTATTCCCGATTTAACAGCTACATATTTGCAACTGCAGGGCTGCCACAGGGTGACTATTTTTTAACTCTAACTGGCACCACTTTCTTTAAACAGAAATCCTTAACATACACTTAGACAACATTTGCAAGAAAAATTTATTTTGAGATTTATATTAGAAAAATGGTGGTGCGAACGGAATATAAAAATAGTCGCCTGTGGCATCCCTGCAACTGGTTTTTAAAAATGAAGAGGCAGTGAAACTGATGTAATTTTAATTTTACCCAAATAATTCGGCTTTAAAACACACCTTTTATGCTTCATTGTTCTAATAAATATATAAGTTAAACACTCTTTTTTACATTTCTGTGCTATGTACTTTGCTGGAACTGACCAAGGTAGATAGAAAACTGTAGTAGAATTGCCAGAAGAGGACGGTTATTAAAAAATGTAATGCAACATGTAACGAGATTGTATTTAGGCTATAGGATCTGCATATAGTGCAAGTTCAGATTCGGGAGTTTAAGAACTAACAAATGATAATGTGCTATTTGAAAATTAATAGAGTTTGATAATCATTGCAAGGATTTCTAACAAAATAATGTGATGAGTAGAGAATATTTTGATTTCTGCTGTCACAACGGTCTCATTTTCATATCAAACTCTCTATAAATGATCAAATAAGAGAGATGGTACCTAATTACCCAAATTTTCTGCAAGGCATACAATAGTGGTATATCGCAATGACATTGGCACTGGCATCGTTTTCAACATTGCGGAAGGACATTCCAGGCGATGGTCTACACTCCTTTAAAAAAGAAATTTTAAATCGCCATTTTGTTTGAATCAAGATTTGTTTGGAAAAAATAAACTTTTTCAAAAAAAAATATAACCGACTTCAATCAACGCTCTAAAAAGAGTTAAATAATTCTTTAAAATACCCTAATGATGAATTGTTATCTAATAACCACACATCAGATATCATGTACCGACAAAAAAATGGTTATAAGTTTAATACATAGAACTTAATATCCAGGAAACATGGTTTTTCGACAGAATATTTTTTACAAGAAATTAATTTACATATTTTTGATTTAATTTACGAATATATACATATAAAAAGTAATGAATTACTATTTGAAGTTGGTGCCAAACGATCACAATCAATAATGGTTTTTACCATTTTATTTATGATATTCGGCATAATATAACCACAATTCTTACTATACTTATAATAGTTTGGCACCAACTTCAAAAAGTAATTCATTACTTTTTATATGTATATATTCATAAATTAAATCAAAAATATGTAAATTAATTTCTTGTAAAAAATATTCTGTCGAAAAACCATGTTTCCTGGATATTAAGTTCTATGTATTAAACTTATAACCATTTTTTTGTCGGTACATGATATCTGATGTGTGGTTATTAGATAACAATTCATCATTAGGGTATTTTAAAGAATTATTTAACTCTTTTTAGAGCGTTGATTGAAGTCGGTTATATTTTTTTTTGAAAAAGTTTATTTTATTTCTTACTTTTTAGTTATTTATACCGTAATACTTAGTTTAATCGGTTGGATAGTTGCGGTGTAATCGGTGAACATATATAAAAAGAAAAGTACATACGCGGTCGAATTGATGATAACCTTCTCTCCTTTTTTAAGTCAGTTAAAGAAATTATAATACGGAAAAGTACTGCATGTTATACATGGATGTCAGGAATGGGGTTCGAACCCACGATCTCTTTCGAGAGGCAGAGTTTAAATCGGGCGCCTTAGACCGCTCGGCTATCCTGACTGTAATCTAAATTGTGAACAACGCCATATTACTTTTCGCAAGTCTATTATTTTAGCACACTTTCACTGATAAAGTACTGAGTTGGTAAAAAATCTCTGATACTCTGTACTAACGATTAAAAACAAAATATTCTTAATAGCATAATTAGTATTTAATTTTTAAAAAGAATAATACGGAAAAGGCTTTTGTATATATGTATGTCAGGAGTGGGGTTCGAACCCACGTTCTCTTTCGAGAACCGGAGGTTAAATTAAGCGCATTAGACCTCTCGGCTATCCTGATTGCAATCAACTCAGGAAACTTATTCAAGGTCATGTTATTTTTCGCAAGTCTATTAATTTAGCACTTTTTCACTGATAAAGTACTGAGGAGATAAAAGATCTCTAATTCTCTGCGCTAACGGTTAAATAAAAAATATTCTTAATAACACAATTAGTATTTAATTTGTAAAAATTATGTGTAAAAATTATAATGCGGAAAAAGGTTATTGTATACATGCATGTCAGGAGTGGGGTTCGAACTCCCACTCTCTTTCGAGAACCAAAGCTTAAATCAGGCGCCTTAGACCGCTCGGCGATCTTGACTACAATCTATTCGGTGAACTTATTCAACGTCATATTACTTTTCGCAAGTCTATATTTTAGCACTTTCTCACTGATAAAGTATTGAGTTGGTAAAATATCTCTGATACTCTGTGCTAACGGTTAAATACAAAATATTCTTAATAGCATAATTAGTATTTAATTTGCAAAATATATTTGTAAAAAATTATAATACGGAATAGGTTGTTGTATACATGTATGTCGGAAGTGGGGTTTGAACCCACGCCCTCTTTCGAGAACAAAAACTTAAATCAGGCGCCTTAGACCGCTCGGCCATCCTGACTGCACTCCTTGGTAGGAATTAATTCAACAGTTTTAATTAGCGAAAAATCACTAATTTTAATAGTTTTTGCCCGTTTACTAAAAAATTACTGAACCAATTTCTATGAAATGGAAGTGGTACTAATCCGAGAGTAAGTTCTTTAATTTAACACCAAAACCAAATTAATCAGTTGGCTAGTTTCGACGTAATCGGTGAACATACATTTAAAAAATACATACGCGATGAATTGATAACCTCCTCTCCTTCTTGAAGTCGGTTAAAATATTCTTAATAGCATAATTAGTATTTAATTTGTAAAATATATATGTAAAAATTATAATACGGAATAGGTTCGGAAACTTATTCAATGTCATGTTACTTTTTGCAAGTCAATTATTTTAGCACTCTTTCACTGATAAAATATTGAGTTGATAAAAGATCTCTGATACTCTGTGCTAACTGTTAAATACAAAATATTCTTAATAGCATAATTAGTATTTAATTTGTAAAATGTATATGTAAAAATTATAATACGGAAAATTATTGTACACACGTATGTCAGGAGTGGGGTTCGAACCCATTGTCACTTTCGAGAACCAGATCTTAAATCAGGCGCTTCAAACCGCTTGGCAATCCTTGCTTCACTCAATTGTAGGAACTAATTCAACAGTTTTAATTACCCAAAAAACACTAATTATAATAATTTTTGCTTAATTACTAAAAAACTACTGAACCAATTTCTATGAAATGGATATGGTACCAATCCGAGAGTAATCTCTTTAATTTAACACCAAAACTAAATTAATCGGCTGCATAGTTTCGGAGTAATCGGTGAACATACATAAAAAAAAATACATACGCGTCGAATTGATAACCTCCTCTCCTTTTTGAAGTCGGTTAATTAAAAATATTCTTAATAACATAATTAGTATTTAATTTGTAAAATATATGTGTAAAAATTATAATGCGGAAAAGGTTATTGTATACATGCATGGGGTTCGAACCCCCGCTCTATTTCGAGAACCAAAGCTTAAATCAGGCGCATTAGACCGCTCGACTATCTTGACTACAATCAACTCGGTGAACTTATTCAACGCCATATTATTTCTCGCAAGTCTATTATTTTAGCACTCTTTCACTGATAAAGTATTGAGTTGATAAAATTTCTCAAATACTCTGGGCTAACGGTTAAATACAAAATATTCTTAATAGCATAATTAGTATTTAATTTGTAAAATATATATGTAAAAATTATAACACGGAAAGGTATTGTACACACGTATGTCAGGAGTGGCGTTCGAACCCATTGTCACTTTTGAAAACCAGAGCTTAAATCAGGCGCTTTAAACCGCTCGGCCATCCTGACTTCACTCAAGTGTAAGAACTAATTCAACAGTTTTAATTAGCGAAAAAACACTAATTTTAATAATTTTTGCTTAATTACTAAAAAAACTACTGAACCAATTTTTAGGAAATGGAAGTGGCACCAATCCGAGAGTAAGCTCTTTAATTTAACAACAAAACCAAATTAATCGGCTGCATAGTTTCGGAGTAATCGGTGAACATACATAAAAAAAAAAAAAAAATACATACGCGTCGAATTGATAACCTCCTCTACTTTTTGAAGTCGGTTAAAAATATTCTTAATAGCATAATTAGTATTTAATTTGTAAAATATATATGTAAAAATTATAATACGGAAAGTTATTGTACACACGTATGTCAGGAGTGGGGTTCGAACCCATTGTCACTTTCGAGAACCAGAGCTTAAATCAGGCGCTTTAAACCGCTCGGCCATCCTGACTTCACTCGATTGTAGGAACTAATTCAACAGTTTTAATTAGCAAAAAAAACACTAATTTTAATAGTTTTTGCTTAATTACTAAAAAACTACTGAACCAATTTCTATGAAATGGAAGTGGTACCAATCCGAGAGTAAGCTCTTTAATTTAACACCAAAACCAAATTAATCGGCTGCATAGTTTCGGAGTAATCGGTGTACATACATAAAAAAAAAAAATACATACGCGTCGAATTGATAACCTCCTCTCCTTTTTGAAGTCGGTTAAAAATGGACTAGCGCAGCGGGCATAGCCTGCTAGTTTATATTAAAATTTGGATTTTATTAGAAAGCAAAACATGTTATTCTTTAATAATTATTCGTTTTAAGTTTTTTTTTTTAACAATTATTCACTGTATTTTGTCATGGGTAAGAACAAGTATGTAGTACATATATTGGGTTGGGGAAAAAATAATTTCTTGTTTTCCCAATAGACACTTAAGCCTCCCAAGTCGCATATCTCGAGTAATACTTACTCGATTAAGCCATACTATACAGCGTTTGAAAGGTAACATTCTCTAAAAAATTTTAGATATAAAGGTAGCGTCATGTGTTCAATCAGTCAAAAGTTATTTTGTTTTAAAAGAAGAGATTCCAGAAGATTATTTTTGTCACTTTTTAGTTTTTTGCTTCCAAAAAGGGAAAAGTGCGGCGTAGACTCATCGAAAATTGTGTGGCGTGTATGGTGGTCATTGCTTAAGTCAACGCCAAGGTCAGAATTGGTTTGCTCAGTTCCGTTCCGGAAATTTCGATGTTAAAGATAAACCTTTCTCTGGCCGACCAGTCGTAGAAAAAGTCGATGAAATTTAAAAACAAATCGAGGTAGACTGACATATTTCTTTCCTGGACGTTGCTGCGGAACTAAACATTGACCATAAAACACTTTTGAACCATTTACATAAAATTGGATACCAAAAGAAACTCAAAATTTGGGTTCCCCATGAACTTACAGTGAAACGTTTAATGGATAGAGTTTTCATTTGTGAATTGCTACTGAAACGGAACGAAATTGAGACATTTTGGAAGCAAATGATTAAGGGTGATGAAAAGTGAATCCCGTACTACAGCAATGTACGAAAAAAATTGTGGTCGACGCTTCACAAACGGTGGCAAAGCCCGGATCGACGCCAGGGAAGGTGATGCTGCGTGTTTGGTGGGATTGGAAAGGAATTGCCATCATGAGCAGCTCGAACCTGGCCAAACCATTAATTCAACTATCTACTGTGAACAACTAATGCGACTGAAGCAAGCGATTAAAAAACCCGGCCAAAATTGATCAATAGGAAAGGCGTTGTCTTCCATCACGACAACACTAAATTATACACATATTTAGTCACTCGGCAAAAACTGAGATAGCACGACTGGGAAATTTTGATGCACCCACTGTATAGTCCCTACCTGGGACCATCCAATTACCATTTATTTCGCCCTCTGAAGACCTCTTTTAATTGTGTTAAGGTGGCTTCAAAACCAGCTTGTGAAAATCACCTTGTTTAGTTTTTTGCCCAGAACTCTCAGAAGTTCTACAGTAACGGAATTATGGTTTTAACCTAAAAATGGAAAAAGGTCATCAAATAAAACAGCACATATATTATTGATTAGTTTTTTTAATTTATATAAATAAATTCAGTTTGAAAAATACGAAAAAAAAGCGAAACTGCTTTTTCCTCAACCCAATATATTTCACTTATGAGGAAACGTAAAACAAAATCCAATTTTAAGTTTTTCAATTTTCATCTGGATCCTATCAATATGAATAACAACATAAAAATTTCTATTGAAATATAAAGTTCAAAAATTTACATTTGGGATTCACGTTTATTTAAACTACTTATTTTACATCTTACATGAGGATTTCATAAGTGCTAAAGAAAATTGCTTTAAAACTGTGGTACACGTTTTAAACTTTAAAACTACGGAAGTAAAAAACGAACTTTTGTAATTGTATTCCGCACTAAGTAGTATTACAGTCATAAAAGTAACTTCAATCTGTAAAAGAAATTTTTTATCTATTAATAATTTTATCTATAAATATTATTGTGTGCTATTAAAAGGGGGGAAATAACAAATATTTGTTAAAAAAGATAAGAATATCTTTATTATAGTTTTATTATTTCTATCTGCTTTCTTCATATGCCTTTTAAATGATATAAACAAGTACTGGTCGAGCAAGATTGTCGTAGCAAATTTAACAATATCTGCTGACATTAATGAACCATAAGACAAACAACAATAACTAAGTATAAATTGCTGGTGGTGACTTAGGATATGACAGTGGTTATAAAACAGTTTGTCATGCTTCGTCGTTCATCATGCTGACAGAATTACAAGATAAAAATAAATAACGATTAAATGTAATACACTCTAAAAAATAAATGTGTAAATTAGTCAAATTTACACACATTTATGTGTAAATTTGTAAATTTACACACTTGCCATGTACTTTACACATTTTTTTGCAGAATTTTACCTGTTTTTATGCGTATTTAGCTTTTGAAACTAAGTGTGTAATTTGTTGAAGAACAAAAATAAGTGTGTAAAAGTAGAAAAATACCTAAATTGACACCGATTGGTGTGTTATTGTAATTTACGCATAGTTCTTATATACACTGATAAGTGTGTAACTTTCTAAAATCACCCACTTGTCATGAAAATTACACATTTTGTAAAAAGAATTACTTGTTTTTATGTGCATTTATTTTGTGATATTAAGACTGCAAGTTGTCGGTTGGTTACCCAGACAAATGTGTAAAATTAGAAAAATACCTGGATTTACATGAACTTTTGTGTTATTTTAAATGTTCGTCTGCATTTTGTATAATAGCAAGAACGCAGGTGAAAAATGAAAATTACATCTGCTGTATCGTAGTTTCGCCATTTTTAGAATCGAACATGTCAAAAGAGGAAAGTTCGTTCTCCTCTGTTAACTCAAAAAATAAGAATAAATAATAATGCAATTACAAATAATCGAGGAATGTTAATTAAAACAGAATGTTTGTCTTCATATTTAGAAAAAATTGAACTATATTTTCCTTTCTATTGTGATTTTACCGGCATGAAAAAAATGGATATACTATAACAAAGGTATGTAAATGTTTTGTTCTAATGAAAATAAAGCTTTTCAATTGACAACTAATTTAATAGATTTTCATGGTTCAGTTTTTCATATTTAAACTGTAAGTTTTTTGACATACAACCAAAAATTAAGAAATTTAAATGTCATTATAAATATTAGCAGCATTATTATATTTAAGAAAATGATAAAATTTCGGTGCTTTATTTTCTAATATTGTTCGTTTCTTTTCTATTTGAATATATCTAATCTTTTTCTAGCTCAGATTTCTTTTATTATGTAAAAATGTAAAATAATGTTTATGATTTCTGTGTGTTTTGAAAGTTTTATCATAAAAAATGCTATCATATTTCAACTAAATTATGATTATTTTATTGAATTAGTAAAATTTAGATTAGAAAATCTTAATCATTGTCCGAGTTCCAAAGGTGTCGCAAAAGTGACTGCGTTCTTTCATATTAAGCATACTTATGACCATTCTATGAAAACTATAATTATGAAGAAAGAGAAGTATACATATATGTATTACATACATGAATTGTATACATATATGAACTGACTTTTAAATTTAAACACTAATTTAACACATTTAGTGAAATACTTTTTACACTTATTCTAAAAAGAATTATATACATGATATGTATATGTATATATATGTGTATTTGTAAAATGTCTCACTTTTGAAAAAATGAGATTATTTGTAAAATGATACATTTTTGCAAGAATGAGATTATTTTTGGTTAGAAATTGAATTAACTGTATAAATGAACTTTTTTAAAACAGAGCGCAATATTTTTATTAAATTAGTTAGTGTTTTTAATTTCATTATTTGTGAATTTATTATCTTAAAAATGTAATTAATTTGTGTACATCAATATAATAATAATAAAATTAAATAGATTGCATTTTTTTAGCACTTTCCAAAAAAGTTGAAAAGTGCTTGTGCATTTGGTTTGTCTGTCCGTCTGTCCGTAATATCCGTAAATATACTCGGATTGCTATGAAATTTTTATACGTTATTGAGGTTTACCCTAGCACGAACACTATTGAAAATGAAGTATCTACCATGATTAGTTTATCTACAGAGAGAATCAAAAGTTTCCCATTACATTACGCCCTATGGAGAAAAATCGTCAATATACTCGGATTGCCATGAAATTTTAGGACGTTATTGACGTTTACCCTAGCACAAGTCCTATTGAAAATGAAGTTTCTACCATGATTAGTTTATATACAGAGAGAATCAAAAGTTTCCCATTACATTACAGCCAATGGGGAAAAATCGTTAATATACTCGGATTGCTATGAAATTTTAGGAGGTTATTGACGTTTACCCTAGCACAAGTTCTATCGAAAATGAAGTTTCTACCATGATTAGTTTATCTACAAGACGAATCAAAAGTTTCCCATTACATTACGGCCTATGGAGAAAAATCGTTTCAAAGGAATTTTAAAGATGTTATACCCTGTCAAACATATTAAAATGTGCATTCTATAAAATATAAGGTGAAATTGTAGCTATTATTCATTTACAGGGCCACACAAAAGAATTCCATTAGATAATGGTAAAAGGGGGAATTGTGTGTGACATATTTTAAATATATTAAGCTTTTTATGCATTAACTGACTGAAGCTTAATATAAATTATACGCTACTGTCTTGCATAAGATGAAGTGCATAGCATTTACAGGGCCACACAAAAGATTTCAAATAGTATATTCTTTCCGAAGTACCGTATATATGTCCGATGATGGCTGATGGAGGGATGAGATGCATTTTAATTATGATATTCGTGTTTATATTTCGCTAAATATATGCACATTATATGGTGTGTATAAATGTTATAGTTGATACACAGGGCTAACCAAAAGAGTTCACCAATGTTACTGAATATGAGCGTAAATTATTTAAAGGTGGTTCTTAAATAAGCTATGCATTTTTACGCTGAGCTGCATTCAATTTATTGTGAAATGTTTGCAGAATATAGATAAAGGGATATACAGGGCCACGCAAAAAATTCGGTACATGGACGCCTATGAATGATGATTTATGAGAATGTGATTTCAGTTGTTTTAAAAGTGTTTTAGTTTACAATAAATTTTGGCCTAATGCTGACGTGTAATAAAGGTACAATGTAAACTACAGGGCTGAACAAAAGTATTCAAGTATGTTTCCATCTAATAGTATGAATTGCTGAAAAAGAAATTTCAAGCTACTGGGTATTTTCTTGCTAAGCTAAATTTTCCCATTATATGAAGTGACATATGAAATACAGGGCTGTTCTAATGTACTGGAATACATATTTGGGTATATTTGGCTATACACTATTATTTCCCTAAATAACAATGTTTGTTAAAGATTTCATTAAGTGTTGGAAAGTGCTTCATAATCTATGCTTAACGCATGATTTTTCTTACTTGTTTAGTTCATTTATGCTTTTTTGTGTGTTTCTGTATTTATAAAAAATTTTTGATACTCTTAAGATGTATTATATAAACCTGTAATAAATAAATATATATATATAGGAATGTAAATAAATAAATAAATAAATAAAAGTTATGCGCGCATTTTTTTTTTTTTGGGGGGGGGGTGACGTTTTTTGAAGCAAGCTATTCTAAAGTATTACATATTACACTTCAGTACAGGTAGATGTGCCAGTAATGGACACCCTTCTAGTAATGTATCAACAATAAATCACAATAATGTAATCACAATAAATAAATAAATAAATGCAAACTAAGCTTTTATTATTTTTTCATAGGGAGCGAACGATTTTAATCAGCTGACTTAAACCGGTAATTAAATCGTAATTTAAATCAACTTTTTTTTAATCATTGACTAAAATCATAAATTTTATAAAGATTTAAAATGACAGAAAAAAGTATTAAAATCTAAGGTTACCATAATTTGGCAAGGTTCTACAGATATTGACTTTTGAATACACAAAAAAGCTTTAAATAATTATTTCTAATCTTAATTTCTGAGTATTGTCAAAGACTTAAGCATGATAAATTTGTAAAAAGGATAGTTTTTATCTTATAAGTATAAAAATCATTTAATTTTAAAATGATATTCAAATCTGGTATAAATTACAATGTCATAATTTCCTTTTAATAATCAAATTATTGATTCTTTTATATAATATAGGCATAGCAAGTATAATAATTTTCTGCAAATAAACGAATAAAGCAGCCAAATCTTATTTTCTCATTCTGCTTTTGCAATAATAAATTTATAGCAAATATTGGAACTAAAAATAGAATGAAATAATGACATCGGCTGAATCGCTATTGTAAAAGAAGACATGAGAAAAAAAAATAATAAAATATTAAGCATAGCAAGAGCTTATTCAGTAAAAGTTGAATGTTTTTACTTTTTCAACTCATATACACCAAATAAAAATTTTCATGATTAATTAAGGCAGCAAAATTGTCTGAAACAGTAAATACTGAGAACTTCCACTAAGTGCTAATAATGGTGCTGTTTAATATTTTGAGGATTTCATATATAATTGGTTATTCCTTATATTTACTTTGTATGTGTGTATGAATGTGCTGACATATTTTGGGGGGTTAATATATGCAAACGTGGATGTAAATTTAGATTCAGGCAATTGACAGATTGCAAAATGAGATGCAAATAAATTTGTTAATTTTGTTAATTGTGTTACTAATTGATGAAATTATTTATTTGCAGTTGTTATTAATTCTGTAATTATTTGCTGTTTCTTCTAAGCAATTTTTTAGGGTGGAAAAACTTTCTTCTTATGAAATTGCCAAAATGCACCCTACTTTATTAAAATATAATTAAATTCACTTACAGTAAACACAGATTTCTTGTAATACAACTTCCAAATTACACATTATTTCTTAATCTAAGTTCCCAAGATCTTATGAAAATGATAGAGAATTATTTCTTTAGAAAAAAAATTAAAACATGTTATTATTTAATTGTATTTTTCAATTTGTAATTCATAAAATTATTAAAATTAATGGCACTTTGTTTATCATAATGAGAAACTGGATGCTTTTTATAATTGCTAAACAAATTACTAAGTATATTTCCCCATGAAATAGTGTACTTTTTGGAACTAGCATCTTCCGTTTTTTTCTTTCTAGAATGAGCACAAAATTGTTAATAATCATTTTAGTAATTAAAATATGTTATATACTAATTAAAAATTATATTATTACTAATTTCATGCTAATTAAAAATGTATATTATGTTCCTAAATACAGAGATTGTTGTTTAATAATTATTAATTTTAAATAGTGTTAATAGTTTATGTTAAATGCAGTTATTAATAATTGGAATAAATGTACATATCACTAGTATTTAATATAGTTTTGCATAATATTGCATAATATTATTTCAAAATATTAATGTATATAATGTTATTATATGCTACAAAGGAAACTACTACTAAAAATAGCTCATAGTTACAGACATTATAAAACTACTTTGTAGTTTTTATAATGTCTGTAACTATGAACTATTAGTTATGTTAGTTAAAGGATAAAGACACAGATTATGTTAGCAATTAGAGGAGTTTTTTTTTTGTTTTAGTTTTGGTAGACTAAAATCCTTGGTAGTCATTCAGTATTTGAACATTGGGTACAAAAATCATAAAATTCCAATTTATATCAAAATAATCTGATTTAGTCCTTTCAGGTATGATGTACTACTCATAGTACGTGTCTTTTAATGGGGTATTATTTTGTTTCAAGAAATATTTTTGCTGATATTTACATGCAGTAATGTTATTATATGTCTATGCATTTACTATATGACTTCATTTTATGCTTAAGCATTTAATAGTAATAATAATAATTATTATTATTTGGTTAATTTTCTCTGCGCTGTTTGAGATTCTTTTATTTCAAACATCATATTTCACTCTTTAAATTTAAAATAAAAGTTACTTTCTTGAAAGAATCATGTCTAATAATGCGCAGAATGCAGGAGAAAGTTCTAATATCAATTAAATCTTAGTGCAATGCAATATTTTCTAAACGTTTCCCAAAATTCTTTTTTAGCCTATGGCCATATGTATATTGAATAATACGCAAAATAGCAACATTCGTTATCTTTCAGATTATGAAATATTGGTGAAACACTAATTAATGTACTTGATTAGCTATTATTAATATTAATAATGTAAAAGTATGTATTATTAATACTATTAATATTACTAATATTAAAATGTATTATTAATATTATTAATAATAAATATTTCTGAAAAAGTTGCTTTTTAAAATATTAAAAACAATATGAGTTGTTATAGCAGTAAATATGAGCGAGAGAATTTCTTTTTAACTTTAATTTAAAAGACAGAAATTGTAAGGAATTGAAATTATGCACAGTCTGCGCATAAATTATGATCTCACGGTTGTAGAACTATAAACCAACTCTAAAAGAAATTACAAATTGGTAATTAAAATTTCAGTTTATCATGCTTTATATAAAATCGGGTATATCGGTGATACGAAAATGATTTGTCTTTTATTTAGTGTGGTGTGAATATTGCCAAAATACATTGCTGGTACACTATTTTCTGGGCATCAAACAGAGCTACCAGAAAATATAATCTCAATCAGTAAATGATATTGTTCTTTGAACAATTTTTTAATCATTAAAATTATCATTATTAATCGTTGGGAATTAATTCCCAATTTAAACATACTAAAACATATAATGTTAACGCTAAATACATAAAAATATGTCTGCTTGGAATATTACACAAATATCTAAGTATTTTGATTATTACACACAAATCTGTGTTTTGCATGTTCAGCAGAAATATTTATATGAAGAGAATACTACACAAAAATCTGTGTATTTTGCATATTATACAAAAACCTGTGTAATTTACATACTACACAAAAAATTGAGTATTTTACATAAAACACAAAAGTATGTGTTTCTTGCATTATACACAAAAATACATTTAATCACAGAAAATTACACATATGAATGTGTGAGAATATTATACATAAATCTGTGTATTCTTCTGCAATTTACACATTAAAGTGTGTATTTCAAGACTTATCAGATAACATTTACACATTTGAACTTACCATCAAATTACACTTTAAAATGTGTATTTTCAAATTTACACATTAGGCGTGTATTTTGGCAATTTACACACCAATTTACACACATAGACATGTCGTTTTTGTATCATCGATAAACCTGTTTTTATGTGTAAATTTACACATTTTTTTTTTAGAGTGTACAAATAGGTATAACAGAGTAGAGTATACTTTTAATCATATGATTTAAATATTTCCAACTGAGCGAAAAATTGCCCAGGCCGAGAATCAAACCCAGATACTTGGCTTACAAGGGCAATGCTTTACCGTTTAAGCTAACTGGGCACGACAACCGGTGAGTATTTCTCGCCCAGATGCAATTTATCTACGTACCCATCGTACTATGGAATTCCTTTACCTGCGGTCTATTCTGTTGAGCTGTCTAAATGATGTTGTGTGTTAAAAAAATGTGTTAAAATTGTGTTTAAAAAATGTAATTTATACTTTTAATCCTTCACTGTACCGTGTGCCACATTTGGCATGTACCTGTTAAAAGCACTATAATTCTCATTATGTGCCATGAATCTGGCAACAGGATCACTGTAACTGATCAAGAAAAATCCAAAGAATGGAATAACACTTGTCTGTTTCAGAAGGTTGCATTTGACAGTAAAATCGTATTTTTTTTCTTCGGAAAGAAAAAAAATATCAAGCTATTAATGCAAAATTTACTTTCATTATTTTTAGTGAATAATATGTAAAGAAGATAAAATTAATTAATTTAAGCGCATTTAGTTGCATAATATAGGGATATAATATTTAAAAAACCTAATTGTGTACTTAGGGTAAACGCCATAAAATAGCAAATTTTAGCTGAAAATTTCGAATTTATTAACTTTTTTTAAAATATTTTCTCCCATTATTAGACTAATAAATACATTTCAAATAAACTTTTTCATAAAAATAGGAAAAATCGTGCAATGAACAGTTAAAATTATACCAGACCAAACACAGGTATACAAATTAAAAAGATATTCAAATAAAAATAACACAATTCAATAGAACAGACATCCCAATATTTATATATTATTAAAAATGATCAGTGACATGTACACTGTCAGAAAAATTCGTTAATATACACTAAGTTATCGTTATTTTTTCACAAATAATTTCCGTACTCCTAGAAAACATATTTGATCCGGGAATTCATTCCGAACGTCTAAAAAAGAGGAAAAGATTCCGTTTATTCTTTGCACGCATGCGCATATGGTCTATTAGTAATAAATTCAAATTTATTTTTAAAATGAAAAACAAAAAAATTCTATGGATTAAGATGACTAATTTAGTTTAAAAAGACAAAAATGTTTTCGAATTTAAAAATAAATAACAATTAATTTCTTCATTCATTCAAAAATACTCGCAATTTATTATTTAAAGTTAGATAAGTTGAATAAAGTTGATTTTACAAAGTTATTTATAAATAAATATTCTCATTTAAAGTATACTTTAAGTGAACACATTTAAAAGATATTTTAATTAAAAAATATTTTAATTAAAAAATTAAATTTAAAAAAAATCTGTATTACTCTGAAATAATCTTATAAAATAAAAATAGAACACTCATATTTTACCAATAGTAATCTATGTAAATATATTTAAAATTCACATTTTTATATTACATTAAAACTATCGTTTAAAAACTCCAACCACAATCTCATTAAAGACGAAATCTTCCCGAAATTAACTTGAAAATTAAAAGCTTTTCAACGAAATAGACCAAACCACACCATATGAAACGGACACATCTACTTCAAAGCGAACTCCTGCTGTACAACCGTGGCGGCCTCCAAACGGTGAAATCAGTAGTTCAATCCTCATGTCTGCCGCATTTATCTTTTCCAAACTTTTTTGAATTGACGGATATTTTACCTCTTTTGACGGAGAAAAAAATTAATCATCTTATCATTCATAACTAGGCATCTTATTTTTCTGTTTGTTAAGTTCGTAAAACCTAATTAAAATGATATGAGCACCCAGTTAATTATCTTTAATAGAAAATATCAATATTTCCATGTGGGGACGGGTATGTTCAGTAAGTAATTATCTATCAAAAACATTAAAGTAATCTTAATTTAATGCTAAACATGCATAATAAATGAGACTATATTAAAATTTAGAGGTACTGCAGCTTCATTCTGCCTCCCCCTCCCCACACACACATTAGGGGACCTCTGATAAAAACACTTTTAGGCATGTAAATATAGGAAATTTCACTGTTTACTACACTGTCAGAAAAATTCGTCAATATACACTAAGTTATCGTTATTTTTTCACAAATAATTTCTGTTCTCCCAGAAAACGTATTTGTTCTGTGAGTTCATTCCGAGCGTCGAAAAATGAGGAAAAGTTTCCGTTTATATCCAGCACGCATGCGCATTGGGTCTGTTAGTAATAAGTTCGAATTTATTTTTAAAATGAAAAACAAAAATATTCTATTGATTAAAATGTCTAATTTAGTTTTAAAAGACAAAAATGTTTTCGAATTTAAAAATAAATAACAATTACTTTCTTTATTCGTTCAAAAATTCTCACAAATAGAACATCCATGTTTTTTCTCTAACATTCTACGTAATATATTTAAAATTCACATTTTTATACTATATTAATACTAAACGTAAAAAAAACCCAGCCACAGTTTCATTAAAGATGAAATCTTTCCGAGATTAACTGCATAATTAAAAGCTTTTTAACGAAATACACCAACCCACACCATATGAAATGAAGGGTTCTATTTTAACGCACAATCATCATGAGCAACCGTAGCGCCGTGGATTAGCGTTGGTCTGGTAATCCTGGGATCCTTGGTTCGATCCACGCCTCTTCCGCATTGATTTTTTCCAAACTTTTTTCAAGTGACGGATATTTTTCCTCTTTTGACAGAGAAAAAAATAAACAGAAAATCGTCAATATACAGACAATTTCTGGCAGCAGTGCTGCCAGTGCATTTTCTGTGAAAAGACGGAAGTTTTTTTGAGAGTGTAACTATTATGTTTAAAATGTACGTTATAATAAATTGTTGCACTTAAAATGAAGTTTAGCAGACTCTTTGCGCGAAACTATTTATTTTTAATTATGGCTGAGTTAAATTTAAAATGTAATCTTTAAATTACTTTTTATTTTACTCTTGAAGTCATGTAAATATTAAGAAATTTCGTTATTTACCGACTGACACTATATCTTATTTAATGTACTTTAATAAACAGTAGCAAAATAAAAAAATTAATTTAAACATTACATTTTAAATTTGCTTACAGCCATAATTTAAAATAAATAGCTTCACGCAAAAAGGCTGATAAACTTCCTTTTAATTGAGACAATTTATTATAAAGTGCATTTTAAATAAATTACTTACTCTACGCTACAAATGGTGTTTGTTTACATCCATCGATAGTTGGTGATGTTTTCTTGCTCTACTTTTGGTGGCAACTTAGTTGCCACCATTTTTGGTGTAAAGTCACACGAATATTTTTTACAGTGTACACAGATACGCACACGTATATATATAAGGAATATATTTAAAAATAGCGAAAATAAAATCAGAGAACTTCAAAATGTTAAAATATGACAATAATTCCACAGTCTAGTTTCTATCATGCTTCAATACCTTTTTACAAACTCACATGACATATCTCCACCTGCTTTTCGTCCATTTTATTTCCAATAAGACGTAATATTTGCTTTTAAAAAATCCGTCAAGCTATTTACTTAATTTTCCGTTTTTATGCGGAAATCTTGCTACAGAAAAGTTATGACGCAATATTCAATTTTTATTAAATTCGTAAAATTACTTTTTTCATTTTCTACATGCAAATCTTGTAATAGTAATGTAATTGCTGTAGTAAAAACTTTATTGTTTTTCTTTTATATGTATTTCGCAACTGATTTAACGAATAAGAAAATATCTTTTTTTCTTGTCATTGTTTTGTAAAAGCTGGTTTTGTCGGAGCCATGTTAAGGCTATATTCAAATATTTTAACCCTCCCAATTTCCATCCCCTTGGCCGATTTTACCCATTTGCAATCCCAACCGGTATATTAACAATCTCAATGTATTCGAGGAGTTTGAAGACAATTCATGCACAATTGCGACTTTTATCGTGCGGACAACATTTAGTACACATATACATACATTAAATAATATATCGATTTGCTGTAATGATATATCGGTTCTCGTGGAATAATATCTTTGCTCTAAGAATAAGTCGATTTACTTAAAATAATAAACAGGTTTAGCTGCCGTAGTTGGAAGCAATAGGATGTGTTCTTTGGGAGTTTCTCCAGTAAAAATGCAAGAAAATCAGTTTTTAGTCCTTTATTATTTTAGAGGACGACCATCAGTTATTCCACATCGCACCAGTCTGCACAAATTCACAATAGACAACTTTAATACTAAGCCTGCATCATCTCAAACGTTCTAAATTATTCCAAAGATGAAATGGGAATCCTGGCATTTTAAAGGTCAAGAGCATTCTGAACGCTCTTCCAAAGCAAAATGACTCTCTCAAAATTCCAAGCCAATCTAGCCCCTCCCTTTATTACGTAAGGCTTTTAAAGACCCATTAGGACCGTTTTCAACGCAAAGATAATCCAACCCACTCTCTCCCATTAGACGTTGGGCGTGACTAGAGGTACGAACTCGTTACCTAATCGCGTAATAGCGTAATTTGCCCACGCGAAAAAGCGTATGAATACCTATCAGGCGATTAATTAAATAATAAAACAAAATTAAAGTTTCGATAAATGTTTTTTAATTCTAAAAAGGAAAATGGATTTGTGTACAGAATATAAGATTTCACAATAAGATATTGGCATTCAAGAAACATTCTAGCTCTTTTTTAAGAAAATAATCAATAGATTATACTAAGTTAAATAAGATAAAATAAAAGAACTTTAGCTGTTAAAATATTAATATATTACGGAAACGGAAAATAAAAGTATGTTCCATAAAATGTTAGAATAAAACTCAGGGCGGGCAAAATGGCGAAAATATTTTTTTTATTACTTACATATATAAACTTTTTAGTTGGGGGTGGTTTTGGGTTCCTTTGATCCTATAAAGAAAAGTTATGAAGAAATTTTTCAAAATTCGTACCATGGTATTGACTGTAATATGTAGTAGTTCTTTCAAAATGTAACTAAAGTAATTTTTTCATCGTCAAAAACAATCCATAACTTTATTGACCTCTTCGATTGCCCGACAATAAGTTTGTAAAAAATTTATGAAAATGAAGCCTTGACAGTCTTTATATAACTGTCAAAATAAATATCACTCGTTACAGATCTAGAAAATAGCACTTTCTGCAGAAAATTTCATTCCAATATTTAGATATTGTTGTTAATGTCGGCCGTAATCGGCACGCTATCTGCACTCGGGATATAGACCCTAAGGGGAGTGCCCTCCGTGGGGGGGGGGATCTTTCTAAGGGAACCTTACACGTATTTATGCAAGGATACCCAAGGTTCGAAGAAAATCACGAAAATCTCCGAATGATCAGCGGCATCACCTGTGGCCGAGAGGTTCTGACCTCTTAACTAGTAGACGGCAGGGGCGCATATTTC
This sequence comes from Maratus speculifer, assembly GCA_964019185.1. Taxonomy (NCBI): domain Eukaryota; kingdom Metazoa; phylum Arthropoda; class Arachnida; order Araneae; family Salticidae; genus Maratus; species Maratus speculifer. The sequence goes on along the minus strand of OZ025298.1, from coordinate 285,675,168 downwards.
AGATGTGTATATTGCTGGGACGATTACTGTTTCTAAACCAATAGGAGAGCGTCATTATCACGGTCAAGTACACGCCCACACAGTTTGATTGACAGGAACTCGTGGACAATTGACGGTGCTAATTATAACGATAATCTGTTGCGGATGAAAGTGAGCTGACTGGCTGAATGGTTAGAGCGTCGAGCTTGAAACCGGAGGATATGGGTTCGAGTCCATCGCGGGCCGAGAGTCCGTTGGTGATTTTTTTTTTTTTTAATTATTGGAGGCTGTCTTTTATTAATAAATAAGACATTTAAAAAAAATATTTCAAACCCTTTTAATATTCTAAATATCGTTCCAAAATGATTTATATATATATTAAACAAATGGGAAAAAAAGTATTCTGCGAAAATATCCGTATAAGCAAAATTCTTACTTTAATTTTTATTTATTTATTTATTTATTTATTTCAGGATCAGAGGAAGTATAATTTCTTATTGAAGTAAATAAAATTCAGTCATTTTGAAAAAAAAAAAAAAATTCTTTCGTACCTTTAATTTTTAATTACCGAGTACAAATTCAAACAATCCGAGTACAAATAAATAATAAACACACACGATCAATTGTCCACGAGTTCCTGTCAATCAAACTGTGTGGGCGTGTACTTGACGGTGATAATGACGGTCTCCTATTGGTTTAGAAACAGTAATCGTCCCAGCAATATACACATCTGAAATATGCGGCAGGGGCTGGGTTCGAACCCAATCGTGACCGCCGGCCTAACCTTTCGGAGTTTTCGTGGTTTTCTTTGAACCTTGCGTAAATATGGGTTAGGTTCCCTTAGAAAGACCCCCACGAATTGCACTCCTCCCAGGACCTAATATCCCTCGAGTAGATAATCGGTCGTCAGAAAATAAACCAAACCGAATGGTCAGGCTGACTGGCGCGACTGGGTTCGAACCCAGCATTTCCCGTTTACCATCTTTGAGAGCACAACCTTTCAGCCGCTAGTGGGGTTTCCAATATTTAGAACTTTATCAAAAAAGTGTTATTAATAATGTCGTATTACCTTTTATGTTTGTCCTGTAGTATTCTGCTTTTTAACATATTACAGAAACATGACTGTAGTCATCAAAATTTGCGAGTATTTAAACTATAATATGCAAAGTATTAATTAAAGTCTATATCTGCTAGTAATTACGATAACTATAAAAATATTTTAAACAGGTAGCATAATTGTTTTTAAAGAGAAATAAATCGCCTTCCTTCTATTTCTATACTGTATATCTATTTCATATGCTTGCATTAGAAAATAAATATACAGACACAAAAATATTGCTTAATTTTTTCAAATTTTTTTTAACATATTTTTGTTGTTGTAGTTGCTTTATTATTCAAATTTATTTGATTTTTTTTCTAATTTTTTTAATGATGTTGTTGTTGCTGCTGCTTTATTATTCTAATTTAAAACTTTGTTTTCCAGCAGTAGTCTTTGGATTTATTTCAATCTCCCTCAGGGCCTAATATTTCAGCAAAAAAATTTAAAACAAAAGAATTTTTTACGTGGCATTTTGTACTTCCAGCAGAGATAAATATTTAAATTTATGTTTTATTTTCCCAGAAAAATATGACTATTTAAATAAGAAAAACATAAATGTATAATTTTTTTTTAAAACATAAGAATTATTTAAATGTTGCCTCTATTATTTAATTATAGGAAAAATTAATGTGTTTTATAAATGCCAAGTTACATTAACATTTGACATCAAGTTTTATCATTTTTCTAATTTTTTTTTTCTTAATTTGTTCATTTGTAATATATATATATATATATATATTACATGGATAATTATAGTATTTTAAATACACTTACAATGAAATACAGATTTTTAGCAGAAATAAAGTAAAAATATGTATACAAAAATGAATAACAATACAACACTTTAAAAATATATTTACAAGAGACATTTCTCATTTCTACATGATGTTTTAAACTGTGTTTTCAATCCTAAATGAGCGAAAATATATTTTTTTTCGAACAACAAAAAATTGCAGGGGTGACCGAGCTAAGCTCGGTCAAAATTAAATTTGTGTTCAACTGGATATAATGTTCTCAGTGTATAATTCTCTCTGAATTATTGCTATAAAGCATGTTATTTATAACAGTATTATTTACAAAAAGAATATAATATGAAAACTATATACCGTATTTACTCGTGTATAGGGCGCACGCGTGTATAAGGCGCACCCTTACGTTACAAGTAAAAATGGCGATTTCTTAAAAGTGCGTATATAAGGCGCACCATAAATTTGATACGCTAATGAAGAACGAACAAATGAATTTCAGTAAAAAAAAAAAAAAAAAAAAAAAAAAAAAAAAAAAAAAAAAAGTCGAAACAAACATTACACCAGACCAGAAAACAAGACGAAAATGCATTTTTAGACTTCGGGCTGTAAGATAATGACGGGAAATAAGAATGAGTGACGGTAAATAGAATTGCTAATTAGCGTTTAGATAATGTCATTAGCTCTTTTGTATAAAAAACTGCAAGGAATGAAATAAATATGCAGTAATACTTCAATTAAGTAACATTTTCCGAGTTTTAATATCTTCTTTGAATAATTTCTTGTTTCATATGTATATCGTTCGACTGCATTCAACAGTTAAAAATTATTCCGTGTATAAGGCGCACCTAGGAGTTTTGCCCTATTTTTTTTTAAGTGCGCCTTATACACGAGTAAATACGGTATATATATATATATATGTGTGTGTGTGTGTGTGTGTGTGTGTGTGTGTGTGTGTGTATACGTACATGTCTATAAATGTTACATTATTTACACATTTGGAACAAAAGAAGATCAACAAACATATTTTTCTCTGATGGTTTAACCATGCATCTCAATTTCTATTAAGAATGTTCTAAAAAGCTTCTTCACATTCTGAAAGCATTTTTTTTAAAATACAGCCAAATTTGCGATATTTTTTTTTTTCATTTGGCGCCAAGTACGTGTTTTGGAATTTCAATCTTGAAAGTCGATTTTTTGGATAAATGTCGCCCATATTTTGTCAAATATCGCCAACTGACTGTAACGATTTTCTCGACTTCATCACCCTGATCTGTACTAACAAAATGACCCACTAATCGTAACCATTCAAGTATCTGACTTAGCTCAACGGTTTTCTAGTAATCAAAAACGGTAGAATATAATATTTAATCAAAATCATTTAAGTCGTTATTATCTTGAACTACAGTGAACCGCAAAATGACCCATTTATATAATTTTCTGAGACATGGGACTCAGCCCAGTGGTCTTTTCAAGGATGAAAATCGTAAAATACCAAATTCAGTTAAAAATCGTTAAATTCTATGTAAAATTAGCTTGACTCGTAGTGTCCCAAGAAAGACCTGCTAATCGAAATTTCTTGAACAAATATGTAGCTCAATTATTTTATCGTGCCCAAAACGATATCCTACAAAACTTTGTCACTATCATTTGAGCCGTTTGCATGATACAATTAGCTTGTCCCGAGTTCATATTAATCCAAATGTATCTAGTGATCGAATTTTCTCGAATATGCTACCTAACCAAATGATTTTTTCAAGCTCAAAAGCGGTAGAATACAAAGTTTAATTAAATTTGTAAGAGCTGTTTTCCCAATAAAATTTGACTGACCAGTAGTGACCCAAATGTAACCCACTAATCCTTAAACATGTAACCTAGCCCAATGATCCTCTTGCATCCTGTTACAGCGTAATACAAAATTTTATCAAAATTTTTTGAGAGTTTTTCAGAAACATTTAACTTGATTCTGACCCATTGTGACTAAAAATGACGCACTAATCGAATGTTCTTGAGTATGCAACCTAAGCCGTTGGTCTTCTTGAGCCCGAAAATGAAAATAAGCAAAATTTAGTCGAAATCATTAGAGCCATTTTTTAGGTAAAATTTGTTTGGCCCGCAGTGACTCCAAAATGACTCATTACTCGAAATTTCAGGAACATATGATCTAGATTCACCCTGAACACATTATGAGCCATTATGACCACCTAATCTAATATCCTGGGTCATGTGACCCAGCACGATGATTTTCTCGAGCCTGAAAACGATAAAATACAAAATTTAGTCAAAAACGCGCAAGCCATTTTTAGATAAAATTAGCGTGACCCACAATGACCCCAAAATGACCCACTAATCGAATTTTCTCTAACATGTGACATAACACAAGGTCTTTTTATGATCCGAAATGGTAGAATACAAAATTTAGCCAGAATCGTTAGAGCCATTTTTTAAATAAAATTGATTTGGCCCACAAGAACCAAAAATGATCCACTAATCAAAGTTCCTCGAAAGTATGTGACCCAACCCAATAATTTTGCCGTGAAAAAAAAAAAAAAAAAAAAAAAAAAAAGTTTGTATACAAAATTTCATTAAAATCGATCCAGTCGTTATCAGATTAGTCAACTGTCCACATCTATTATTAAATATATCAGTAAGGATTCTCAAACTAGTGTCGCAAGTTTGTCGGCTTCGAATGTCATTGCACGGCATGTTAAACTTCTTAGGGATGAGGAGTTTATGAAGGAAGCCTACTTAATCTGCGCTCCTTCCCTTTTTGATGATTTTGAAAACAAAGATGTTCAGAAAATTAAAGGTATTCCTTTATCGAGAAATACAGTCAAAGATAGAATCCTAAAAAGGGCAGTAAGAAAGCAACAAAAATCTGATACAGAGTCTTCTCCTTTCTTTCCCTATGTCTTTACGAAAGTACATATAAAACTAAATCTGTTCGTTTAGCTGTTTTTATACAATGTTTTGTTAAAAAGGATTTTAACCCTTTTAGGGCCAAGGAGCGCCGTACTGCTTTGTCGTCGTGTTGTATCTAAAAATTCCCTTGTGTCCGACATTTTGAAATCAAAATTAGAAATATAGATATTTATATAAAAATATATCCAATGTTCGAAATTATATCACAACAATAAAAACAAAGATATTTTTTCACGGCTTAGGAAAAACTGCAGAAATAAAATGATAATGTCTTTCATTCACAGTTTATCGTTTGCAATTAGAAAACTTCTCACATTTTGGTATTTCTGTTGCTAGGCGACAATAAATTAAATAAATTTAAATAGCACTTTATCAAACACTGCGGGAGCCAAAAGTGAACTGTCAAAAGAAGCGCTGTCGCGACGCTGGCATTTTTCACAACTAGCGAGAATAGCGCGAAGGCGGCGCTCCTTGGCACTAAAAGGGTTAAAGAGGAATTAATATCGTTAATATCGCTATTAACTACAACCAAACAAATATTTGTACATCAGTTATAAATTCCCTTACTGATAGTGAAATATAAATACGTCTAAAATAGTTTCTGTTACAACTGATGGGGTCCCCAGTATGGTGGATAAAATGAATAGTTTTTTTCAGTTTATTTCAAACCCACATTGGTTTGTTTGTATGTTTGTATGTATGTCGGCCAATTATCTACACTATGGGATATAGGCCCTATGGGATGGGATGCCCTCCGTGGGGGTCTTTCTAAGGGAACCTAACCCGTATTTACGCAAGGTTCGAAGAAAACCACGGAAAACTCCGAACGGTTAGGCCGACGGTCGCGATTAGGTTCGAACCCAGCACCTAACGTCTACCAGTTTGGAGGTCAGAACCTCGCGGCCACTGGTAGGGCCAAACCCACATTGAACATTGCACCATTACGATCGCAGCTAAAAATTGTATCATTAAACTAAACCCGCATCCTATTAAATATATTTGTTAGATAAAGATGCTCCTCATGTCCCATGGATGTTAAGATTCGAAAAGCGGATAATGTCAAAATTAAAATGTTATTTTTATTAAAAAAAAAAAAAAAGATTTTATGTTTTGTCATTGGATTGCAATTTAACCCGTTCTGGTCTTATGTACTATTAATAGTACATGTCTTTTCATTGAGTGTTATGTTGTCTTAACATTTAATATTGCTGTTATTGACATGTAATAATGATAGTATATGATGCTTATACCTATCTTATTATGACCTCATTTATATTTCTGCATTTAGTAACAATAATAATAATAATAATAATAATAAAATTTGCTTAATTCTTTTTGCATTATTACGATTTTTATCACTTTCCAACAAAGTTGAAAAGTGCTCATGCATTCGGTTTGTCTATCCGCACTCTAACTCCCGAAAATATAATCGGATTTTCATGCAACTGATAAAGTTTATTTAGGGTCACCAAAGCATGTTTGGTATTGCATATGACGTATGTACGGTTAATGGTTTTTTTTTACAGGGAAACTCAAAGGAATTCGATTACATTATGGTATATGGGGGGGGGGGGGATCCTTTGGCGTGTATTCTAATGACATTATGCTATTTTATCTGTATTGAAACTGATAAAAATCACTGAATTTCACTACGATCACATTAAAACGGAGCAATCATACCATTTTTTCTTAATTTAAAGAGACACTTAAACGAAATCGGTTACCGGACTGTCTTTACTTAATAACTGCTGGACAGTCCGTTTTAAAATTCGGTGTATGCTTTTAAATTAGTTAGTTTAATTAATCACTTTTTTGCACATTATTCGTTACATATAAATTCTATACCTAATGTACAGGGCTGCACAAAAGTACTCGCATACCATTCTCCTTATCAGAGGAAGTTGCTGAAGGGGAATGTTCAATTGAAATATATGTATCGCTTAAATGAACAAAATTTTGGTTTGCTTTGGTTTGGTTCATTTTGTGTCGGTCGATTATCTACTCGACTGATATAGGCCCAGGGAGCCCCGTTCGTGGGGGTCTTTCTAAGGGAACCTAACCCATATTTACGCAAGGTTTGAAGAAAACCACGAAAACTCCGAATGGTTAGGCCGACAACCTGCCGTCTACCAGTTGAGAGAACAAAATTTTGGAATTAATATTATTAATACATACAAATCTGTATATCTTGCACAAGGCCGCTAAAATATTCAGATAATTTTCCAATTGTAGATGAAAACAGCTGAAATTCGATTATATATTTCAATTGGGTGAAGTGGGACGTAATATTTTAATTTTTTAAACGGTGCAGTTTTTGCTACATTGTTCTGAATGAGTTGGAAAGTGCTTCATAATCTATGCTTTACGCATGATTTTTTTCTTTCTTGTTTTTATTTTAAACACACATTTTTGTATCTAAATTTAAATTAAAGGTCATTTTTCTGAACATATGATGGGCCCCACCAGTGGCCGAGAGGTACAGACCTCTCAACTGGTAGACGGCAAGTGCTGGGTTCGAACCCAATCGCGGCTGTCGGCCTAACCGTTCGGAGTTTTCGTGGTTTTCTTCGAACCTTGCGCAAATACGGGTTAGGTTCCTTTAGAAAGACCCCCACGAAGGGCACTCCCCCCCCGGTCCTATATCCCTAGCGCAGATAATCGGACGACAAAAATAAACCAAACCAAACTGAACAAATGATGAATGATAAAATGCAAAAAAAAAAAAAAAAATTAGAAAATTGTATCGTTTAAATTTTTCATGTAAATGGAAAGTTTTCCAAATTTCTCTCTTTCTCAGTCTATTTTCATATGAAAATGAATTAAACAGCAATCAAAATAACTACATTCGTTCGATTTCAGACATTTACATATTCGTTACACATCAATAAGTCTATTTGGATAGATACTGTTAACATTATTAACGTAAAAGTAATTTTTTTTTCTCTCAAACTTGAAAAAAATACCGGTCCCGGAATGTTTAAGGGGGTTCAGGGCTTGATCGATACGGAAAAACATGTAAACAGAGCTCTCGCTTCGAGTCCATATAAAAGCAGAAGTTCTAAATGTAATTAATTTAAACTTTCTGATACTTTTAAGGTATGTTTGTAGTCTTATAAGATTATAAATGAAATATTCAATGTAATATAATAAGAAATATAACAAAATTTATGTAACACAATTTTCGAAAAAAATAAAATATGTGTTATATCACCACCCACAAGATATCTTAACGTTGAATTGGCATAAGAACCTAATTTTTGCTTTAAAATGATCCGGAAACTTTACACTATAGAATGAATTAAGGATATAACTATCACTAAAAAAAATATTATTAAAAAAACTCTCAAATTTGAAAATTTAAAAAAACCCTAAAAGATACAACTTTTTTTTCATTAAAAATACTAAAAATATTAAACTATCTAAAATATATTAATTCATTCGATAGATAATGATGTTATATACACTGGTGTCCAAAAGTTAAGCATAATTGGTAATTAAGTAATTATTTTTAAGTAATGAAAGAAATATGAATCGGAATGTGCTGAAACTCCAGGTGTGTAAACAAAATAGTACGCGTCACATATTTTCGCGAAGATTTTCCCGCGAAATCGAACAGGGGACCGTCAACAAATTGAAAAAGAACGAAGATCTTTTGGATAACCCTGTCAAAACTAATGTAGCAAAAGCGTTCAAACTGCACATTATGATTAATTGGTTTATTTCAATGTACTGTGTTAATTTTTACAAGGATAGCATGTATACTCGTAGAGAAATTAGAGTTTTTATAAAAACAGTCCTAAATTTTTCCAAGTTTTTTGCTTATAATTTGCAGAGTTCTTATTATAAAATAATGTTCTTTTCTGAAAAGATGACAAAAATCATTGTACACAATACCCTGCCATCAGAATTTAAAAATAATAAAAATTGTATGAAAAATGAGTATGTTTAGTAAATAATTTTTCATTGCGCATGCGTCAACGATATCAAAATGTCATTTGCATATTGTGTTAGCTAAATGTATAGAGCAACTTCTGTAAAAGTTTCAAAAACATAGCTTGAAAATTCTGAAAATGGGAGATTATAGAATCAACTCAAAATCCTTTATTCCCTAAATGAAGCAAAAAGATGAGGGGCTGTATCCATATTCCATTGTTTAGTGCCTACACAATATTGCACGTGCAACTATATTTAGGTAAAACCCCTGATTTTTTTTGCTTCCATTAGGAATAATGAATTTTGAGTTGATTCTAAAGGCTCCCATTTTCAGAATTTTCAAGCTATGTTTTTGAAACTTTTACAGAAGTTGCTCTATACATTTAGCTAACACAATATGCAAATGACATTTTGATATCGTTGACGCATGCGCAATGAAAAATTATTTACTAAACATACTCATTTTTCACACAATTTTTATTATTTTTAAATTCTGATGACAGGGTATTGTGTACAATGATGTTTGTCATATTTTCAGAAAAGAACATTATTTTATAATAAGAACTCTGCAAATTATAAGCAAAAAACTTGGAAAAATTTAGGACTGTTTTTATAAAAACCTTAATTTCTCTACGAGTATACATACTATCCTTGTAAAAATTATCACAGTACATTAAAATAGGCGGATTAATCATAATGTACAGTTTGAACGCTTTTGCTACATTTGTTTTGACAGGGTTATCCAAAAGATCTTCGTTCTTTTTCAATTTGTTGACGGTCCCCTGTTCGATTTCGGGGAAAACTCTTCGCGAAAATATGTGACGCGTACTATTTTGTTTACACACCTGGAGTTTCAGCACATTCCGATTCATATTTCTTTCATTACTTAAAAATAATTACTTAATTACCAATTATGCTTAACTTTTGGACACCAGTGTACATGCAAAAAAAAAAAAAAAAAAAAGTCATTCCATCAAATAGTATTTTTTTTTTTTTTTTTTTTTTTTTTTTTTTTTTTTTTTTTTTTTAATTTTGGTGTTAGTCGTCAATACTCAAGTTTTGAGAAAACGCGATTCAAAGTTGAAATTATATTGGTGCGGCTTTGAAAGTGTTGATACATAAATGCTTATAACTCCGTTAAAAATGTAAATATTTTTGTGTGGTTTTTTGCATTGAGTTCAGAATTAATTGAATAATCAAACTAGATCATTAAAAAAATCGATTTTTGAAAACTTTTAAAGTCCTGAGCCCCCTTAAGGGGACAGTGGACCTTTATTTGAGCAAAATCATCTGTAGCAAAATCTTCAGAAAAAAGGTCTATTTCTGGGGTATAATAGCACCTAAACAGTTTTTTCTTATTAAAATATCATTTATGAAAGTTTTAAGGAGTAAATAATAAAGATAAATTTATTTATATACTTTAAATCTGTTTTTCTCAAAACTAACTTTTCAGCCTCTTTAGTCTTTTGAATTGCTCCTTGCGTCTTGATTTTTGATGAATATTTATAAAATTGATAAGGAAGTAACCTGATACTATTTAAAAAGAAATTGTGTAAGCTTTTTAAAATTCGTCTTCATTAAGATAATCAAATTTTATTTTTTACTTATTAAAAGGCAAACTTTTGATGAAAATCGATTAGTCGTTGGGGGCCACCGTAATACTTACCCATCATAATGTAAATTATGAAAAAAAAATGCGTGTAAACCATGAATGGCAATTCCAAAATGAAATTTAAACGCATAAATAAATAATTTTAACATACATAATACTGCTCCATTAATGAATTGCTGATGAGCCAATTTCGACAAATTATATAAAACGCCAAAATACTCGAGTAGTACCGGATTGCGTAAAAGAAACATCCTTATAACTCAAAAAATAATAATCATATTAACTAGCAGTTTACTGCGTTGGATTAAGCGTCTCATTTCCAATTCAAATATATCTGTGAATTGAAATTTGAATGAAATACAGGGTCATGAAAAATCGAAGAATGTGAAAAACAGGATTACACATATCTCGGCAACTAATAATCCGATCGACTTCGTGTTTTATGCAAAATTTGTGTTATTTTATTGCCCTTTACATCCATTCCTTAAAATAAAAAATTTCGAGAATTTTTATATACCTTTCATCAGAACGAATTTTTCGAGAGTCCGAAAAAAATAGTTCCGGATAATCGAGGTTACTGATATAAAATCGGCTTCGTCCCATTCTTACATACTAAGTACATACAAAATTTCAAGTCTCTATCTCAATTTGTTCGGGAGATAGAGCGGTTACAGACAGATAGACACACACACAGACACACAGACGGACGGACGACAAATTCCTTTTTCTAAAATTACGTTTTTCAGAATCTCCAGTATCTAAAACGTGTAAATCCGTCAAAAAAATGTTTTCGATTTTCAAAACGATTGCAAGACTTACCCTATACTACGTATGATGGGTAAGTAATAAGGAATTTAGAAAAAAATCTGTAAAATATTTACTATTCAAGAGATTTAAAAAATCTTACACAAATTTTTTTATAATATAGGTTTAAGTGATAAAAATGCAAAAGCAAGAAAAATTTCAAAAATTAAGACACGAGGAGCATTTTAAAATTTCGTTTAAAAATTTAAATTTTTGTAAAAAAAATTACAAATTTTAATCAGGTTGGAAATTTTTTGAAGATATTCTATATGCTTTTGGTGAAATGTATATATGCACAAAATTTCATATTGCTATGATAAAAATGAATAAAATAAATTTTTAACGTCCACCGTCCCCTTAAGCGAGGATGTATTTGTACTTATTTGATCTTGGTAAAATTTGAAAGCAATAATTTTGAGCTTCATACCTTATTGTCTAATAATTTACTATGATAATTTCATTCAGACAATCTGTGTTTAATGAAAACTTTTGAATCTTGTAAATTTAAAATAATTACTGGTTATATTATAGTAGCCTAATATTCCGAAATTCGTAAAATAGATGGCAGCACCAGAAAATTACAACGAGAGCATCGCAATCTTATGAAGAAGAAAATCTAAAGCAAATTTTTTTTCATATTTAAAAGTACGAGGAGGAACCCGTCAAAATTCGATGAATGAAAATCTTTAAGAAAGAACTGTTTCATCGATTTATAATAAATCTACAAAAATAGTTACAATAAAAAATACATCTTATATTGATCAGTCTAACTCTCAAACAAACTAGTCGTTGGGGGCCACCGTAATACTTACCCATCATGGATATGTATATGAAAATAAAACATGTGAAAATGAAAACTATTTATACAATGCATTGCAATTCATAAACAAAATTTAAATATTGTTAGTATGCATAGTAATGCTATATTAAAGAACTGCTGATGTACCAATTTCGATAAATTATATAAAACGCCAAACTACTCAAGTAGTACCGAACTGCGTAAAAGAAACATCCTTATAACTCCAAAAATAATAATTCTATTAACTAACAATTAACTGCGTCGAATTAAGCGTCTCATTTCCAATTAAAATATACCTCTGAATCGAAATTTGAATGAAATACAGGGTCATGAAAAATCGTAGAATGTAGAAAACAGGATTACTAATATCTCGGTAACTAATAATCCGATCGACTTCGTTCTATATGCAAAATATGTGTTATTTTATTGCCTTTTATGTCCATTCGTTAGAACAAAAAAATTCGAAAATTTTTATGTACCTTTCATCAGAACAAATTTTTCGAGAGTCCGAAAAAAATAGTTCCGGATAACCGAGGTTGCTGATATTAAATAGGCTTCGTCCCATTCTTACATACTAAGTACATACAAAATTTCAAGTCTCTATCTCAATTTGTTCGGGAGATAGAGCGGTTACAGACAGACAGACACACACACAGACACACAGACGGACGGACGGCAAATTCTTTTTTCTAAAATTACGTTTTTCGGAATCTCCAGTATCTAAAACGTGTAAATCCGTCAAAAAAATGTTTTCGATTTTCAAAACGATTGCAAGACTTACCCTATACTACGTATGATGGGTAAATAATATTATTTCAAGCTAAAATTAACAAATAAAAAACTATAAAAACTCAATTATCCAAATTATTAAACGAAATAAACCCGAAATTGATCGGATTTTATAACAGACGACACTTTAAAAATAATATACGCATTTTTTTTTTTTTTTTTTTTTTTTTTAAGAGAAAATGGAGTGATTCCGTTGAAACAATTACAAAATTGATACTAAAAATTATAAAAGAAATTAATATCTGAAAAATAAATTGAGTTACAGATTTGAAACAAATTGCATCTGAAAGTACGTATTTTTCTCTATACATCTGTGTAAAATTTTAAATTTTGCAATGGTTAGGAGTATGAAATTTGCAATAGCGAAAATTGCGAAATCGAAATTGCAGGGACACGTGTTGCCATTCACAAAATGACGCATGTTTTATTATTATTACGATTATTCATTAATTTTTTGCATATACATAATTTTTATTTGGTTAACCCTAATTTTACTGTGTAAACAATTTGAAACCAGTAATTTTGAGTTTTTCACCTTATTGTCCATAATTTACTAAAAAAAAAATTCTTTTATATACTCTGAGTTTAATTAAAACTTTTCAATTTTGTGTATTTAAATATTTACTGGTTATACTGTAGTACCCCAAATTTCCGAAATAGATGGCAGCACCAAACAATTACAAGAGGCATATCGCAATCTTATAAAAATGTAAATCTAAAAAAATTTTTTGTAATTGTCTGAGCATAGCGAAGTCTTATACTCAGAGTACGTAACGATATTAAAAGTCAAAAAAATTCTTTCGTCAAGCAAATCTCAAAAAGTACTTGTCGGATTACGATTCTGTTTGTACCAGAAGGTACGTATGAAGGTAATCTGGTGAATGCACCTACTTTTAAAAATTAATTCCAAATAGTTTAAAAGTTATATTAAAAAATCTGATAAAAAAGCACAATTTATTTGCATATGTCACAGAAATTTGGTGTGCGTCATTTTCACCGGCTGGATATTTTCGTAGATAACCGAATCAGTACATGGAGTAAATAGTAATCATTTACGCACTACGAAATTTTGAATGCAATAAAACATTGTAAAATTTAATCATGTAGGAAAATAAAACTGTTATTTTTTTATATTAAAAGAAATGTCATAAAAACTTTGATTTTGAGATTTTGTGATAATCTCTTAATAGCATTTTTTGATCGCTAAAAGAATGTTTTATGTATTTCGCGTGTGAAAATTAGAAACAATTACGTTTTTAAATAAAAAGTTTCTTTTGTGACATCATTTTCCCTTTATATTTATTTTTATTGCGTGTTTTCTTTTAACTTATATTTTGTTTGTGTGTGGAAGTCAATTCTGCTCACTAATTTTTCGGCACGGATACCACAAGCGCATCAGATTTGGCGCAATTTTTTTCAAAGCCCATTTGGCGAAAACTCCGTTTTCAAATAACGCTTACATACACATTTTTAAATTATTTTCTAGTTTCAAAAAGAACTTACAGTAAATAAAATAAGAATAATAATTAATAACTATAAACAGAAATATTTTATATAATTAAAAAAAGGAAATGAAAGTAAATAAACATTTTATGAGTAAATAAACAAATAATAAATAAATAAAGCCGGGTTACCATCTCTGGTAAAATAATGTCATTTTGACGCCAATTATATACCCTGGTGCATATGTGACATCTTTTCCCATTTTTAATCTATTTCCTGTTGGCATACAACTTTGAAATTTGGAATATGTATGCATACCTGGGAGCAATACTGGAATTAGACATTGATTTTTTTTTTTTTAATTCGACCAAAAAAGGGGCAACGGGGGCTATTTTTTTTAAAGATTTATACAATTTATACTGCATAAAGGAGCCACTTACCTATTTTTATATACAAGAAGAAGTAAGCGGTATGTAAAAACAATTATAGTATACATAAATAAAATACTTGAGATAATATACTAGAGATATAAGCACGGGGTTTGGCTAGATTTTTTATGCTAATTTGGCGAAAACATCGTTTTGATTACCAGATACATATAGCATGCTATAATAACACGTTATTTATCTATTTCAAAATGAAAAAAAAATGAATAAACGAAACATTTTCTGTTATTAAAAAAAAAAAAAAAAATAACAATCAATAAATGATAATATTTTTAAAACAAACAATTTATTATAACATTTATATGATAACCAGCATGTTAGGCAACTGAACGCCATTTTGGCACCAATTAGGTACCTCGGTGTGTATAGGGCATATATGTGCCATATTTATTTGTAAAACTGAGCATGAACGTTTACCAAGTGTGTTTTCATAGTCGCTTATATCTTTTTGCAACATAGCGCACCTTTTGAAGCCAAAACTGCACAAAAGAAAAAAAATCAATATTTGCAGAGTTTTTTTTCTTTTTAGCCTCCGATGCTATTTCTTTCAGACAAGCTAAAAAATGTCGTGTCATCAGCCCTGAATTTTCTACTCAACCGATTTTGATAATTATTTTTTTAAATGAAAGCTATTTATTTGTAGTTGTGCCCATTTTAGTTATTTTTTTAATTTATTTCCATTTTTATATTTTATTTTTAATTTTAAATGCTTTTTACGATATTTGTTCGATATGGTGGCAAATCAGTTTAGCTTTTCTCTCGATAATAAAAATTTATTTTCCAAAATGATTGCTTATAATTATGCACTAATTGAGGTAAAAAAAAAATATTTACTGAGAAATAATATTAAAAATGCAAATAAAATAACAGAAAATAATTTATGATAAAAATTAATGTCTAAAGCAAAATAAGAAAAATTTCAAATGAGGAAAAGAATGTCATTCAGCAACCAGGTAAATGGGAATTACAATATTATTACGGATGCCTACTAATAGCAGTAACTTTTAAAAAACATTTGAAGAGAAAATGACATCACTATTTAAAACATCGCATTTTTACTCATAACGATATTAGGTACTACTCTGTTATCCCGTCGACCAATTTCACCAAATTATACAAATCGCCAAACTAATAGCCAAATTATACGTATTGACATAATTTTTATTTTAAATAACGAAAAAACAAATAATTAGTAGAATATTAATAAAAATATTAATAAAAAATCGAAATAAAAATCACTTAATGACATTTTAAATACATGAATCGTATTTAATGTCATTGAATGTGACATTCACGATCATCCATTAATGGCATTTAATCTTATAGTTTTACGATAATTTTTTGGTTGACGGGATAACCTAGTAATACCCGATATTACATTTCAATATTTCTTTTCATTATGGACACATATAAAATAAAATTTATTGATTTCGCCGGCACTCAGATTACAATTTTAACTGAAGATGTGCGAATATTTGCATGCAAAATTGTAACTGGCAAATTTGACATTTAGTTTGTAAATATATTTATTATATATTGATTCAATAATGTAATTATTTTTGCTTTTTTTACAACCAAATCGATCGGGTCTTTTAAACATTTCACCCGTCGAATTCGACGGGATTCCACTCGTTTTATTGTTAAATTGCATTTCTTTTTACCCAGATTCTATAAAAAAGCGTTTAAACTAAAGAAAAAATCAGTTTTTCATGAATCTAGTCAATGCAGAAGTAGCACGTCAAATTGTATCTCTTTATTATTCCGCAATTCCAATGTCTCAGAGAGAAATTTCTATTCAATTGGGTATTTCACGCCGTTCTGTTTGCTATTATATTGATAAACACAAGAAAAATGAAGTTAGTTTATTGCAGTCTAAACGGGATCGCCCTTCTAAAAAACCTCTATCGATTTTTTTTTTTTTTTTTTTTTTTTTAATCGGAGGCGAAACTCAATTCTGCAATGGCAGAATCTACTTTCAACTTGTCTTTCTTTCTTTTTTTTCTTTCTATCTTTTTTTTTTTATGTAATGCACATATTGTAATCAGTAGGCTCGATAATCAGACCTCGTTTTTTTGCTTTAAAAGATGATATTTCATACGACGTCTTTTTTGGATTCGTCGTTTTTCTATATTTGATAGTATGCGTCTACTCGTTTTGTAACTTTTTTTTGTAACTTACAGCGACATTTGGATTTCCTATTTAAATAAAAATTCTTCTAAATACAAAGAATTTTGTTAAAATAAATAAATAAATGAAATGCGGACATCTATTGCTCAAAGCACAAAATTTTTCCTATTGAGTTAATAAAAATCAGTAAAAACATAATTTTTATGATAATAAAAAGGTGACTTATGTAATAACAGAGTCATATATTATGTACATTATGGATTAAGTATGAATATTTCTCCACCATTTATAAATAATAATAATAATAAAATAAATTGCGGACAGACCAAAGTCTATATTTGACTGAAAACAACAACCATTTTCTAAATGATTTTTAAAAAATGGCCAATGAAAAGTGATATTTCAAAAATATTATGAAATTAGTTTAAACCCATTTATTTTAAACTAGGACTTCCCTCAGAGGGATTAGTCTGAGCGATATTGCTGAGAACAGAGATTTAATAATAACTTGCGAAAAGTAAAAGAAAAAAGTAAGATGCTACATTTAATTGATCTTATACTGCCACAAGTTCAAATGACGAAAATGACCAAAGTGAGCTATAGAATTACAAAATATTCTACATAAATTCGCAAACACGGTTAAAAAGTGGGGAAGTAAACTATGCAATACAGCCATGCATGCGTATAAAATTGAAGTACGCAATGCATTAAAAATAACACAGATAATAAAACACTAAAATACCTTATATCTGAATTTGAACTCTTTGAAATTACGTCAAGAACATAAAGAGACACTCTACACCAATTTTAGTACCTAAAACGGCACAAAACATGATTGGTTGGATAGAAAGAGGGAATTTTTTATTTGGTGTGTGGACCCCTTAAATAATTAATACAGAATCGTTGATGTATATAACAGTATAATATCTACATCTGATTTCTGTTGATGCGCTGAGGTTCTCGACAAGAATTTAGGAAATTCTCTCTTTAAAAAGTGATACATAAAAATCCCGAAAACGCCAAAAAAGGAATACGATCCGTTGTTTGAGTGTGTTTCAGATATGATTAATCGGATTTAAATGGGTAGTCCACGTTGGCCATTACATACGCTGTTTTGTTTTCTTTTCTAACCTATTCTCAAAAAGTAGAGCAGTATTTCGCTTTAGCATGCATTAAATAAAAGGAATTGGCAATGTTTGTAATATAAGGTACGACACGAGATTTGAATATTTCGTCTGCATAAGTTTTGAGCTGCCAAAGTATCATCACAAGTGATTTAGAAAACTGAACACATTCCTTTCAGTAAAACATGCAGGTTCAAATACGCCAAAGTGATCTTGATTATGCAGTTTTACCTGAATAAGTTATTTAAAAGACCTTGTAATGACAAATACGAAAATCTCTTGAGTGGACAAAATAATGCTTCCCCCTCACCTACCATTATGGTTCGGAAGTCTTTTGTGGTACCCTGTAAATGAATAATAAGTATTCTTTGTGTGGCCTATTCTACAAAATTTATATTCTAGTGCTCTTTAATATCTTTATGTTTCGACGGGTGTTATAATCAAAAAACACTTGTAACTATTTCAACCCATCACCCGTAATGTAAAGGAATATTTTAACTGTCCCTGTATCTGAACTATATATCCAATTTTACTATAATTTTAAATGGCTCAACAAAATTCGGCACCAAATATATATTTAAAATTTCAAACGATTCGGTTGGGTAGTTTTTGTGCTGTGATATGCGGTCAGACAGACGGATGGATACGACAGTAGGTGCTACGTATTTATATAATTACGAACGTACCTAAAGAATAGTTAAATTTAAAAGCGCATGTCGAAATTGAAAACTCATTTCAGCGATTGTTACTAAAAGACAATATTCTAGCTGATTTTTTTTTTTGTGTGTGTGTGTCCCTATAAATGGATTAAAAATGCTATGAATGTCCTGGTCTAACTTAATCGTAGTGAAATTCGGTGATTTATATCAGTTTCAATCCATCTGCAATGGCGTAATGTCATTCAAATACTCTGTAAGCGTTTCTTCTTCATAGACTATAATATACTCAAATTCATTTGGTGCTTCTCTAGGAACTTTAATCCCACATTCATCATATACAATACCAAACATGCCTAAGGGACCTTAATGGGGTTTACCAATTGCATTAAAATAAGTGTATATTTACGGGTATTAGAGCAAGGCCAGGTGGATGGATAACCAGACGGACAGACAAACTGAAAGCATAAACACTTTTCAACTTTGTTGGAAAATGTTAAAAAGGCGCACAGATGTCATATACGCACCGGGGTGTACTTAACTGGCGCCTAAAGAGCGTTATTTTGTCTGCCGTTCTAACTCGGCTATTGTTGTTTATTCATTAATAGATTGTTTATTTACTTTTTTTTCAAATTATATAAAAAGTTTTTTATATATTTATTAAGTAATCGTGTTTTTATTTATTGTTATTTTCTTTTTAAAATAAAAGAAAATAATTGAAAAATATAGATATAACTATTATTCAAAAATGATTTTCGCCAAATTTGTCCCAAACTCGATGCGTATATGATATACCTTCCCTATTTTACTTTTCCTACTTTTCCAATATTATTATGTTTACCTTGGCGTTTTTATAAACCTTCGTCCAGTTTGGACTTGAGAAAGTGAGATTTGTTGTAAATAGATATGAACAGATACATTAACAAACCTGATGAACGTTTATGCTTATTTTTAAATATGGTACGGATGTCACATACACACGACGTGGCGCGATTTTCCTCCCGCAGATTGGTGAAAACTTTGTTTTGTTGAAAATTTATGAATATTGTTTTGAGTTTTAATATTTACCATTTATTGTGATATTTATATTTTTTATTCTAGTTATTATTATGTTTATTATTTAGGTGCTACTTGGTTATCCTGCCGACCCAAAAAAATCACCGCCAAACTATATGACTAAATGCCAATAATGGACGATCGTGAATGTCGCATTCAATGATATTAGATACGATATACGTGTTTAAAACGCCATTAAGTGATTTTTATTTCGACTTTTTATTTTTATTGTACTAATTATTTCTTTTTTCAGTATTTAAAATGGCTATCATGTCAATATGCATAATTTGGCTATGGAGTTTGGCGATTTGTATAATTTGGCGAAATTGATCGGTGGGATAATCAAGTAGTATCATTATTTATAACTATTTATTTATTGCTTCCACTATTGTTTCTTTTTTAAATAAATTGATGAACCAAAATAAACAGGTAACCATGTGAATTAGAAAATCGTCATTTTATTGCAATCGTGCCAACTTAGCGCGTATGACTGTTGAAAGTAGATTGTTATTTCTTTGCTGATATTGGCAACAACATGTTTTTGTTTTCAATAGAATAAAAATGTCCTTTTTAAAAGTTGGCTGGTTAATGGGTGCATTAAGCTTAAGTTTGAAATATTAAAGTAAATAAGCTTAATTTAATGGAGTCAGATAAAACAATTTAATAAATAAGTAAAGTAAGACTGAATGAAATAATATTCAAGGTGATACTACCGACAATATATATGTTCATAAAATTTAATTATAACAAAATGCGTGCAAATGCGCCGCACAGATTGCTTACTGAAAAATAGTATTAAGTAATCTATGTAAACAAAACAACAGAATATAATCTACGATTAAAAGTAATATATCTAAAGCATGCTTGTCAAACTCGTACTTTATTTAAATACGAAGGAATTGTTTCCAATTAGCACGCATGAAATATACAAGATGCAAATGGCGATTACAAACCGCTATTATATAGATTATCGCAAAATCTCAATTAACTAAGTAACTAAGTATTATGACTTTTTTCTTTTAAATAAATAAATAAATAAATAATAAGACATATTTCTTTTCCAATTGATTTCTTAAGTTTAAATATGTTTTATTGTACTTAAATAAAATTACTTGCGCATTTTCTTTGCTCCATGTTCTCCAATTCTGGAATCTAACAAAACATCCAGCCGGTGAAAAGTGACGCACATCAAATATCTGTGACGTATGCAAATAAATCGTACTTTTTTATCGGATTTTTTAATGTAACTTTTAAACTATTTGGAACTAATTTTTGAAAGTAGGTGTATTCACCAGGTTACCTTCATAGGTATCTTTTGGTACAAACAGAATCGAAATCCGACAAGGATTTTTTGAGATTTGCTTGCCGAAAGAATTATGCTTAACTTTTAATATCATTACGTACTATGTGTATTAGCCTTCGCTTCGCTCAAAAAATTACTACTTACTCCATACACTCTGATTCGGTTCTCTACAAAAATATCCAGCCGGTGAAAAATGACGCACACCAAATTTCTGTGACGTATGCAAATAAATTGTGCTTTTTTATCAGTTTTTTTAATATAACTTTTAAACTATTTGGAACTAATTTTTCGTAGGTGGTGCATTCACCAGATTACCTTCATAGGTATCTATTGGCACAAACAGAATCAAAATCCGACAAATACTTTTTGAGATTTGCTTGACGAAAGAATTTTTTTGACTTTTAATATCGTTACGTACTCTGAGTATAAGACTTCGCTTCGCTCAGACAACTAAATGAATAAAAGATTTATATTTTAATGAAATTAATGGGATTTAAAAAATTAATGGAAATTTATCACCATAGATGTATCAATATTACAATCAGTACTTTGTATGCAAAATGGAACAATTAGCAATACTTTTTGTACCCGAAAAATGGTCGTTGCTTTTTTTAAGGTTAAAAAGTAGATTACGAAATATTCCTATACACAGATGCCAAGCCCCCGCTTATTGCACAGCAGAATTTTCTTATAGGAAAAGTTATTCTTTAAATCCGCAGAATGTTCCAATTTAATAAAACATTTTCTGTATTAAAATACCGGTATCCAAAATGCCGGAGACTTGGCAGCTCTGCCTATAACATTTTAATTAATCACGGTACTTTTTTTAAACGGATTCAAATTTAGTGAAGACAACTTTTTTGGCCAAAAGCAGCTTTTTTCCACATGTGTAACTACGATACAATTCCTCGATGCTGAAATAAAATGTTTTGACTTATGCTATTATTGCTTCCTCTTATTTATTTATTTGAATTTAAATAAGATGACTCAAAATCGTGTTTTTTAAATGTACGGAAAAAATGCATTTCGAGAGAGGGCGAAAAGATCAATATTTGGCGATTTATTACCTGCGTTTGGCTAAGTGTCTTACTACCTTGTATTTAATCCTTTTCACAATACTTCGCTATTATATGGACTTAGGCGCTTTTATAAAAAGTTTGACGTAATTCGGGCTTTTCGGGAGTTTTTTACTGAAGAATACAAATAAATGAAAAATGAATGCTAAGAAATACTAATAAAAGAAAAATGAAGCATTATATTGATCTATGTATATTTAAAATGCATCTGCTAGCACTAATTAGATAATTTATGTGTATATAATAGGAGATAAATAGCTTTTGATTCTGTATTCTATGCTATAAAGCGTTAACGTTTGTGTGTTTTTCGTTATCATTGGGAGTACGTAGCCGATTTAAAAAATAATGTGGGCAAAAAATGTTGGTAACCATCTTTGCTGCAAAATATACTATATTTTGCGTAGGAACAATAATCACCATCTATGCACGAGCAAAAAAAGTTCTAAAATTGAGAATTCTTTGATGTTGATATGACTAAAAATTTAAAATCTTTTTTTTTTTTTTTTTGGTGGCAACTTTTAAGATATAATATTCTCGTTATGAACGATTTCTAAAACATTCGATAATTTAATTTCACAAAGTAAACATTTTTTTTCTAGATAAAGTTTTAAACCCAATTTTTTGAGAATATTGCAATTTCTAGGATACTGTTGGGGTCAGAAACTATAACTTTGGCATCACAGTAACTTATAAGATGCAAGTGCTCGTTTGGGACAAATTTTTAAAAAAGGATTCCTTAACTCTTATCGACAACCTCATTGCATCCGTGGAAAACAGATATTCAACATTATAAACTATTCGGACGGATTTCACACCATATAAAATAAAATACACTTCATTCTCTTCAAACATAATGGTTTATGTTATTTATAGTTTCTCAAATCGGTGCGAAGCTTCTGTTTATGCTCATGACATCATTTCAAAGAGTTATATTTCCAAGATAGGAAAATTTGGTGTTTTATTTTCTGTATTACTTTTAACATTTTGCATATTTCCAATTTTATATCCATGCATGATTTGCTTTTCTTTTATAAAAATAGTACATGCAACTTTATATATAAGATTTTACAATTTTATGATTAAATATGCTTATTTTCATCATATTTTATCACAATGAATGACCAATTAAAGGTAACATCTCATTTTCTTTACTTATCGCAAGTTATTAAATGTGTATTCTCAGTAATATCGCTCAGACTAGTCCCTCTGAGGGAAGTCCTAGTTATTTAAAAGTATTTTATTTTAGCTTTTTTGCATATATGTTTTATTTACTCGATTAACTCTAATTTTAATTGGTACGCAATTTGAAGCGGTAGTTTTGAGCTTTTTACCTTATTTGGAGCAATGGCGGATCTAAGGGGGGGGGGGGGGGACGATGGCCCGACCCGGGCCTCGCCTTTAAAAAATCGCGAGGCTCGGGCTGTGTCAGGTCTTCTCGCTAGAGCCAGGCCGTGCAGTGATCATTATATTTCTTCAGATTCGGGTCAGGCTCAATGGTGGGTCAAGAGGGAGGCGAAGGGGCGATCGTCCTACCTATGCCAAGTTTTATAAATTTTATTGTATCTAAAAAATATAACATCAGTAAAATGCGCTAGAAACTACTTTTCCCATTGGCCATAATAGAACAGAGTACTTTTGATTGTCCCTGTTATTGAACAATGCATCCGATTTTCATATAATTTTAAATGACTCGACAACATTATGCAACAATCATATATTTTAAAATTTATAGGATTCAGTGGGTAGTTTTTGCGTTGTTATATGCGGACAGACAGATGGACAAACAGACGTACGGACACGTACTGAACGACGACTATAGGTGCTACGCATTTATATAAATATAAATGCACCCCAAAATAGGTACAAAGCTTACTTTTGAAGTAAACATTGTGATATTCCAAGAGAGATAATCTCCATATCATCCCAGATACCCCAATGTTTATCTTTCTTCTCATCTCCGCTTACATAATGTTTTTTAGTTCACTTAACTCATTTATGTATTCTGTTTTAAGCCTTTATCAATTTTAAGATTAAACATTTTGTGTCTGATTAGAAAGAAAACTGTTGAAGGCACCTCAAAGTATCTAGTTTGTTTTTATATTAGAAGTAAGACGATTTGAAACGCAGGATAATATAAAATAGCGGAAAATCCATCGACTCTAACAAGGGCGGCGCCAGAGGGGGGACCGTGGGGGCATATGCCCCTCCCCCCCATCGGTTTCAAAATTCAATATCGTCGGGGAAAATATTTTGACTCTTGAATTTCGGCCCCGTCAAATTTTTGTCAAAATATGGAACTTTTTTTTTTTTAACTTAGATCGATTGAATTAATTTTTTTTGGGAGGAGTAGGTTTCTGACTAAATTTTGATTCTTGCAGATAGAGTTCAGATAAACTCAATCTTTCAAAAAAAAAAAAAAAAAAAAAGAATCCGAATTTTTTAAAATAAAAATCTGTATAAATGACTATACAGGATGATACATGAATGACTCTGTTCATGTTTATTTTTTAACAAAAATGGTAAAATCTATGCTGAAGTTTTGTCGGGGCTGTCTGGGATGACAAGTAGAATGCGGCATTGGGTCGGGTAAACTGAACCTGACACGATTCGTAGTCTGGATCGGATCGGGTTGAGCTTAATCTTTTGTCGTTGTGGGTCAGATTCCAGTTAGGTTAATATTAATTGTTTCAGGTTCGGGTAGGATATTGAGATTTATGATTCTTGATTCAAATTTAATCGATCTCTCAAAAGAATTTACAATTTTTTTAAAGGTGAATAACTATATATTGAATGTTGATGAGATTATATGTATTGATTTTTTACTTAAAAGTTAAAACTGATGCTGGAGGTATAAATATTTTTACATAATTGCATTACATTACGGCTATATTTTTTTATCAGTTACGATTGGGGTCTAAGTTGAAGTTGAAATATTTCGGGTTCAGATCGAAATGTGGAGATATCGGGCTCAGGTCGCGTTTCGGGTAGATCTGCATAACTTTGGGAAATTAAACCCAATTCGACTGTCGATTTGAGCTGCATCTGGCTAAAGTTAATACTTTTTTCAAGGTTTAGATTGACTTCTATTTTTCGAGTCGGGGTAATTTTAATTGTTTTAGCGTATGAGTTCGATTCTATTTTTCAAAAGTACCGCCGAAACATATTTTAAAATGTAAAATTATATTATTGGACTGTCAATGAGTGCATATGCAGATACATTGATTAATCTACATAAAAAAATATAATTGATATTGGAGGTATTATTATAGACTATTTTTTCATTATTGCTTTAAAAGATGAAATTTTCTTTTTTATTTCGAGTTGGGATTGGGTTCGAATTGAATACTTTTAGGTCGAAGTTTGTAGAGTTCGTGTCTACTTTTTTTAGTTTAGATTGAATGGATATAGAATTAACTAGTTCAGGTCAGGTATAACCCAATCCGCGGAAGACTCTAAGCTCTCAAAATAATCGGTGAATTGAACTATTTTTTCCCTTGATTATATTCTATTAAAACAGAAAAATTTGCATAAAAGTTTGCTTCCATGCGCTTTAATTTTGCCATTTCTACCCCCTTCCCCCGCAAGCGATTTAAAATAAATAAATAAATAAATAAATAAATAAATACACCAGTTACCTGAAATACTCACACGAAAGCTAAGATCCCAATTTTCGAAAAAATGTTCAATCTGAAGGCAGAAATTGCTTAAAATAATAGAAAAGTCTCTTGAAAATCACAGGAATATTTCGGCATTGCCACGATGGACTCAGGGCGATAAATTTTGGCCTGCGCAGACCTTCTAACCCTCCGGTTGGCTAGACCTCCTATTTTTGTTTAATCAAAGGACTATTCAGTTTACTGAGCAGCAACGCTGTGCACTAGATTTTCCTATTAGAAACTGATTTTTTACGTATCTCAATTTTCTCTCAAAATAATGAAAAGTTCGTGAACCGAATCTGAAAATTTTTTGAAATTCTACAATCAAAACATCAAAATTTCTTAAAGTAATAGAAAATTCGTTCCAATAACATGTTTGTTCTGGCAATTTATTGCCTGTATATTTTATTTTTAGTGAAATATTTTTGAGAGTGTATGGAATAATAATTATATTTTCTCAAAAATGACAAAAATAGAAAATAATGAAAAAACTAAAGCTTTAAAACTAAAATAAAATAATGAAAAAAACTAAAGCTTTTAAACTTTAAAAAAAAATCAGATTATCTTCTGCTTCACAGAGGCCATTCTTTTTTCTACGTTGGACTCTCGCGTGTTAGAAGGGAAACTTCTAAGGTTCTAGAAAAAGTTCTTTTTATGAATTGCCGTCTCTGCATATGGTGGCAACATTATTATTTCAGGATTAGAAAATCATTATTTCACGGGTTTCAATCATTATTTAACTTTCATGACCTCCAACCAACTTTACCATTTTAAAATGTTTGAAGAAGATGGGGTAAAAAAAAGTATGGTTCTTGATCGATCCGGTCATTTAAAAATCTGGTTAATCGTCGTCCAGATAATTGCCACTCTACTTTATTTTAAATTTCATGTTCATTATTTTCGAAAATAATATAATCGAAAATTACTGCCCCCAAATCTGGTCTAAAAATCTTGTGTAGGTGGGATTAAACACGTGTATTACAGAAAAGAGAAAAAATACATTTAAATAACAATTTTATTAGGTTTCAACTTACATATAAGATTTTTATAAAATGTGTCCTTTTGTAGATATATACTAGATATATACTAGAAAAAAAATATTGAAAAGACTGATATATTTTTAAATTATTCTAATACATAAGAAGAAAATACTGGAATCGTGAAAATTTTCTATTATAATTTTTGGTTTTTTTTTTTTGTGTGTGTGCGTTTTTCTGTTAGTTTGTGTAGGACACAATTTTCCTGACCATATTGTCTCAAGAAATAATGCATGGAGTTTAATAATAAAACTTCAGAGTAAGTTTGACGTAGGTATAACTTAGCTTTAATATCACCTAACTGGTAGCGCTGCTATACTTAGATTTTATTCAATAGACCATTCCATAGTTTCTATAGATTTTTAGACATTCAAATAAATTAATGCTGTTAAATTTGTTATGTATCACTCAACAGAGGTTTTGTTATGCTTTGTTTTCAATAATTACCGTGACATGCATGCAAAACTTTTTTTTTTTTCCAAAAGTCAAAATGATCATATTTACATTTCGAATTCAAATGAAGTAAGTATTACGTAAAAATTATCTTTCTAAATAATTTTCTGTTTTATAATACATTTATTTGATTGTTAAAAATCTAAAGTTCGCTGGTGTGCCGTGAGACCGTGAGAGCTATATCTCAAGAAGTTAAGCACGGAATTTTATCAAACTTCATCATATTCGGTTAGTATGGATGACATTTTGGTGTATATAGACCTACAGATGGTGTTTTTATCCCCAATTATTATTATTATTATTAATATTATTATTACTATTATTATTATTATTATTATTATTATTATCATTATTATTATTATTATTATTATTATTATTTTTTTTTTTTTTTTTTTTTTTTTTTTTTTTTTTTTTTTACCATTTGAATATCGAAATGCATAAAACATTTTATGCTTTTTTTTTTTTAAGCAGTACTGTTTATATTTTGGCTTTGAACACTCAATAGGCTGCGCTGTTATCCTATGACACCTAAAAGAGATTCCTTATTGGGTAAAAAAAAAATCAGTTAAAATGGATTAGTGAGTGTAATTTGCTATATTATTTATTCCTAAGTGAATAACCCAAGTTTAAGGAAAGAAAATCTCACCGAGCTCCAGCTTCTGGATAAACCTCGATCGAGGTCTGCATTGGCCTGGTCCGGGCCTATTTTTTTTTACGACACTGGGGAAGGTCCATGCCTGGTTTTCACTCTTTTCATGATTTAACTAACTTTTTCGATACCGAACCAGGGCCGACTTCATTCTTTCTAGGACTGCGCGGGTCGAAATTTTCAGTCCCGGTTTCGATCCAGCTCTTATGAAAATCACCCTCTATGAACGACTTGGGCCGTGCAAAAATCAGTAAAATATGGCCTGTTCCAAACATTTTTATAAAAAAAGTTATGAATTTTTATAAGTTTAACTCGCCATTATTTTACAATATTGTTTTTCAAGAGTAGTTGATTTTTAGGTAACACAATTTAAATACAGTAAAACCTGCCTATGATGCAATCCTGTCTTAAGAGTACTTTTCACTCACTTGAAACACACACTCCATAATGTTAAACCAACGGGCAGGTTGTTTTTGAATTTCGCGTTTAACTTTAATATTTTTAAACGATTTTTTTTTTTTTTTTTTTTTTTTTTTTTTTTTTTGTGCATAGGATAGCTGAGTTTAATCTTCAATATGACTATTTTTTACTTTTTCGATTTTGGGTGCAGATTTTTTTTTTTTAAGTATTTTCAGTTTTAAAACCATTTCCGAAAATAAAAGTATCTTTTTAAAAAAATCTGCAACCGAAATCGAAAAAGTGAAACATAGCCATATTGAAGAGCAAACTCAGCTGTCTTGTGCATGAAAAAAAAAAATGTTTAAAAATATTCTAATTAAAATGAAAAATTCGAAAATAACCTGTGTTTAACATGACGGAGTGAGTGTTTTCAACTGAGTGAAGAGTCCCCTTAAACGCAAAATATATTAATTCAAAAAGAATTTAATAATACATAGGAAAAGAATATAATGCATCAATACCTGCTACGAAGCTACGAAGGCCACTTGACTATACCCCCCCCCCCTTTTTTTTTTTTTTTTTTTTTTTCTATGCGATTCCGTTTTAGAAGATTTTACTGTGTGGCATTTTTCTGATTTTTAAGTCTCCAATACATGAAATAAGGATTAATGATAACTGAATGATAAATGAAACATTTACATGCAAATAGATATCCTTCTATAGTAAAAAACAAGTTGGAAATTGCACGTGAAGCGTAACAAATTAGGTGCGTTCGTACGATAACGAAGTTTTAAAAATATTACTTTCATATATCAATCTCATAAAATTGTAAATAGTGAATTACAATTAAAACGCTCATCAAACAATGTTCTCCATATACCATTACGTAATGGAATACTTTTGTGTGACCTTGCAAATCAATAACAAATGTTCTTTGCACCAAAAATTATGTAAGATGTATATTATAATATGTACTTTATAGTTACATATAAATTTTATTAAGTTCGCATGAGTGTAACACGATTAAAATGCATTTGAAACATTTTTACCCATTGACCGTAATGTAACGGAATACTTTTGATTATCCCTGTAATTGATCTATGCATCCGATTTTCATAAAATTTGAAATAACTCGACAAAATTATGTAATAATTATGTAGTTTAAATTTCAAACGTATAGAATATATTTGAAACTTTTTCCCCATTGACCATAATGTAATTGAATACTTTTGATTGCCCCTGTAATTGATCTATGCATCCGAGTTTCATAAAATTTGAAATGACTCGACAAAATTATGTAATAATTATGTATTTTAAATTTCAAACGATTCGGTTGGGTAGTTTTTGCGTTGTTATATGCGGACGGACAGACGGACGGACTGAACGACATTTATAGGTGCTACATATTATATAATTACGAACGCACCTAAAAACTAGCCTTAAAAGGAATGACTCCTGGAATGATGCTGATGTGGAAGATTTCCGGAACTAACGAATCCGGGTTGTCCACTCCTTCCATGAGTCGAATAGACCAATCAGGAAAGGGCTCCGTCTATGCATCGCCATATGGGTTACCATAAAGAGAGGAAAGGTTACCATCGCCAACAATCGCCAAGTTTGTCGCCAACTTGGCGATATATCGCCAAATTTGGCGACCAAAATTAGTTGTCAAAAGTGACGCCAACTTGGCGATAACTGTAATATTTCGCCAAATTTTTAATATCTTTACAACATCAGTCGTTTGATACATCATTTGAGAGGTTTGCAACTGCTTATTCATTTAAAGGATGTCTTGTGTGTTATCCCCCATTCTCCTCCCCAGGGGGGACACATTTTTAATTTCTTTACAACACCAGTAGTGTTACACAAGATTTGAAAGGTCTGCAACTGCTTATTCATATTATGGATGTCTTGTGCGTCACCCCTACACTCTGCTCTCCCCAGGGGGGGGGTCACATTTTTAATTTCTTTACAACACCAGTTGTGTGACACATCATTTGAAAGGTCTGCAACTGCTTAGTCATATTATGGATGTGTTGTGTGTCATCCCCCACTCTGCCCCCCAGGGGGGCACATTTTTAATTTCTTTACAACACCAATTGTGTGACACATGATTTGAGAGGTTTGCAATTGCTTATTCATATTATGGAAATCTTGTGTGTAACCCCCACTCTGCCTCCCAGGGGGCAGAGTGGGGCATTTTTAATTTCTTTACAACACCAGTCGTGTGACATCATTTGAGAGGTCTGCAGCTGTTTATTCATATTATGGATGTCTTTTGTGTCGCCTCCCCCTCTGCCCCCCAGGGGGGCACATTTTTAATTTCTTTACAATACCAGTCGCGTGACACATCATTTGAAAGGTCTGCAACTGCTTATTCATACCATGGGATATTGGCGAGCGCAGCAAGCAGGGGTAGCCAATAATTTGGAATTGCGAAGCGATTACGCGGGGGGTTGGCGAGCGTAGCGAGCAGGGGGGCGGGGCCCCCCTAGTTCATTAAAAATAAATAAATATTGCCGCTTAAAACACTTGTAAAAGGCTAGTTATTTTTTATCAGAATTCCTCCTGCAAAACACTTTTTTAACCGTATCGAAGTAAAAAATCATGTTTTGTAAAAATAGAGTCGATCGGGCCGAGATTTGATTTTTTTTTTTTTCCTGTGTGTGTTAATATTATATATGTATATATATATATATATATTTGTATTTCCCAGACCGTATAATCAGGCTGACTTTTTAAATTTTATGCCAACCGGACCATTAATCTATTTAGTAGAAGCCGGGTCGGACCTGGGCCTAAAATATTTGCTCATGCAGTTTTTTATAGGCCCCGGACCAGTACGCGGGGATCTCTAATATATATTATGAACTTGGCCCCCCTGTCGGGCAAATTCTGGCGCCGCCCTTGGACTCTAGCGTCTATTACAGCGAAATAAAGTTTATCTGTCTGTTCGCCCTCATAGCATTCATGGTCACAGTGACGTCACAATGACGTTACTGTGAGTCACTTTGGTCACATCACATCTGTGACCAAAATGCCATAACAAAAAACATGTTTCTGGCAATTTAAATATCGTCGCTTTTGTCACAGTTCAGTCACAATGTTAATGTCAAAGTAGTCACAAATGACGGATTTGTCACACCGTGACTTCACAAAATGGTCACAATGTCACGTCACAAACGAGCTCTAAAACGGCCATAACGACTTCACATTTTAGTCACTGTGACTTCAAATCGATGTTACGTGACGTCACATCGACGATCGATGGTCACAAAGTCACAATGTGACTTTACAACGACGCCGCAGTGACATCACCATGCCTTACGGGCATCTATCCTCGTTTACGTCTCTCTGTCAAGGATTTAAGTGTTTCACATTTTTTTATAAATATTTGGCGAAGATGTGTTAAAGACACAGATAATTTTACACTAATTTTAATAGATAAAATGTTTAAATTAAGGGAAGCTGAAACTCAAAAATCTTAAATTTCCTAAAAAAAAATTTATTGCATTAAAACTTTCTTCATTTTTTATGCTTAAAATGACATTTAAATCATATTTCTATCTTAATTATAAGAGGAAATATTTTTATTGGTTTGATTTGTTTTCAAAATCTAGTTTTCAAGCAATGGTTGTCATGAATTGACTTCTTGTGAAAATGCGTTTTTCTTCATAATGAGTTTTTTCACAAAGATGGGTTTTTTCTAGGATTTAACTTGTTATAACTCATTAACCATTAAAAATAAGTGCTTCAAATTTGGAAAAGTCTTTTTCGATTATTTTGCTTTAATTTTGAATGAGTAAAACTGAAAAAAAAAATATATTTACTTTTGAAGTTACTATTTTTTTAATAAAAGTTACATAATTTTTTTTTTCAAATTTTTACTTAAATATTTTTAATTTGTTAAAATAAATTTTTTAAAAAACGCTATATCAAAATTAAAATTTATAGATTTCTGTTATTTAAATGAAAAAAAAAATGAAATTCTACAAATAATATTTTGAGTTATTTTAGATTACCCCCTTTTCTTAAAAAAAATATATATTTTTTTGAAACTGTGGTAAATTTTATCATATAAGTTTGTTTAACTATTTCAAAAAAATTAAATTTTTAATTCAATAACTTAAAATTATTTCAAAATGTGTCAGCTACCCCTTAATACTTTAAAAATGATAAAAATAGTTTTATTTGATTATTTACATGATTGAGCTCTACCTGACTGTTTTTCGAAACAAAATATTACTAATATTCTTAAATTGTGCAGCATAATCTGTGAAATGCCACATTTCAATTTTCCAAAGTGTTCTTTCTTTTTCTTTTCTTTTCTTTTTTTTCTTTTTTTTTTTTTTTTTTTTTTTTTTTCTAAAATAAAGTAATAAAATATTCTAGAATTGTATAGTCTACCAATTGCTATCATTGTAATATGCGTTTATTCCTATTAAAAAAAAAAAAAAAAAAAAAAAAAAACTATTTGGAAAATAGCTGTTGTCCTTAGCAGAGAACTAGGAAATCTGAAGTATATCTGGAACTTTTTATTAAATAAATTCCGCAACTTTTTGTTCTTTGTTGTTGCCACAATGTGAAAAAAAGAATACAAACTTAAAAAAATATTAATGGTTTGAAAACAAATTGTGATAAAGATTTCAAACAAATTTCATTTTAAGTGCTTTTTTTTTTCTCTACGCAACGGTGTAAAAATGTGAAATGGCGATGTTTAGAAGTTTAAAAATTTGCAGATCCAAAAAGGTAAAATTGAAATCTTGATTAATCGAAACTGTGCATAAAAACTGCAATGCTCGCAAATTTTACATTTCATAGATTAAAAAACATTGGAACGTTTTTTAAATGATAAAAATAAATATGTAAAATTAGGCTTAAAAATAAACAAAAGTGGAAAAAAAAACAAATTTTTATGATTTTTTTTACACAATACCTTATTTATAAATATTTTTAAGCATATTGTACACTATTGAGTATTATTCTAAGAATAATTTGTTATATTTTCATTTTTAAAAAAATTGAAAATTCAGCAAGTGGTAATGATGAGAACCGAGTCATTTTTTTTTTAAATGTCCTTGCGACAGTCAGCATAACAGGTGATTGCTTCATTTGAAATTAAAAAAACATAGGAATTTCTTTAACACATACGTTTATTTTGATAATGAACGAAGTAACAAAATATTCATTTTTGAATTTTTGGTGAAGGTCCAGTCAAAAAACTCAAATTTAAACTTTGGTTTTTGCCAAAATTAGCTCTTTTTGTTAAATTAAAATATAAATTGTAATAGAAAACAAAATTTCTTCGTTCACAGACTGGTATTTAGTATGTAAATGAAGTGTGGAAGTTCTTGCGAAATCAGTCTGAAGGAAAAAATTTTGACTACCGACTTAAAAAAAAAAAAAAAAAAAAAAAAAAAAGTTTTGAGAAAAACGTGATCAAACTTTGATACATGAATAAATTAGATTTTTAAAAATATATATATAGAATTGTCAATTCCAGCTCCATAAAGTAACTCTTTTGCAGCTACTCCATGATCCAAAGCATCCTTAATATCTTAAACTGCGGCTTTGGTTATCTTCTAGAATAAAGCGAACACAAAAGTATTCCTTTTTATACCTTAGTGACGGTCAGAGGGACCCTGCGCACGGAGACTCAATTATGTGTTTTTCGGAAAGTTTTGCTCTTAATGACTTCAATTTTTCCGAGAATATTTCTTATAAGTTGTCGTGTCATAAAATAAAAAATATATAAAAAAATCGATTTATTTTACCGTTTTCTTCCTTTAAAAGTTTACTGCTATTTAAGAAAAAATTCTAGCACTGTCACCAATCAAGTATTTTGGGGATGTAATTATCTAATAAAACATTGCACCTAGTGATAAATACAGCCACATGGCCACTGGACATTAAATCAGGCTCCGTTAGCAGCTCAGTTAATCGAGATTTTGTATGTATTTCATTGAAAAAAAAATTAATTTTTAGACGGATTTAAGAGAATCTACTGCATTTAAATTAAAGATTATTAATTATAAATACTTAATTTACTTTTAATTTTTTTTTCAGATTATCCCTAATTTTAGGACTGTAAAAGATACTATCTAGATAATAAAAATTGATCTAAGTCAGCTGACATCACTAGACGGGGAAAATCTTCAAAATTTGACTTCAGTAACACAGCTGTCCGTTCTACAATAATTGTATTCGAAGCATACATCCAACTAGGGAACTGCAAGAAGTGTAAGTCACCGATTTTGACGAAAGTGGTATTGTTGGAAAGATCTCATAGTTAGCAGTAAAAAACTCAATGGAACTACCCATTGCAAATCAGCCGTTTTCGAGATATCCGACAATTTATGTCACGTAGCTAGTGCACACTTAATGGGGGACCGCAAAAAATTTTAGTATCAATTTTAACGAAAGTGATATTGTTGAAAAGATATCATCGCGAGGATTAAAAAACTCAATGGAATCACCCGTCGGAAATGAGACGTTTTCGAGATATCCGACAATTTGTGTCACTTTGCTAATGCACACGGCTGGGAAACTGCATTAAGTGACATAAATTGTCCGATATCTCAAAAATGGCTTATTTCAGATGGTTACTTCCATTGAGTTTTTTACTTCTCACAATGATATCTTGCGAGACACCATTTTCATCAATATCTAGAAAACAATTTTTTGCGGTACCCCATTAAGTGTGCACTAGAACAGTATGCATTAGCTACGTGACATAAATTATAGGATATTTCGAAAACGGCTCATTTTCGACGGGTAGTTCTACTGAGTTTTTTCTCCCTCATGATGATATCTTTTTAACTATACCACTTTCGTTAAAATCGAGACTAAATTTTTTTGCGGTGCCCCATTAAGTATGCACTAGTTACGCGACATAAATTGTCGGATATCTCGAAAGCGGCTGATTTACGACGGGTAGTTCCATTGAGTTTTTTAATGCACTCGATGAGATCTTCCCAACGATACCACTTTCGTCAAAATCGGTGACTTACACTTCTTGCAGTTCCCTAGCAAGTGTTTTTTAAAATAAGCAGTCGTTTTATATTCTTAATCTACCGTACACTGTTAAAAAGATCTATGAAAATGTATGTCCATGAACAGATAAGAAGCGTGAGCATGAGTTTTTTTTTATTTAAAATTCCAAAAGCATGAAAGAACACTACGTACTGATTTGCAAACCACTAAATGGATTCTCTCAATGTGAATTATAAATGTGTAAACTGCTAACAAACAATAGATATAAGTTTTTAGGTGCTTTCGTAATCATGTAAATACGTAGCATCTATAGTTATCCTTCAGTCCGTTCGTCTGTCAGCATATACAGCGCAAAAACTACCCAACTGAATCATTTGAAATTTAAAATATATATTGTGGCATAATTTTGTCGAGTCATTGCAAATTTTGCGAAAATCGGATGCATAAATTTATTACAGGGACAAATAAAATGTTGCGTTACATTATGGTCAATGGATAAAAAAAATCCAAGTGCACTTTAATGGTGTTACATGCTTTCGAAAATAATAAAATAGATATGCATCTATGAAGTATATACTAAAGTAATCACTACACTACAAACTGTCGTGCAAAGAAATTTGTAATTAACCGTTTAAACGCCAATGTTCCCAAATGGGAACATTGCATTATTTGTAATACAAAACATATATTTTCCACCATAATAACGATGATCTCATTTTTCCTATAAAATATAAGGTTGATTACAAATTTAGAAAAAAAAATATTTATGTTTTAGCATTTATCACAGGTATAAGGAATATGCAAATTCGTGAATTTGCATAAAAATATATTATTTGCCTTTATTGTTTTCTATATATTACTTACATTTTACCGCTAGGAGTCTGAAAGTTTTTGGAATTCGAGAAAATACTCAAGATCAATATACAATTGCATATAGCGGAAAATAATTTGATATATTTACATAGGTTGTCAATTTGCATAATCATGTTCCAAAATGCGAACACTAAAATGCAAACAAAAAAAAAAAAAAAAAAAAAAAAAAAAAAAAAAAAACTGCAGAAATATTTTTTGGTTATTTTTTTAATTTGTGTGCATAAATTGAAACATTTGAAGCTGTAATATAGGAAAAACAAAATTATAATTACATTGCGATATTAATTCGGCGTGTAAACGGTTAATATACAGGGCTAGACAAAAGTATTCCATTACATAGTGATAAAGGAAGAAAAATTGTTTGGGGCGCGTTTAAATAATATTAAACTACAGTCGAGTCTCTCTATAACGAAACTCCATACATCGAATTTCTCTATATAACGAATTTTTAGTAGGAACGGTCCCCTTTTCGCATGATTACATTGAAAACAGTCTCCATATAGCGAAATATCTATCTCCATATAACGAATTTTTTCATAAATTGGTCAGTTTTAAAAAGCTTTGAAATCATATGGAATCAATTTTCCATCACTTATTTTTGATTTATCGTCAGTGCTGAGGAGTTTTTTTTTTTATATTACTTCTCTCCTTGTTCTTTAAATTCAACGAATTCACCCCACCTCCCACGCACCTTTCCACATCCTTCTCAAAACAGAGTCAATCGGATTGATAAACATGTAAGAGAACAATCAATGAGAGGCACATAAGAGAGACCTTCAAATGGAGGAAAATGTTAACTACAATTTTTCATTCGTTGCTAAAATTTAAGCTTTTTTTACTTTTAGAGCGTAACAATTTTAAAATCAAAACAACAAAAACTCACACATTTCTTCGTCTGAAATTAATGCAAGTCTTCCTTATTTGATTTTCATTAAGCTTTCAAATAAATGTCTTTTCTCTGTTTTGAAACAGCTTAAATAATTAAGAAATAAAATGTTAGTTTAATAATTACTTTTAAACATTTCATATTCTTAATTCAAAAGATCAAAAATAATGTTTGTTCAAATTTCACACATTAAATACGATTTTTAACATCATTCTCTATACATCGAATTTCTCTATACAACGAATTTTTTACTGGAACGGTGGATTTCGTTATATAGAGACTCGACTGTATTTCATATTTTATGAAATGGATATCCGTCGCTAAAGTTTACTACAAGCTACTTCCTGCATAATAGAAAGAAGATAGTATTTACAGGGATACACAAAAGATTTCGGATACGTTACTGTATCCGAAGTACTTTACACTATGGCACCAAGACCTGAACATT
This sequence comes from Maratus speculifer, assembly GCA_964019185.1. NCBI lineage: Eukaryota > Metazoa > Arthropoda > Arachnida > Araneae > Salticidae > Maratus > Maratus speculifer. The sequence continues at coordinate 285,637,860 of OZ025298.1, read as the reverse complement.
TTTAAAGCTTTCTTATAAAACGAACGCACCTCATTTTCTATGCCTGGCGTGCAATTTCCAACTTGCTTAATTTATTTAGAATTTTGAAACATGAAACTCGCTACGTAATAAATTGATAGACAGACCGCTAAATGGTTTCTTTCAATGCATGCTTAGTTACCAAAGATAACACAAATATTTATATCTGCATGATAAGAAAAATGATATTTTTAACTAGATGATGATTCGTATAATAAAATCATACACAAACAAGCAAAATTCGTAAAAGAATTAATTAAATGATGAGATATTTAAAACTAGTCGTTGGGGCCACCGTAATACTTACCCATCATGGATATGTATATGAAAATAAAACATGTGAAAACTATTTATACAATGCATTGCAATTCATAAACAAAATTTAAATATTGTTAATATACATAGTAATGCTATATTAAAGAACTGCTGATGTACCAATTTCGACAAATTATATAAAACACCAAACTACTCAAGTAGTACCGAACTGTGTAAAAGAAACATCCTTATAACTCCAAAAATAATTACTCTATTAACTAAAAATTAACTGCGTCGGATTAAACATCTCATTTCCAATTAAAATATACCTCTGAATTGAAATTTTAATGAAATACAGGGTCACGAAAAATCTAAGAATGTGGAAAACAAGATTACAAATATCTCGGCAACTAATAATCCGATCGATTTCGTTTTATATGCAAAATGTGTGTTATTTTATTGCCTTTTACGTCCATTCCTTAGAACAAAAACATTCGAAAATTTTTATATACCTTTCATCAGAGCGAATTTTTTGAGAGTCCAAAAAAAATAGTTCCGGATAATCGAGGTTGCTGATATTAAATAGACTTCGTCCCATTCTTACATACTAACTACATACAAAAATTCAAGTCTCTATCTCAATTTGTTCGGGAGATAGAGCGTTTACAGACAGACAGACAGACAGATGGACGGCAAAAAAAATTTCTAAAAATATGTTTTTCGGAATCTCCACTATCTAAAACGTGTAAATCAGTCAAAAAAATTTTTCGATTTTCAAAACGATTGCAAGACTTACCTATACTACGTATGATGGGTAAGTAAAACGCGTACGGGGGTAGTCCCGTATCCTATTGCTTTAATATGGAAAATGAAACTTATGCGTAAACCTGACTGATTTGCGGAATCAAAGATTGAACATGATATGCGGTGTTTCGAATTTCGACCCGATTTCATGGAATGAAATCCCCATGACTCATGAACAGATCAATATCAATACAGATCTTAAAAAACAATATATACTCGCACAAGTATGTCATTTTTATCCTAACAGAACAAACATTCAGCGATGGCTCTTCACCTAGTTACAAGAATATTTTGGATCACTTACTTTGCTATTGTTTCGTACGCTTTACCCGTTACGGATCAAAATGATGCGATGGTAAGTTTTTTCGTATATTTTTCAAAAATGAAAATCTGTCTTTTCATGTAATTCTTTCATATATTGTGCATTTTCAAAATTCTTACTGCAGGCCCTTATTGCCAAACGGGCAAATTGGACTATGTCCATGGACCCCGGAATTTAAGAGACCCCAAATCTTTACATTAAATTAAAAAATTCAGTAGATTCCTTCAAATACGAAACCTTAAAATTCGCAATTCTTAGAAATCCACACATAATTAACAAATGTAAACAATGAAACATTCAGTTAAGATGTAAGGACGAAATGTGACTTTTTTTATTTTTATATCGATTCTACACATATTTTAATTTGTAATTTTACACCAAAAAATATTACACCAATTTCAAATTTAACGTTTGCAAATTAATGATGACAGTTTATTTTTTAACACAGGTAATTTATAGTAGTGCCATTACACTCTAAAGAGATAGTAGACCCTTAGAAAAGAAACTTTGATTTTGACATTATGGTTAATTTTAAGATGTTAAGAAAATTGTCTCTAAGAAGATGGTCTCTAAAAAATTAAATACTTCAACTGATCACGAAAAAACGTATAAATTGAGCATAAAAATTTCAAATTATTTTTTTTTAATTATTATTTATTTAATACTAGCTTTAGTTATTTATATTTTAAGTCTCATTTCATAATAATGCAGTGTAATGATGAAATTTAGTCAAACTGTTGCTTAAATAGAAATTTTTTAATTATTTTTTAATACATTATTACCTCTCATAAAAATCAGACATACAAATGTCACTTGATGTATTTCAACTATTACGCAAGCAAAGACGCGGGGTTTCTAATCTATATATATAAAAGAAAGTCTGGATTTCGTATTAATTACAGCACAAAAAAATCTACCGAACCAAAAATCTTGAAAATTGGGGTAAAAATACTTCTAATAGCATCGAGTGCCGCTAAGAGGGGACTTTCGAAAATTCCACTCCTAAGGGGGGTAAAAAAAGGAACGAACTTTAAAAAAATTCCTTAAAAATCGGCTTTTATACTTATTTTTCAACTGATAACATATTTAAGTGCATTTTTTCATGCTGAATCGAATGGTACTAAGCAATTTTTTTTAAATCCAGTAGTTCGTGAGATACTTCACATTTTCCTACTTTGGCGATGTCTTTAGATGACTGATTTTTCACCGATTACAGACAGTCTAAAAAATGATATAAAACTGAAAATTAATATGATTTAAAAATTTCGTTTGATTCAAAGTTTATTTAGAAAAACTGACCAGCGTAGCGGGCGAAGGCTGCTAGTTAAATATAAGCAGAAATACTTTTCTAAAAGTATAATTGTGTTCTAATATGATTTTCGGTAAACAAAGTATGATGCGTATAAACATTTTCTATATTTTCAGCTGTATTTGAAAAAATTTGGTTACCTACTGGAATCGGCTGGAGCTTTACCAGATCGAGAAACAATATCATCTGCAATAAGGGATTTCCAAAGGTTTGCTGGTCTAAGTGAAACAGGTAACTATACCAGTATTTGACTGTTTTTTTTTATTATTATAATTAGGAGGAGCGAAGCAAATCCTGTACTAGGCTACACAAATTGCATTTCGTCGTACACTTTACAAAATAACTATTCAGTATTTTGACTTGAAATTAAACATAAACATGAAATATGATCTGTAGATTTACGTAATGTTATTTTTCTTACAGAATGACCTTAAAATATTATTTTAATTAATTTATTTTAAGGGTTTTTCCATTACGGGCGCATTTTGCAACTAAAAAAATTAAACAGGTATATTTTTAGAAGAAAAATAAATCATGGAGTTAATAATTAAAGGTAGAATCGTGATTATTTTAATAACCAAAATATATTTTCAAAATATCTCAAATTTCCCCAAAATATCTCCAAAACCCTTGGAGATTAAAATTTAAATATTTCCATGTGAAAAATGAAAATTAAATGTTTGTCGAACTAAAGAAAAATTTAATATAACGTCATAACTTTTTTATACAAGATTTCCACATAAAAACGGAAAATAAAATAAATAGCTTGGAGATTTTTTTTAAAGCAAATATTACGTCTTGGAAATATAATGCACGAAAAACTGGTGAATATGAAGACTTTTTCTATTTTAGACTATTGAAAATAACTGCAGAATTTATAGTCCAAAGAATAAAAGAACATTAATTTATTAAACATGCTATTTGAGAGAAAAATATACATTTAAATAGAATACTTTAATAAAATTGGTTGGAAATGGGGCATAATTTGGTGCTCAATCCTTTTGATCATATAATAGTTTCACGATTTCTTTTATGATATTTTTAAAATACCATCTTTTAGGAAAATTATAGCATATTTTTAATGAAATAAAATTTGTGAAAATTAAATTATTTACAATCAATTATATTTTTCAGGGTTAAGAATTCAAATGAGCAATTTATTCTTAATATGCGAAATCATTCACACAGACGATATTTAAGCATTTTAAAAGAATTATAATTTTTCTTTTGTAAAGTAGCAACAAAGAAATTGTAAATAAGTAAAATTAATTATTATATTCGTTATATAAAGTATTTTTCGAATTCAAAGGTTGAAAACCGAACCAAATGAAACACATTTACTATAGGTTAAATTTTAAACACGTCACTATTTCACCCGTTGAGGTTAATTGGGTGAAATAGTCCTCTAGTGATCGTGTCCGGGATGGCTCAGTTGGTAGAGCATTGGCGGCTTTAGCCAATACAACCCTGGTTCGAATCCTGGCCCGGACTTTTTTCACCCAAAAATAAAAATGGAAAATTTACATCTGTTACATTTACTATTAAGAAGTAAATACACTGTAAAAAATATCCGATAATATACAGAAATTGTTCCCTAAAATTCTACGGAATAGTTCCGTTTTTCCGAAAAAACAGCAGAAATTCCGTTATTGATATTTTGAGATTATAAAAACAGTAACTTTTCCGTAAAATTTTCTGAAAACGGAGGAGTTCCGTATTAAAACAGCATAAATTCCATAAATAACACCAGTGTCGCCATCTATATCTGGGATACAAAAACATTATAAAGTTGTTTCATGAACAACTTTGTATAATCATGTTCTTTATTTCTTTCTGTTTTAATAATATAAAGCTAACATATTTTTACAATATTAAAAAAATAATAAAAATAATAAAATTTTATTAATCTCTTTTAAGTTTGAGATTAGTTAGTTAGTTTATTTTCAGTTAGTTTATTTCCATTATCATTTTTAAATAATGTTTACCACATTTATAGCCTATTTTTTAAAATATGCGTAGGATAGTGGAAAAACGTTCGACTTTTAAATTTAATATATTTTAATAAAAGTAATAATAAAATAATAATAAAATAATTTTAATTTTAATATATTTTAATATTACTTTAAGAATATCCTTTCAAAAATAAATAAGTAAATAAATATGAATAATATTACAATAAACTTTTAAAAATCTCCTTAAAATAAAAAACCTTTTTAATGCATTTGACTTTTAATACATGTAATATTTTAAAGTCTAAAATTTATTTTTTATAGAACTGAAATTAAAAACTAAATATTCGAAATTATGGAAATAAAATCTGGAATCTGGATAATGGAAAAACGTTCGACTTTTAATTTTAATATAGTTTAATAAAAGTAATAAAATATTAATAAAATAACTTTAATTTTAACATATTTTAATATTACTTTAAGAATATCCTTTCAAAAATAAATAAGTAAATAAATATGAATAATATTACAATAAACTTAAAATCTCCTTAAAATGAAAAAAAAAAAAAAAACTTTTTAATGCATTCAACTTTTAATACATGTAATATTTTAAAGTCTAAAATTTATTTTGTATAGAACTAAAATTAAAAACTAAATATTCGAAATTATGGAAATAAAATCTGTTAAACATTTAGAACTATACACTCATACAGAAAATAATTCTCAATAAAAATTAATGCCGCGTTCAACATAAGGCCTTTGCTTTATAAAATCATTCGAAATAGGTAAAGATATTTGCAAGCACTGTATGCGTAACTATGGCGTAATGGTATTACACTACTACAAGCTGCCATGGGACAGGTGCTTGGTTCGATCTCCATCGAGGGTAAGTGACATTTATTCAAAGTTGTTTAAATTAAATGTATGTGTTCTAATCCGATGTGTCCTTGTCTAAAGAATAAAAAAGCCAGTTTGTCCTTGAAAATTCTTTTTTGGCTTTCAAGCGAAAATTTTTATATAAAAAAATATGAAAACGGAAATATTTTGTAAAAAACGGAAATATTGCTGGAAAAAACAGATTTTTTTTTCCGTTAAATAACGGAAATAGTACTGGCGTCTAGATTACCAGAACTATTTCCGTTATTTAACGGGAAAATTTTTTACAGTGTACTATTAGTATTATTTTTAATGTGTTTGCCGCTTAAAAACAATTTATGGAATATGGATGAATTTACATTTCTGAAGTTTAAATGCACCAAAACATAAAATAACGTTTTTAGTTAATAAAGATACGAAAACAATATTGGAAAATATTGTTACTTTCAAATTATAATCTTATGAACTAATGCCTCTCGAATCCAAACGAAGCGTGGCTTTTGCTAATGTTAGTAAATTTCTGAAATTCCGACAGGTGAAGGTAAAATTGAAAAAAAAAAGTTGGGTGACCTAGTCAATAGTTAATGATATATGGTCAGTATTATGAGGGTTTATTTTATTTTCTTCCGTTTAAGATTTAGAACTAAACTAACATGATTGTTATACCACTTAATCGATGTCCTATAGATGGTAAAAAGGAAATCTGCTGAAATTAAATAAAAACAAATAGTTTCTTTAATTGTCATTTTCTCAGTAGTCGATCAATCGTAGAAATCAGTCTAGTTCCGAAATTGTTCTTTAAAATATCATGCTTAAGCTGTGATCAGCAATAATTCATATAAATTTAATTTTTGAAATAAGCAACATGAAAATGGATTATTTTAATGTAATTATCTCCAAATAATCATAAACTAAAACTTTAAAATTTTCTAATTAAAAAACAATAAATTATAAAATGGATTTGAACAACAGGGATGTGACAACAATGTGACAGCAGGTGTTCCAAAATTCAAACAAACAATATTATGTCTAGTGACGCGCGTAAAACTAATTTCCGCTTGAAATTTCGCAATATTTTTAAAATTTAGTCAACTACTTGAATGATATCAATCATTTGTGGGGACACACTAGATCCAGTGACAATTAATTCGATGTATTTACGAAATATATTACATAAAAATGACAATGAGCTGTATGATATTATTGTCAGCTATTCCTTGTAAAAAAGGACCACTAATCTTTGACAGCTTCTTTCGTCATCATAAATCACAGAAATTTCAGCATTACACAAATCTAAGAAATTGCTTTAAAATAACGGTGTGCAGAACATCTAGGTTCCGATCTGGAATCCAGAGTAAAAATGGCAAACCACAAACATTACTGGTTATACATCTCTCTAACAAAGATGAATTGCCAAATTTGTTACATAAATGCTAAAATCGCTGTGGATGTTAATGCCTACTTTAAATAGCAATTAAGTAATTTATCATATAACATCCAGTTATATGGAAGATTATCTTGTGATAGTCAATGAAGAGATCTTGTTATTTTCGGGAAATTTAGGACGAAATGCCAGTAAAATTAAAAAAAAAAAATTTGAAACAATAAATATACAAAATTTTTAAGTTGTGTCCATGCAGCACGACGAATGTTTTGCCCAATATACTCGTATTTTGAAAACTGCTCAATAAAGACAATAACTTTTATTCATTATCGCTGAAAATATGTAAATACAGATTAACATTTTCTATTTTTACTTTCTTCTATCTTCAATAGAAGAAAGTATTGAAATCGAAATTTTTTCGACTTCCGGTTTTCGATGGATTTACACGTTTTAGGGATCAAAGATTCCAAAAAACATGTTTTTACAAAATGTCTGTCTGTCCGCGTGTCTGTGTGTATATCTGTGTGTGTGTCTCCGTGTCCGTATATCGCCATTCTACCATCAAAAAGTATGTAAAGACTAGCTAGCTACGCCCGCTAGCTGGGCCACTTTTTCCAAACGAACCTCGATATTAAGCAGTATATAATAAGCAAAAAAATTCATTTAATAAGCAAGTCTTGGAGTTCAAATCCTCAAGCACAAAAAAGCAAATTAAAGAGCTATGGTTATTATGCGCCCATTATCCCGTTAAAAATATGTGATTTCGCACAGTGGGCGCTACGTGCCCACCGTGCAAAGGCGGCCCACCGGCCTACCACCCACCGGCGCTACGCGCCATGGTCGCCATCGTCCCGTTAAAAATATTTGTTTTTGCACGGTTGGCGCTGCGCGCCCATAAGACATTTTCTCGTATTTTTTGGTTCATCAGAAGCAGACTTTTACGCAGATTCTGAATATGTAGTCAGTTTTATCTACTTTAAAAACTGTCTGTATGATGGTTTAAGAAAAAACGCGCAAAAAAAGTTTCGGTATTGAAAACTGCAAAAGACTGCTATTAAAAAAAAATAAGTAATTTCATTAATATCACAAACAACATAACTAACAAATAATTTTGGCAGCTCGTTTTCCGTTTGTACTAACAAAAATTAGTATTAATCGCGTAAATCTTAGGTTACACAATATTCGTGTATGCTACCAAAAAGAAAAAGTATGAAAATAAACCGTGTTTAACATTTTTTACCAATTAGTTCTTTTTCAAAGAACCGAAATGAAAGAAAAAGTCGTTTTCCCGGGAGAAAAAAGAGGTTTTCGGCTGCTTCTTCGTTTAGCCAAAGGAGAAAAGTTCAGGTCATTCACCGCAAGGTGGAGCAGTGTTCTGCCTCAGAGCTCCGTTTGAGCTCCGTTTGGGAAATTAAACGTTTTTCGTTCCGATTCCCGACCGGTTTTTAATTCATAACTTTTTTAATTTTGGTCCCACGGTCTCGAAAATGCCTGAAATGACTTTCCCGGAATTTTTCAAATCGAAAGACACCTCTCGCGACTTCCAACTCGCCCGCGTTGTGAACTGTAATCGGCTTCAAGCAGACAGACAGACAGACAGACAGAGGCGCACGGATTTTATTAGTATAGATATGCACAGAATTGAACCAATTTGTTTGTGAATGTTTTCGGCTGTGCCAAGCAGGTTCTCCTTCAATTTTGAAATATTCCGCTGGAAGAGGGCGCTGCAATAACAATTTTTGTGCCATTTTCAATTTTGTACCGACTAAAAGTGTATGAAGTTATGCATCGAATTGAACCAAATTTTTTGTGAAAATGTATGTCTATGGCTAGTTAGTTGGTCTTTCCCGAATTTGAAAAAATTACATAAGAAGGAGGCGCTGCAATAGCGATTTTTGTGCCATATTCAATATTTTACCTACTAAAAGTGTATGAAGTTATGCATCGAATTGAACTAAATTTTTTGTGTAAGTATTTGGATATGGCTAGTTTGTCCTCGCTGAATTTGAAAACAAAATCCGCTGGAAAGGAGAGCTGCAATAGCGATTTTTGAGCCATTTTCAATATTTTACCACAGAAAAGTGTATGAAGTTATGCATAGAATTGAATGAAATTATCTGTATAAGTGTTTGACTATGATCAGCAGACTCTCCCTGATTTTGAAAAAAATCCGCTGGAAGGAGGTGCTATAATAGTAATGTCTGTGCCATTTTTATTATTTTACCATTAAAAAGTGTTTGGTGTATGCATAAAACTGAACTAATTTTTTTGTGTGTGAATTTTTTGGTGTAGGGTGAGTAGATCCTTCCTGAATTTGAAAAAAAAAATCTGACTATCGTTCTACTGTTCACAGGCTCGTCCAGATACGGAAACTCGTTTTTATTCCGATTAATTGACAAAAGCAGAAATTTAAGATGCAAATCATAGTTGGTTTGGTATTGAATTATGTTATATGAACGGGCATTAACATGTGTAACTAAATTTTGAACTATTAAAACATACGTATGAGATAGAATAAAGTTATGAGATTGTCATATCCAACTAATTTATAGCTGCATTTAAATTATCTCTAATTTAATATGCGTACAAATTTAATGTATACTTTTTAATTGTTTAATAAATAATCTCAACATTTTACTTACCCATCATACCTAGTATAGGGTAAGTCTTGCAATCGTTTTGAAAATCGAAAAAAAAAATTGACGGAATTACGCGTTTTAGATAGTGGAGATTCCGAAAAAAATATTTTTAGAAAAAAAATTTGCCGTCCGTCTGTCTGTCTGTCTCTCTGTCTGTCAGTCTGCCTGTAAACGCTCTATCTGCCGAAAAAATTGTGATAGAGACTTGAAATTTTGTATGTAGTTAGTATGTAAGAATGGGACGAAGTCTATTTAATATCAGCAACCTCGATTATCCGGAACTATTGTTTTCGGACTCTCGAAAAATTCGTTCTGATGAAAGATATATAAAAAATTTCGAATTTTTTTGTTCTAAGGCATGGATGTAAAAAGCAATAAAATAACACACATTTTGCATATAGAACGAAGTCGATCGGATTATTAATTGCCGAGATATTTGTAATTCTGTTTTCCACATTCTTCGATTTTTCATGACCCTGTATTTCATTCAAATTTCAATTCAGAGGTATATTTTAATTGAAAATGAGACGCTTAATCCGACGCAGTCAATAGTTAGTTAATAGAATTGTTATTTTTGGAGTTATAAGGGTGTTTCTTTTAGGCGTTTCTTTACGAGTTTTATATAATTTGTCGAAATTAGTAATCAGCAGTTTTTTAATATAGCATTATTATGTATATTAACAATATTTAAATTTTGTTTATGAATTGCAATGCATTGTATAAATAATTTTTACATGTTTTATTTCCATATACATGCATATCCATGATGGGTAAGTATTACGGTGGCCCCCAACGACTAGCTTAATTAACAGGAAATTGATGGCGCGTAAATAGTTTTAATGTAACTGAAAGTACGTCATAATAATAATATATATATATTCTACAACTAAAACGATAAGAACTTATAGAAATTTTGCTTATAAGATATTATTTCATTAATAAAACTTTTTAAATATATTAAAAATTGCCATGAATCGACTCATTTTCGTCAAGTCATCTTAAGAATCTAAATAGAAAAATTTCAAACACATTCAACGTGAAAAACTGAAATAAATAATTATGGAATTCAAATTTAAATATATAACGCTCCTTATATTTTAGACATAGTCCGTATCCCAACTAAGTAATAAATTTTTGAAACATCCAACTATTTACTCCATATACTCGAGATGTAAAGAGAGAGTGTATCGTTACAAATATATGAACTTTTTAAATAGATTTCAATGGAATCTCTTATGAATAACTTTAACTTAAAAAAATAGATCTGTAAATTAATCTTCTCTCGTTAAAAAGTACATTAATTTTATAACATATTTTAGTTGTAGAATATATACTATTATTATTACGATTAGTTGTTATTGGATGTAACCAAGATTTACTGTATTATCCTTCCCATTGAAAGCATTTCTTTTTTGTCTTCCTTAATATATATATATATATTTGGTAATTTCATAGGTTCTTTGGTACTACTTTATTATCCCATCGACCAATTTTGCCAAACTAACCGCCAAATTATACATATTAACATAATTTTTATATGAAATAAATAAATAAAAATAACTAGTAGAATATTAATAAAAGTACAGTTAAAAAGTCGAAATAAAAATCCGTTAATGACGTTTTAAATATGTGTATCGTATTTAATATCATTGAATGCGACATTCACTATCATCCATTATTGGCATTTAATCTTAAAGATTGGTGATAGTGCTTTGGCCGATGGGATAACCAAGTAGTATCGATTCTTTAAAATGAAATTAGTTTCGTGTCTTACTTTAACAGCAAATTGACTTTTTATGTTACATTTTAGGTGTACTGGATAGAGCAACGGTCGCAATGATGAATACACCACGATGTGGTGTGAAAGATAAATTTAGACATGCTTCAAGAGAGAAACGATTCGTCATAGAAGGTGAACTATGTAGCTTCTACAACTTTCTAATTCTAAAATAAATGTTGTTTCGTAAGTTAAGGGGTCAGGTACCCTTTGAACCAAAAAAATACGTGAAAAAATTACCTCTGTAACAATTGCAGTCACTCTGTATCTAATTGACTTTTAACTATAAAATTGAAAACACATATTAAGAAGGATTTATTTTATTAGTTAAAGTTGTCAAAAAAGCACACATATGTAATGATTTTTAAATTATTTTTAAAAATAATACAATTTTTACGAAACAATAATTCTTGCATGCCTTGCGCGCACGATTTTTCAAATTTGAATGGCTAAAACAAACTAAGATTTTTTTATGAGTAGAGATATAATGTGTTTTCAAAATGACCTACGATGAAAAAAATAAAATTTATAGATCGAGAGAAAAAAAATATTTAAAAAAAATTGAAATATCGAGGTATTTTTTACACAAAAATAGTCGTGAATTCTAAACTTCTAATTTGAGGAACATAAAAATAGGTCATTTTGTGCCTTTATACGTTTAATACATTCAGCGAAAATTTTGTGAAATTCTACGCAGCCGTTTTCCAGAAATCGTGCACGCAATAATCAAAATCGTTGTTTTGAGAAAATTGACGCTAAATTTTAAATCACCCATTGATCGTATAGGAAAAGCGCAAAGTTTTTTAAACATAACTCTTCTTCTATTGCGAATTTTTGAATGCGGTTTGTTTAAAAATGTTCCCAAAGAATCATATTTAATTATAAGGTATTATTTTTAAAAATCGATTTTTGGATTCTTGAAAGGGTACCTGACCCCTTAAATATAAAGCCGTAACTAAAAAACTACAGAAATCTTCCCTAAAGCGACCATGTTCCGTTCCAAAAAATATTGGCTGCTCCAAGAGGTGGTCCCGTAATAGAGGCCATGTTTAAATCTAGATTTTAATTTTTGATAAAAGGTAACAATTAATGTTACTAAAATTTATTTTTCAGACTTCAAAAAAATATAAATACTAAAGTATCAAAATAAATTCCAACTACATAAGTTAATTTCTGGCCATTTTATAAAAAGATTATATTGATGTTTGCTTTGATTTTAATGTTTTATCTTTTATAATTGTAGTCCTTTCGAAATTCAATACATAAATGCAATGATTTTTTAAGCGCAAATAAATAATGATGATTTCATTAATTTATCTATTTCTATTTCTTCTTGACAGAATAGGGCAGATTAGATTAGTTACCGTCCTTTTTAACTTGTCATAAAGTTAAATTCATTGCCTAAAAGGGCCCAAGGGGGATTTAAATATCAAGCAGTTAAGGGAATAAAAGAAAATCTAAACTGAGTTCAGAAATTTGATAAATAATGCGCTTTTCAAAATTGATTTCTAAAAAAAAAAAAAAAAAAAAAAATTTAAAGCGATTAGGAGAAATTGGAATTTGTTTCAATTTCTTCAAAGAAATCGGTCGCTCATGGAGAATGCTCAACTGAGATGGTCTTTGAATGGAGGTAAAATTTGCATTGATCTTATGGGAATGAATTTCGTTCCTTTCGGTCCTTTCGTTCAGGAAGGTAATCTCACTGGGAGTTTACCGTACAAGGAGGTTTCACTTTACAGTTACAAAGTTATTTTTACATTAATTCTTATTCAAAAATACCTGGTCGAAGTTTAGTTAATTGCTTGTCTACAATGGTTTTGCAACTTTGAAAGCAGCTGCTACGTCTTCAATTCAGTAGCTTCTGTATCAACAATGAAAATTTACAATTTTATTTCAATCACACTTTATTTGATATCTTAATTTGTGATTGCTAGAAATACTTTTTAACATTACTTTTTAACATTCTTCAACACGCTTGAAAAGTGCTTATAAATTCAATTTGTCAGTCTGTTCTTCTGCCTGTGCTCTAATTTGCTTAAATTAGTCCGATTGCTATTAAATGCTTTTTAACATTCTTCAATACAATTGAAAAGTGCTTATAAATTCAGTTTGTCTGTCGATCCATCTGCCTGTCTGCCTGTGTTCTAATTTGCTTAAATTAGCCCGATTGTCATGAAATGTGTGTGTGTATTATGTATATATTAAGTTTACAAAACTTTTGCATACAATGTGGTGTATATAAATGCGATAAAACATATCGTCGCTTCATAGCAATAGTAAGACATCTAACAAAATTGGAAATAAGTTTTTATTTATTTATTTGTGTGAGAAACTGTTTCTGCATGTAATGGCATGTTAGTAAAATTTTATGTCGCCACATACATTTTATATAAAGCGTAATTTTGTGTTTCAGACGTTCCAAAAATTATCTTAGTTAAGTGCAACTGTAGGTTAAATCAGATATTTTATTGTGTATCCTACTGTTGCAAGTTATCACGCTGTACTATATAATGCTGTCTGTGTAGTGTTGTTTGTCTTTAAAGATGATCGCTATTTCATTGAAATATAAGTAAAACAAATGTTCAACGTGTGAAGATATTAGCAAGACGTAAACATTTGGCAAGTAAAAATCCAGGGTCTGCTTCAGAACTCAAAGGAAAAGGACAAGGTTTTACGTTATTCTACCGTAGCTGTAAAGTTTTTATTCTCTTTTGTATCACAAAAATTTAACAGTAAATTTTACCTTTTTTAATCTCTCAATTAAATAAGGCAAATATTACTATTGAAATTTTCTGGTACAAAAAAAAAAAAAAAAAGCGTGGCAGCTAGGATTTATCAATTTACAGCACACGCCATTTTGGAGCTACACTTAATGGGTCTAATTTGTCAATATATATATTTATATTTAGAGACAAATTTAATTGCATTTCTTTCTGCAATGTATGTTTCAATAAAAATTATTTATGATTTAACTTTCTTTTACAATCTTGAGTCAAATCAAATCTCTACAAAAGAATTGAAAATATATATATTTCTTTGGACTATAATTGCTGAAATCAGTTTTCCAGAATTTTAATGTTATTTCTAAAATGTTTACTTAGATATCGTATTTTCTTAAATAATAAAGTTTTGTCAAAATAATCTCAAAGTGTTGATGCTAACGTATGATTCTTCTTCCTTGTTTTCCCTAGGCAGTAAATGGAATGAAAAAATGCTGACGTATCATATAAGTAAATACTCATCCAAATTAACAGATAATACAATAGTTCAAAATGCAATGGCCAGAGCTTTTAAGGTAAGCCCTTCTGGATTTTACTGTATATTTTGGCAATGTTATTATAGTAAATGTTTCAACAGGGTGTTCATAAAAGGAATCCATTAAATATAAATCCTTTAATTTCGTGTTCGTCATAGGCTCATTGGTTCACGAGCTATTTTCCATCGTGTGCTGAAATTAACATGTTTGACAACAGATAAGTGTTGGGCAAAGGATGGGCTTAGTGATAAAGGATTGGCGTGTCGTTAATGAACCTGGTTTGGACATCTTTCCGTTTTTTGACTCTATGTCTTCTAAGCAAATAAAAACCAAATTCAGATAAATACTAAATGGGCTTTATTGGTAATCTGGATTCGAGATTGCAGGAAATCACATGTTGGAGGTATTTTACCATCGGGATTTCCATTTGAATGTATGAATGCGATTTTTATTTTTTATGAGTATAAAAATATAAAGATGCTGAAATTCTGTGCAGCGTACGGATGCACAAACAAGTCGAGTGATAAATTCTGGAAATAAAATAATATTTCTTTTCATCGCTTTCCATTAAAAAATAAAGACAATTTACCACAGATGTCATATGCTCACCCCTTTGGCGCGAATTCAGCAAAAAGATGATTTTATGCCTCACAAAATAACCCGGCTATTATTGTTGATTTATTAATAAACTGTTTATTTACATTTATTTTCTTTTTTTAAATGATAGAAATTGTTTTGCTATATAGTTATTAATTATTTTTTTTTTGTTATTTCCTTTTTAGAATAATAAAAAAAAAAAAAAAAAAAATATATATATCGAATCCGACCTCGGCTTTTGTTTTCTTTTTTTACTTACATTTATATTTTTTACATGTTACAAATTTTAAGCAGAACTGGGAATTTTACAGCTTTGAACCTTTTGATATTTTCTGAAGAGGACAGTTTACTTTTTCAATTTATTTTTATATTATTATTGGCCAAATTGGAGTTAGGCAAAAATAGCGCCAATGATAGCGCGAAAAATAGCGCGTATATGACATTTCTTCCGATATTTTAAAATGGTGGTTAACGAAACTGAAACGTGAAAACTTTACTCCAAGTAAACATTCTGTGATTTGTTCTCGACATTTTGAAGGAGGTTGTTTCCTCTATCAGAACTTCACAAATAAAAGACTGCTATATAAGGATACAGTGCCAACGTTTTATATTTTTCGACCCAGATCAAGAAGGAAAAGGACATCCAACCAATTTATTCAGAGATAAGTTTATTTCTCTCTTGAGTTTTATTTTTTTTATGAATTTCTAGCTTAAAATGCAGGATCCTTAAAAAAAGCTAAGGGGACAATTATGACTAACAAGAGGACCACCAAACATGGTGCGCACAGATTTTGATAATTTCAAAGTATGTTGTAGGGCTCATACCACTATTTATCCTGTTAAAAGAGTTTCTTCAAATGGGCCTTGGTTTTTGAGATTTTGGGGTTAAAGTTCATCGTATATTTCAAATATCCATTAGTACAACATCTGAATGTGGATTTGTGGCGCCGTGCCAGCGCGCGAGCTTGCGAGTCGAAAGGTTGTGGGATCGAATCTGACCTCGGCTTTTGTTTTCTTTTTTTACTTACATTTATATTTTTTACATGTTACAAATTTTAAGCAGAATTGGGAATTTTACAGCTTTGAACCTTTTGATATTTTCTAAAGGGGACAATTTACTTTTTCAATTTATTTTTTTATTATTATTTTTAAAAATATGGTTTAATTGGTGAACTGACTGCACTTCAGTGTTCAACTAAAAGTACATTTTGCAACAAATAAATAAATAAATATGCGTATTTAATTAAATTTTTGAAAAAGTATAAGAAAATTTTTAATCTCCACTACTTTAAATATTAATATTTTTAGATTAATCGATCCCTTTTCTTTAATTTTCAAATGTGTATTACACAATACTGTGCATGGATTTTTAGATAATCTAATACTACATTTAATATACATTTTTTAATGATATAAGTAGTGTGAAGTGGTGAAATCTAACACATATTCATATATAATTTTATTAATAACAATAATAATAATAACGTTAAGACTAATTTCATGCGTATATTTAACACACATGTAAAAAACAAATTGTACAAGGCATTTTAAATCGCTATATCAAATGCAAAAAAGCCTTAACATTTTTAAAACATGAAAGCGAAG
Source organism: Maratus speculifer (assembly GCA_964019185.1). Classification (NCBI taxonomy): domain Eukaryota; kingdom Metazoa; phylum Arthropoda; class Arachnida; order Araneae; family Salticidae; genus Maratus; species Maratus speculifer. The sequence continues at coordinate 285,621,069 of OZ025298.1, read as the reverse complement.
AAAATACAAACGTAGAGGGGGAAAATGTTTAAAGTTGTTTTTTGCATGTGCGAGGAATTGCGCCAGGTGTATTAACAAAATTTTGAATATCTCGAGACAATTGCCTTATGGATAAAAATGAGGTATTAAAATATTCACAATTAAACAGGCTTTAATTTAATGGTTAAAAACAAAAATCGATTTTTTTTAAATCAGTTTTGAGATTAACTGTCCCCTTTAAAACTCAAGTTTACGTTTGTGAATTTTAGAGAAAATCAGTATTTTTTTTCCGAAATTTTTAATTTAAACTCAAATCCGATTTAATTTATGTCTGAAACCTCATTTTTTAAACGTACATAATTTATATTCCTTAAATACTTAATTCGTGAAAAATATGTTAAAAAATACATCAAAAGTTTAAAAAAAAGTTTAATCCTCATTTGTAAATATAAGATCAATAAAAAGAAATCTTCATTTATTCTGATATTACGGAGGAAAGGAAAGCAGACGCTAAAAAAATAGTGTTTTTATATGTATCGAAATTTTATCTCATTAACAGACGATTTTTGCTCTCCAGTTGAATCACAACAAGACTGTTTTGATTTGTAATAAAAAAAGTTATGTAATCTGTCATTTCTTATTTGTGCAAACGATAAATTTTGTTGATTTTGAACTTGGGAGATAAATGTGTTTACAGAAAATTAAAAAATTTAAAACTCGGATAACTGGAATCAACTTGCATTTTAGCATTACTGCATTAATATTTTATTACTCTTTCGAATTTATGCATTACTTGAATTATCTAATCATAAAGACGTTTAAGAAATTGCCCTCAAAAATTATTTTGTATTATTTATACAAAAAAGGATAAATTTTCATTTAAAATGCTATAATATAAAAAAGCAATAGCAAAAAGAAAAATTATTCCGGTATTGTGCTTAAAATAAAAAATGTAGATAATAATTAAGAAAAAAAAGTTCTAGGCAGTTTTGTCAACAGAAATATTAGTTTAAAAATTGTAGAAAAAAAATAGTTTTTCATGAAAAAACTCAAAAATTTATTAAGAAAATAGAATCTGTGGCAATTTCTCTAGTTGTAAAAATACTTAAAATTTGTAACGTGTAAAAAATATAAATGTAAGTAAAAAAGAAAACAGTAGCCAAGCCCGGATTCGATCCCGCAACATTTCGACTCGCAAGCTCGCTCGCTAGCACGGCGTCACGAATACACTCCGACGATGTACTAATGGAAATTTGAAATATACGCTGAACTTTAACCCCCAAATTCTCAATAACTAAGGCCTATTTGAAGAAACCCTTTCAACAGAACAATTAGTGGTGTGACCCCTACAACATACTTTAAAATCATCAAAACAGTGCACACCATGTTTGGTGGTCCCCTTGTAAGAATTACTTATCATGGAATAACACAACGGCACTTTCAGATCTAGAACCATTTCATGGTATTTCATGATACATATATTACGAAATACAAATTTTAATCATGCGCTATTAATTTGTATTACACTTTTTTCATCTTTAGTTTTTAGGTGCGTTCGTAATTATGTAAATACGTAGCACCTATAGTTGTCGTTCAGTCCGTCCGTCTGTCCATCCGTCTGTCTGTCTGTATGTCCGTCTGTCCGTCTGTCAGTCTGCATATAACAACGCAAAAATTACCCAACCGTATCTTTTGAAAATTAAAATATATAATTATTACATAATTTTGTCGAGTCATTTCAAATTTTATGAGAATCGGATGACTAGATCAATTACAGGGACGATCAAAAGTATTCCGTTACATTACGGTCAATGGGGAAAAATGTTTCAAATGTATTTTAATCGTTTGAAACTTAAAATACATACTTATTACGTAATTTTGCCAAGTCATTTCAATTTTTTTGAAAATAGGATGCATAGATCAAATACAGGGACAATCAAAAGTACTCCGTTACATTACAATCAATGGAAAAAAAGTTTCAAATGCATTTTAATGATATTACACTCATTCGAACATAATAATATTAATATGCATCATAAAGTACATATTATAATATAGATTTTGCATAATCTATTGCGCAAAGAACGTTTGTTATTGATTTACAAGGCCACACAAAAGTATTCCATTACACAATTAGTATGCAGAGAACATTGTTTGGTGCGCATTTTAATGGTAATTAACTATTTACAATTTTATGAGATTGATATATGAGAGTGATATTTTTAAAACTTCATTATCGTACGAACGCACCTCATTTGCTACGCTTCACGTGCAATTTCCAAAGTGTTTCTTTAAGTGAAGCTCAACATTTCATAAATTTAAAATTGAAGCAAACAGCATATGTGTAAATAAACAGAAAGAATCAGACGACATGCGAAAAACGAAACACATGCAAAACAAACAAATATAAACACAGCAGGGAGGTCACATGATGGTGGTCTATGGCATCACGCCAATACACAGTAAAAAATGAAGACCCAAATTGGGTTGAAAGATTTCTGGGTACAGAATTGTTCCAATTTGGAAAGTTCAGTTTGTAGCACAAAATCGTTTTAAATAAGTCGGATTTTTAATGACATTAAGGGAGGCCCGTAAGAAAAAACCCAAAATTTTTATTATTGTTTTTAAAATAATGAATTTTGGTGTACTATTTAAGAATTTTCTTGTAAGTAATAATTAGCAAAAAAATTCACTTTTTATTAAAAAGTATATTTTTATGGGGATTTTTATGATTTTCTTTTTGTCGAAAAATACACTTTTTAAAATTACTACTCCTCATTCAATTTTCAATATTTTGGTATTACTAAAATTTCTTAAATAGTGTTATAGTATATAGAAAAGAACTAGGGAGAGATATTTTTAATTTTCTATTTTAATCGGCTAAGAAAAAAAAAATAAAAATACGCATGGTAAATTTCCTTAAATTTGTTATAATTTTCATGTTTACCAATTTATGTAAAATTTTCAGAAATAGTTAAAAAAAATATCTCTCCTTACTTTTGTTGCAATTTTTTTTAAGATTCTAAAAACATATACACTTTGTTTCTAAATCATTTTGCTACTGAGCCTTAGTACTTTAAACCTAGGCAAAATATGAAAAAAGTCATTTTCAGGAAAACACATTTTAAATGACCGCTAGTCCTTTAAACTCTATAGAGAGTACAATTTAAAAAGCTCATTTTCTACCTGTTCCAAGTGTCCCCGAGTTCTGAAATTTTGCATGGATATTCGCAAATATGTATTTTTTCTGAGAAAAATTTTTTTTTGAACTTTTGATGATTTTTGGCCGAAAATGGGGTACGGGTCTCCCTTAAAACAATTAAAATATCTTAGATAGTATATACATTATACCTCAGAAATTTTGATTAATTTAATGATTAATTTAAAGATCTGCTCTGTTTTGAACCATTTTGGGTTATCTATTTTGGAAACAATACTCTACCATTTTGGATTCCTTACTGTACCATTTCAGGAACATTACTATACCCAGAAATCTTTCAACCCAATTTGGGTCTTCATTTTTTACTGTGTAGATCCCTTTCAAAACGCGTGAAGATTTCTATGAAGAAAAAACGATATTTTATGTATATCGATTAATAAATTTATTTTTTCTTTTCCTGTTGCCATATTTTAAAACAGAAAGAAAAAAAATTATACATGCATATCTTTTTTTTTTCTTTTACAAATAAATTCACAAGTCACATTTGCTACCAAATGCAAATCGAAACTGTGAAATTTTAATAATTGGGGACTACATCTAATTAACTTATTGATACACAATTTGTTAAAAGCATAATTTACATTATTGCAATTACGTAAAAAAATACTATGAGAAATATAACCAAAATCATTATCGTGAAATTAAACTTGCATGAACAACGACATATCGTTTCTGTTTTGTCAATATGCACTGAATTTTAAACTTAAATGTATAGGGATTATGTAAAAGTTTAAAACCTTAGGAATTTGACTCGCAATTAAAATGCAAGTTAATATGTTTTTATTTTAGTTATGGAGTAACGCTTCGTCATTAGACTTTAAAGAGACTTCGTCAGGACGAGCCAATATTGATATCCGATTTGAAGTTGGTTATCATGGGGATGGAGACGCTTTCGATGGTCCCGGAGGGGTATTGGCCCACGCTTTCTTCCCGCAGTACGGCGGAGCTGCTCATTTCGACGATGCGGAATGGTGGACAGTTGACGAAAGACATGGTAAGTTTACATATGCCAAAACAACTTGAGTTCTAGAATTCTTCTTCAATGAAAAAATTGTACACAGTTTCTTATGAAACTTTACGTATTAACCATATTTAAAAACATAAATAAAATACATTTCTATCAACACTGTAAGAAAAAAATCTGTTAAATTTACGGCGAGGAATTCTGCCAGCAGTTTTTACCGTAAAAACTGTAGTAAAATTAGATGTAATAAAAAAAAATTACATCTAATTTTGCCGTAAAAATTTCAGTAAAATTAGATGTAATTTTTTTATTACGTCTTATTTTACTGCAATTTTTTTACGGCAAAAACTGTTGACAATATTGCTGCCAATTGTTTTGGCAGTAAACTTAATGGTTTTTAAGTGCGTTCGTAATTATGTAAATACGTAGCACCTATTGTTGTCGCTCAGTCCGTCTGTCTGTCCGTCTGTCCGCATATAACAACGCAAAAAGTACCCAACTGAATCCTTTGAAATTTAAAATACATAATTATTACATATTTTTGTCGAGTCATTTCAAATTTTATGAAAATCGGATGGATAGATCAATTACAGGGACAATCAAAATATTCCGTTACATTACGATCAATGGGGAAAAAAGTTTCATATGCATTTTAATGGTGTTACACTCATTTGAACATAATAGAATTGACGTGAATCTATGAAATATGTAGTAAAAAATACATTTTGTACAATCTGTGATGCAAAGAATATTTATTATTAAATTACAGGGCCACACAAATGTATTCCACTAAATAATGTTATGCGGGGAAACATTGTTTGGGGCGTGTTTTAATTATATTAAACTACTTCACATTTTATGAATAAGATATACGTTAATGAAGTATAATAAAAATTACTCCCTGCATATTTACAGGAACACAAAGATTTCAACCACTATACTGTATCCAAAGTACGCTCTACTATGTCAGCAAGATCTGAATATTTTAAAACTTCGTTATCGTACGAACCCACCTCATTTGCTACGCTTCACGTGCAATTTCCAACTTGTTTTTTTTTTTTTTTTTTTTTTTTTTTTTTTTTTTCAGTGAATACTGAGTTTCTTTTATATTACACATATCAATCACAATTTTTTAAAGAATGTAATTGCACATTTGCTTTTATTTTTGTGAATTTTCATACTAAAGTACTAAATTGCAACAATGGTTGAACTTGTTCTGTTTTTTTATGATGTTGATGAAATGTCAACATTTTGGTAATAACATGTTTCCTAGATAGAAACTGATAATTCTCTGATATTACAAAATATCATTTTAGTTATGAGTTTCTATAGCTCTTAAACTCGACGAAAATGAACAAAAAAGTTCAAATCCATGTATTTTCATTTTTTTAAAACAAAAACTTTCGACTATTGATTCATGTGATTGCAATTTATGATATTCTATCTTTAAAAACGGACTATAATTGTTTCTAGAATTATTGTACTTTTAAAATTAAGCTTTCTACTTTGTTTACTTTTTAATTCATTTCAAGCATGATATCTTGAGAACATAAATTTGAAATTTCATACAGATAGTACGTACATATGTATTTTTAGAATTATCTACCCATAGGTCAAATTTTTTTCAGAAATCTAGTAAACAAAAATTTTTCAAAAAAATAAATAAAATTTTTACATTTTTAATGCATAAAAATAGTAATAAATAAAAACATTGTCATTGTAAATAATTAAAAGCAGATCAGTTTAAAAATAAAGATGTGCTTAGTATCTAAATTAAATTTCATAACAATTTGTACATATTTTCTGAATGCAGTCGAACCCCGTTTTAGCGAACCCGGCATATAATGAACCAACGGATATAACGAACGAAAAATTTGGCCCCACTATTTTTCTATAGTATTTAATGCTAATTTATCCTTTTATAACGAACATCCGAAATTTTAAGAATTGATTATAGCGAACATTTTTTATCAGTAAACCATGATATATATAATATATATTACATTCCCACAGTTGTGTAACCAGGACGTCGACTCAAATTTTAAACAAATAAAATAAATTTAATTTAAAATTAAACGATTTTTAAAAAACGCCAGCAATAAGTGTTGTTGATAAATCCTAAGCGGCCTTGGATAAGGTGTAAAGGTATAGCATAGTCGCGATAACATTCCTTAAATTGTCTTCCTATTTATCCAAATTAGAGTTGGTCAAGAATTGTTCGGATAATCAGTGCTACATTGTATTTTTAATTGTCTTCATATTTAGTTAATTTATTTAGTATTCTTTCAGTTTAATATAATGAATAATACATTAATGATCAGATTGAAGTGTTTTTATGTATTTTCCTCAATACATCATTAATGAATATACAGGTGACAGCTAATGATATGCGTATTTTGAGAACTCTAATATTTTTAATGGTTCGGATATAGCGAACCATCGGATGTAGCGAACAATATCTTTGGTCCCTTGAAGTTCTTTATAACGGGGTTCGACTGTGTACTCACAACAACTTAAGAAATAAGAAAAAAAGTTAATTTAATTTCGGCATGGCACAAATTCTGTACAAGACTAGCCACATTGCTAATGATTGTGTATTAAAAAAATAACCCAATCTTTTTAATTGCTAGTAAAATTTCATATTTATACATCATAATGTTTCGAAACTAGTACATTAATTAAAACTTTTTTTTATGTTATTATTGTTGTTCATTTTTGTGTCATTAAAATGCTGCAAGACCCCATAAACTGAACTTATGAAGTTCGACTCTAATTTTTATTCTTAATTTTTAGGCAAAAATTTGTTTCAAATCGCCGCACATGAGTTTGGCCATTCACTGGGTTTAAGTCATTCAGAGAATAGGCAAGCTGTAATGGCTCCGTTTTTCACGAGATATATTCCAGGATTTCAACTCCATTACGATGACATCCAAGGAATTCAAGCTCTTTATGGTAAATTTTTTATATGTTTTATACGTGTTGTCAGTTTTAGCCCTTTATTACAAAATTCAATTTATTCTCTAATTCAATCAGACAAAGCTATTTTTAAAGTATATGTGGTAATTAAATATGCTGAAATTAAAAAAAATTAAATTTAAAGAATAAGTTAACATTCGGATGTGAATAAATAAATAGAATGCTAATTTCATTTTTTTTAATTATGTATTATAATTATTATTTTAAAACATATGGGAGATTTGAAATACAATTGACTAGCAACAGCCCTGTCAAAATTCAACCAGAAGCAAAATATACAAGTTAATTTCGAAATTGAAAAAATTATATGTCATTCGAAGAATTAGCGTGAATTGATCACCCGAGAACCAATAGAAATTATTACTAAAGAAAATGTTGTTTGTAATATCGTTTTATCCTACAGCATACCCAGAAATTGTGTCAGTTTTTTTTTTCAAAAATCATAAAACAAGTACTATGCCACTTTCTTCAATGTGTATATTTTATTTTCCTAATGTTTACCGGACCTAAAATTAGACTTTCACTTCCACTCCTTTTTGACACCAACTACGTGACATTTAAAAAATGAGACGCAAACAACAGTACCTTTCTGACGAAGGCTGTGTTAATAGATTAAAATACTAAGAATTAAAGTAATTAAGCATATTTTTAAATAACTTTTGTCATCTTTTTAAAGTAGTTTACATACAGTGTAATTTTAAGATTATCAGGAGCTGACTTTTAAAACTCGTCTTATCAAAGTTTTTTTAAAAAATCGTATTTTACCTATCAATCTGTACTACTGGAACCGAAATAGCACAACAATCTGAACTTTTAAAGAATGCTTAAGGCCCCTGTCCTCGCTTGAGGAAACGCTCGCGAGCTAATGCTATTCCTATGGGGAAGCATTTTTCTAATAACCCTTTTGCATTGTGACATTTTTGAATAATTTTTTTGCATTGGATAGCTGAGGTGCATGCCGAAAGCGCACCTTTTTTACTTTTTCGATTTTGGTTGCAGATATTTTTTACAAAGTTAGTTTCACTTTCAAAACCGGTTTCGAAACTGAAAGTGCTTTTTAAAAAAAAATCTGCAACCAAAATCGAAAAAGTAAAAAAGGTGCGCTTTCGGCATGCACCTCAGCTATCCAATGCAAAAATATTATTCAAAAATGTCAAAAGAGTTATTAGAAAAATGCTTCCCCATAGGAATAGCATTAGCTCGCGAGCGTTTCCTCGAGCGAGGACAGGGGCCTTAATACTGTATTTTGGGCACTGTAATAATCTTGGTTTACAATGAAGATCAATGGCAGCGGCCAGAGTCTTTTCTTGATTTCACGATAAGACGAGTTTTGAAATTTCCATCTTACGGATGTATTCGGAAAAATATTCACCATCCGCAACAGCTCGAAATTTTTTGACACATTTTCAGACTCATTTTTAAAATTAGAAACATGAAACTTGCTGATGGGATTTTTAAAAAGATGTATAAGATGCAGTGTGATTTCATTTCTCTCTCAATTCATTAGAATTTGATTTAGAAACAACTAGCAGACTATGCCCACTGCGCTGGTCGTTATTTCAAAAGGAACCTTGGATTAAGCAAAATAAATTTGTAAAAGTTTAAACTTGTATTTAAAAAAAGTTAGACTTGCTCATTGCTAAAAAATTCGGATAATTTTCCGGTTGTAGATTCGAAGAGTTGAAATTCGATTGTGAAATGCGTTATACATTTCCTTATTGGAAAAAATTTAAAATTAAAAAATTTAAAAAATTTAAAAAATTTTAATTTATAATTTATTTTTTAAACGGTGCAGTTTTGTCAAATTATTCTGAATGCATTAAAAATTGCTTCATAATCCATGCTTGACGCATGATTTTTTTTCTTTCTTGCTTCTTTTTTAATTATATGCATTAAAACTTATCATATGTATTTTGAAACTTATAATTGTTTGTATATCTTATTATTTGTATATCTTTAAACAGGACCACCGAGTGATGCTCCAAATCGTTATCAAGATGCAAAGATAGATGCAATAACACGGACGGAAAGTGGTAGAACATACGCGTTCAAAGGTAACTTTCAAGTTTATTTAAATACCTTTTCATATTTCGGCCGATACAGCCAATATTATTCTCTTATTCAATCTGGACTAATATTGCCCAATCAACTGACATTGTGATCAATAAGAAAAGAAATGTAATACTATCATAGAAACAATTTTTCGATTGATCAGCGTTTAAAATGTAAACAAGTTATAACAATTATGCGTTAAACATGGATTATGAAAAACTTTTTTACACTTCCTGAAATTTTCGATGAAATTTCGTTATTTAGGGAAAAAAGTGTATATTCAGATATGTATTCCAATTTTTTGAACAGCCCATATTATATAATGAAGAAACTTTGTTTAGCAAAAAAATGTCTAGCAGGTTGAAATTTCTTTTTCATAAATTCATACTAACAGATGGAAACATACTTGAATTCTTTTGTTCAAACCAGCAGTTTTCCTAGTAACTTTATTACACATCAGTATATACCTAAAATTTATTTTAATCTAAAACACGCTTAAAACTACTGAAATCCCATTTTCAGATATTATCATTCATAGGCATCCATGTATTCAACTCTTTGCGTCACCCTGTATATCATTTTATCCATATTCTACAAACATTTCTTAGAAAACTGAATGCAGCTCAGCGAAATACGCATAACTTATTTAAAAACCACCTTTAAATAATTTACCCTCATATTCAGAAATGTTTGCCAGCTATTTTGTGTAGCCCTGTACATCAATTATCATTTGTACACACATTGTAAAATGCATAGATTTAGTGAAACTTAAAAGCGCATATCATAATTAAAATGCATTTTATCTGTAAACCAACCATTATCGGACACATATACTATACTTCGGAAAGAATATAGTATTTGAAATATTTTGTGTTTTCCTGTAAATATTTTGTACTTCGTATTATGCTTGACTGTACCATATAACTTATATTAAGTCTCAACGACGTATATCTATGTTATTATTCATAACAATAGTTTCATATAATTAAAACATGTCGCATATAATTCCCACATAATTCATAATTATGTAATAAAATTTTCTGTGTTTCTGTAAATTAATAAAAGCATATTTTACAGAATGCATATTTTAGTGCATTTCGTAAATGTATATAAATTTTAATATATTTTACAGGGTGTAAAAACTTTAAAATTCATTTGAAATGACTTTTTCTTCATGGGCCGTAATGTAACGGTAAACTTTTGGCTGTCCCTATAAATAAACTAAGAATGCTAGAAATTTCATTTGAAATTTCTTGCTTGAATAAACGGTTCGTGCTTGAGAAAACATCAATAACGTCCAAAAATTTCAGAGTAATCCGAGTATATTTAGGGGCATTATAGTGCGCAAAGACGGACATACAGACTAACCGCGATCATAAATACTTTTCAACTTTTTTTTTTTATAAAGTATTAAAAAAATATTTTAGAATGTTATTATTCTTCTCATAATATCATATTGATTTCAAATTATCCATGCAAAAAATTCATCATCTTGTTTAAAATGGTAATTAGAATCAACAAACAAGAAAAATTAACTTAATAAACAAGAAAAAGTTGTACATAATGCTGAATTACTTTATTATGAGGTATTTTGTAAATAGTTGCTCCCTTATCTCGTTGGCTAGGAGAGAAAGAAGGGCATAATATAAATTTAATATAAGGTTACGTGGGACAACTCGGCCATGATTTTATAGTGTCACTCTGGTGGTTCTGGCAAATCAGCTTTTAAAATCTAATAGTCACTTCTGAAACATTGTAAATGTGTTAAATTCGGGTCACTCTAGAAGACACAAATTTTCAAAATTACATTTTAATATCTAAAAATAATCTTTTTTTTTTTTTTTTTTTTTCTTTCTTTCTTTCTTCATGGATCCAGTTGTCCCATAAAAACCGGGGAACACACATTAGAATTTATCCAAGCACACCTATCTTCCACAGAAATTTAACGTTATCCATGGAAGTAGAAAAGTGTTTATGATTATGGTTTGACGTACGTCTGGCCACGCTCTGACTCTCGTAAATATACTCGGATTGGGATGAAATTTTGGAAATTTTTGACGTTTATCCTAGCACGAACTCTATTGAAAATGAAGTTTCTAACATGTTTAGTTTATTTATAGAGATAGTCAAAAGTTTTTCATTATATTACAGCCTAAGGGGAAAAAATTGTTTTAAATGAATTTTAAAGATGTTACATCCTGTCAATCTTACTCAAATTTATGTGCAAAATCAATTGAGATTAGAATTCAGAAGTTTCAGCTCTTCGGCAACATGTATGAAGAACAAATTCAGAATGGTTGTAAAACCACACATCTTTTTTCTTTTACCTACATGGTAACTCAGTAGTGCCCTCTGTTGGGGACAATAGACGTCATTTCTTTGATTAAAAAAAGTTACAGTAACAGAGGTTACAATTTCAATATAAAATATTAATCTTAATATATTATATTAAATAATAAATATTTAATATGCTGGACCTAACTAATTAAAGTATTAGATATTATTTTACATTTATCTAGACAGGCTATTTTATTAGTCAAAATGAAAAATAAATTTCATTTTAAAAAATACATTTTTAAGCTTTTTTTTCTAAGTCATTATTTTTTTAAGAAAAAATAAATTAAAATAAAAAAATATGCTCTCTTTTATCCAGAAAAAAAATCTATTAGTGGATATAAGGACGTAATTTTATTTTTTGTTTATTTTAGCCATGTCTAATTTTCTAGTGGGGATGGTTGAGCTATGGCTCAAGTATCCCCATTACCACTATTTTTGTTTATCAGAGTTTTACTAAGTAAAGCATGCAGCTATTTGAGCTATTTTAGATTCAAAATACAATTGGGATTATACTTATTTAATTTATATATATTGTTGCAACTTTCAACGAAACTTTGATAACAAAAAAATAAAAAAAACATGCACCTAAATATTTACTTTAGATAGGGAAAAACAACTATTAATTAACATACTTACAAAATGGTACCAAGGTGTGTGATTTCTTTTTTACATGTTCAAAACTACAAATATGTTACCATACTGCCAGTTTCAGACAGAAAAATTAACCAACTGTAGAAATAATAGGGGTGGCTCAAGTATCCCCTATGCTCAAGTATCCCCACTCTACCCTATTGTTTTATACGTGTTGTTAATTTTTGCCCTTTATTTCAAAATTTAATTTATTCTTTAATTCAATCAAACAAAGCTATTTTTAAAGTATACGTGGTAATTAAATTTGCTGAAATTAAAAAAAAATTAAATTTAAAGAATAAGTTAACATTCGGATGTGAATTAATAAATAAAATGCTAATTTCATTTTTTTAATTATGTATTATAATTATTATTTTAAAACATATGGGAGATTTGAAATACGATTGACTAGCAACAGTCCTGTCAAAATTCAACCAGAAGCAAAATACACAAGTTAATTTCGAAATTGAAAAAATTATATGTCATTCGAAGAATTAGCGTGAATCGATCATCCGGGAACCAATAGAAATTATTACTAAAGAAAATGTTGTTTTTAATGTCGTTTTATCCTACAGCATACATAGAAGTTGTATCAGTTTATTTCAAAAATCATAAAGCGAGTACTATACCACTTTCTTCAATGTGTATATTTTATTTTCCTAATGTTTACCGGACCTAAAATTAGACTTTCCCTTCCACTCCTTTTTGACACCAACTACGTGACATTTGAAAAATGAGACGCAAACAACAGTACCTTTCTGATGAAGGCTGTGTTAATAGATGAAAATACTAAGAATTAAAGTAATTAAGCATATTTTTAAATAACTTTTGTCATCTTTTTAAAGTAGTTTACATACAGTGTAATTTTAAGATTATCAGGAGCTGACTTTTAAAACTCGTCTTATCAAAGTTTTTAAAAAATCGTATTTTACCTATCATTCTGTACTACCTGAACCGAAATAGCACAACAATCTGAACTTTTAAAGAATGCTTAATCCTGTATTTTGGGCATTGTAATAATCTTGGTTTACAACGAAGATCAATGGACGCGGCCAGAGTCTTTTCTTGATTTCACGAAACTTCCATTTCTGAATAAGACGAGTTTTGAAGATTGTATTCGGATGTATTCGGAAAAACATTCACCATGCGCAACAGCTCGAAATTTTTTGACACATTTTCAGACTCATTTTTAAAATTAGAAACATGAAACTTGCTGATGGGATTTTTAAAGAGATGTATAAGAGGCAGTGTGATTTCATTTCTCTCTCAATTCATTAGAATTTGATTTAGAAACAACTAGCAGGCTATGCCCGCTGCGCTGGTCGTTATTTCAAAAGGAACCTTGGACTAAGCAAAATAAATTTGTAAGAGTTTAAACTTGTATTTAAAAAAATAAAGACCTTCAGTTAGACTTGCTTATTGCTAAAAAATTCGGATAATTTTCCGGTTGTAGATTCGAAGAGTTGAAATTCGATTGTGAAATGCGTTATACATTTCCTTATTGGAAAATGTAATTTTTTTTTATTTTTTAAACGGTGCAGTTTTGTCAAATTATTTTGAATGCGTTAAAAATTGCTGCATAATCCATGCTTGAAGCATGATTTTTTTTCTTTCTTTCTTCTTTTTTAATTATATGCATTAAAACTTATCATATGTATTTTGAAACTTATAATTATTTGTATATCTTATTATTTGTATATCTTTAAACAGGACCACCGAGTGATGCTCCAAATCGTTATCAAGATGCAAAGATAGATGCAATAACACGGACGGAAAGTGGTAGAACATACGCGTTCAAAGGTAACTTTCAAGTTTATTTAAATACCTTTTCATCTTTCGGCCGATACAGCCAATATTATTCTGTTATTCAATCTGGACTAATAATGCCCAATCAACTGACGTCGTGATCAATAAGAAAGAAAATGTAATACTATCATAGAAACTATTTTTTGATTGATCAGCGTTTAAAATGTAAACAAGTTATAACAATTATGCGTTAAACATGGATTATGAAAAACTTTTTTACACTTCCTGAAATTTTCGATGAAATTTCGTTATTTAGGGAAAAAAGGTTACTGTGTATATTCAGATATGTATTCCAATTTTTTGAACAGCCCATACTATATAATGAAGAAACTTTGTTTAGCAAAAAAATGTCTAGCAGGTTGAAATTTCTTTTTCATAAATTCATACTAACAGATGGAAACATACTTGAATTCTTTTGTTCAAACCAGCAGTTTACCTAGTACCTTTATTACACATCAGTATATACCTAAAATTTATTTTAATCTAAAACACGCTTAAAACTACTGAAATCCCATTTTCAGATATTATCATTCACTAGTACACCGAACCCGGTGTTCCCGGGTCAGAGAGTAAAGGCGAAAAACTTTTTTTTAATTTAAAATTGAAAAGTCTAATCAATTTTTCCTACGTAATATGCTATTTAAACTGCCAATTAATTCCAAATAGCAATTTTATATGAAACATATGAATTATGTAATCATATAAAGCTTTGAAAATTATCGGTACTTCTGTATTAGACGCAAGATAAAAGTTATTAGCCGAAGATTTTGCCAAAGAATAAAACTGCATTCGTTCAGTTTTTAAAACCAACTAAGAAAATATGACACACAAATATTCTTTAAAATAAATTTTTGTAAAGGTTAATTTATGTATCTTTTGTAAAGTAAGTTTGCAATGAACTAAAAGTCATTATTAAATTGATAGATAAAAATGAAATAAAACCAACATTCACCGTGTTTTATAGCCGACGATATTTTAACATAACAGATTTTTAATTACTATGTTTTTTCAGTTGCGATGAAAAAATGGCAACTAAAATATACAGTGATCTGTTATTTTCCATGGGGAAAAGAGATAGATGGAGGTGCAATATGCAACTAAAACGGTTTGAAATGGGCCTTATTCTTTCAATTTAAATCTGGTATTCGGCCCTAACAAAACAATCACGTTGAACAGAGACCGAATTCTTTAGCATCATTTTTTCTCTAAATGAAACAGATCTGATTATATTTTAGCATTCTAAAATAGCATTTCATTGTATTATGAATTAAAACAGTATCGCTAAAAGTCCTTTTATGCGACAGCACGCGGTTATGTTTGATGCAATGCAGCGAATTTTAGGGTTATATTTTTGCCGTCACCTCCAACTACCAAACTACATCTCTATTCTCTTTCTTTTTTATATGACTATTTTTTTTTTTAATTTCCAACATAAATGCGATACTCAAGTTGCCACCATTAGAGAAATATAATTAAAAACTACAAAAAAAAAATAATATTTCAAAAACAAATTGAGATACAATTTTCTAACAAACTGCATTTAAAAGTGCATTTTTTTCTCTATACGATGGTATAACGTTTGAAAACGTACTATGTCTAGAAGTTTAAATATTTACAATAGTGAAAATTGCAAAATCGAAATTTCATCGGAAAGTGTTGCCATTCAAAACATGACGTATGCGTTACGTACAGATACGTTTGGCCTTTATTATATAGATAGGCATCCATGTATCCAACTCTTTGCGTCACCCTGTATATCATTTTATCCATATTCTACAAACATTTCTTAGAAAACTGAATGCAGCTCAGCGAAATACGCATAACTTACTTAAAAACCACCTTTAAGTAATTTACCCTCATATTCAGAAATGTTTGCCAGCTCTTTTGTGTAACCCTGTACATCAATTATCATTTGTACACACATTGTAAAATGCATAGATTTAGTGAAACTTAAAAACGCATATCATAATTAAAATGCATTTCATCTGTAAATCAACCATTATCGGACACATATACTGTACTTCGGAAAGAATATATTATTTGAAATATTTTGTGTTTTCCTGTAAATATTTTGTACTTCGTATTATGCTTGACTGTATCATATAACTTATATTAAGTCTCAACGACGTATATCTATATTATTATTCATAACAATAGTTTCATATAATTAAAACATGTCGCATATAATTCCCATATAATTCATAATTATGTAATGGAATTTTCTGTGTTTCTGTAAATTAATAAAAGCATATTTTACAGAATGCATATTTTAGTGCATTTCGTAAATGTATATAAATTTTAATATATTTTACAGGGTGTAAAAACTTTAAAATTCATTTGAAATGACTTTTTCTCCATGGGCCGTAATGTAACGGTAAACTTTTGGCTGTCCCTATAAATAAACTAAGAATGCTAGAAATTTCATTTGAAATTTCCTTCTTGAAAAAACGGTTCGTGCTTGAGAAAACATCAATAACGTCCAAAAATTTCAGAGTAATCCGAGTATATTTAGGGGCGTTATAGCGCGCAAAGACGGACATGCAGACTAACCGCGATCATAAATACTTTTCAACTTTTTTTTTATAAAGTATTAAAAAAATATTTTAGAATGTTATTCTTCTTCTCATAATATCATATTGATTTCAAATTATCCATGCAAAAAATTCATCATCTTGTTTAAAATGGTAATTAGAATCAACAAACAAGAAAAATTAACTTAATAAACAAGAAAAAGTTGTACATAATGCTGAATTACTTTATCATGAGGTATTTTGTAAATAGTTGCTCCCTTATCTCGTTGGCTAGGAGAGAAAGAAGGGCATAATATAAAATTAATATAAGGTTACGTGGGGAAACTCGGCCATGATTTTATAGTGTCACTCTGGTGGTTCTGGCAAATCAGCTCTTAAAATCTAATAGTCACTTCTGAAACATTGTAAATGTGTTAAGTTCGGGTCACTCTAGAAGACAGAAATTTTCAAAATTACATCTTAATATCTAAATATATATATATATATATTTTTAGATAGGTATGTCAAAAATCAAGAGCTTAAACACTCTTCAATTGCTCAACATTGTTGGTCTTTACAGCATAAGTTTAATTCTTCTTCAGCTACCATCATCCAAAAGTATCCTTCCATTCTTGATCTTGATTTTTGGGAAGCTTACCACATCATTAAAAATTCTCACTCCTTAGTCAATGACTTTTCAAGTACGCTTTACTTTCCTAGCATTTGGAAATCTTTAATTTAATTTAATCCTTTTTTTTTGCCTCGCTTTTTAGCTTTTGTTTTGTTTATTCTCCGGTAGATGTCGCTACTTTTCCAGCCAGTTGTTAGGCTGCTCTCTTCTCATTGGTTGCTTTCCTTTTGGCGGGATCGTTTCCGTAGCGGGTATATAAGCCTGCGTCTCTCTGTCTCTTAGCTCAGTTTTGCTTTCTCTAGCTCGCTGAGTTTTGCACTGATGAAGAATCTCCATAGTAGATTCGAAACGGCTGTTTGCTACCTTTTCTTACTTTATTTGTGCATTCATAATCGTTGGTTTTTTTCTTTAAACATTTTTGCACAAAGGCTTTATCGGCTATTTTAAGATATATATATATACATTTTGTCTTTTTTTTTTTTTTTTTTCATGGATCCAGTTGCCCCATCAAAACCGGGGAACAGAACCAAACACATCTATCTTCCACGGAACTTTTTAACGTTATCCAAGAACGTAGAAAAGTGTTTCTGATTATGGTTTGACTGTACGTCTGGCCACGCTCTGACTCTCGTAAATACACTCGGATTGGGATGAAATTTTGGAAATTTTTGACGTTTATCCTAGCACGAACCCTATTGAAAATGAAGTTTCTAGCATGTTTAGTTTATTTATAGAGATAGTCAAAAGTTTTTCGTTATATTACAGCCTAAGGGGAAAAAATTGTTTTAAATGAATTTTAAAGATGTTACATCCTGTCAATCTTACTCAAATTTATGTGCAAAATCAATTGAGATTAGAATTCAGATGTTTCAGCTCTTCGGCAACATGTATGAAGAACAAATTCAGAATGGTTGTAAAACCACACATCTTTTTTCTTTTACCTACATGGTAACTCAGTAGTGCCCTCTGTTGGGGACAATAGAAGTCATTTCTTTGATTTAAAAAAAAGTTACAGTAACAGAGGTTACAATTTCAATATAAAATATTAATCTTAATATATTATATTAAATAATAAATATTTAATATGCTGGACCTAACTAATTAAAGTATTAGATATTATTTTACATTTATCTAGACAAACTATTTTATTAGTCAAAATGAAAAATAAATTTCTTTTTAAAAAATACATTTTTAATCTTTTTTTCTAAGTCATTATTTTTTTAAGAAAAAATAAATTAAAATAAAAAAATATGCTCTCTTTTATCCAGAAAAAAAATCTATTAGTGGATATAAGGACGTAATTTTATTTTTTGTTTATTTTACCCATGTCTAATTTCCTAGTGGGGATGGTTGAGCTATGGCTCAAGTATCCCCGTTACCACTATTTTTGTTTATCAGAGTTTTACTAAGTAAAGCATGCAGCTATTTGAGCTATTTTAGATTCAAAATACAATTGGGATTATACTTATTTAATTTATATATATTGTTGCAACTGTCAACGAAACTTTGATAACAAAAAAAATAAAAAAACATGCATCTAAATATTTACTTTAGATAGGGAAAAACAACTATTAATTACCATACTTACAAAATGGTACCAAGGTATGTGATTTCTTTTTTACATGTTCAAAACTATAAATATGTTACCATATTGCCAGTTTTAGACAGAAAAATTAACCAACTGTAGAAATAATAGGGGTGGCTCAAGTATCCCCTATGCTCAAGTATCCCCACTCTCCCCTATTGTTTTATACGTGTTGTTAATTTTAGCCCTTTATTTCAAAATTCAATTTATTCTTTAATTCAATCAGAGAAAGCTATTTTTAAAGTAAGGTACCCTGGGGTAATAACGCCAGGCGGGGTAATAACGCCAAGTGCTTATATTTTGCATAATTATGAAATAATCAAGTAAATGACACCCATGTGCACTGCGCAGAAGGGTTTTGAGTCATATAAATCGCAAAAAACAGCTTCAAGTTAATTTGTTTCATTTTTAGGTCTTATTGTTTTTCAAAGCAACTAAAATTAACGCTTGATCTAAAAATTGCGAGATACGTTTTGTAATGTGAAGACTATTTTTTTATCCGGAAATACTTTGTTAATTACATAAATTTGTAGTACATTTCATGGACTTTCAGAATGTTGTTGAAGATTTTGGATATCTTCTCGAGATAATTTGTAATTTAAAATGTACAGCGCAATAACTATAACGGGGTAATAACGCCAATCCTTGGCATTAATACCCGGGTTGATTCCCTACAGTGGCCGAGCTTCATCCTAAATACTGATTCAAATAAACACAGTTAAAACTGTGCAATGTTTCTAATAATTCTACTTAAGCGGTCCTTTTTAAGCAAAAAGAAGCTCACGGTCTGTATTCTTTTGCCTCATCCCCCCCCACACCACACCTTTATTTTTCTTACACTTTCACAAAAAAATTGAACATTTTCAATAGCTTAGAATGCAATTTGTCAATTTCTAAGTTTGTAGAGTTTGTATTTTTAGAATTGGGCAATCTACATGCAATTATTCCATCTTATTTCATAGTTTTGTTTGCATGGCGTTATTACCCATATAGGTGGGTAATAACGCCAAATAGCTTTGGTCAAGAAATCACGCCATTACTTTTTATGAATACATATCTATTAAATTATTTTTTTTATATAGATAGTCAATAAGTTGCTGTATCAAATCATATATTTGTTTGAAAAATACAATCTAAAACTAAGCCGTGAAAATTGGTAGAACCTTAACGTGGCGTTATTACCCCAGGGTACCTTATATGTGGTAATTAAATATGCTGAAATTTAAAAAAAAAATTTAAATTTAAAGAATAAGTTAACATTCGGATGTGAATTAATAAATAAAATGCTAATTTCATTTTTTTAATTATGTATTAAAATTATTATTTTAAAACATATGGGAGATTTGAAATACAACTGACTAGCAACAGTCCTGTCAAAATTCAACCAGAAGCAAAATATACAATTTAATTTCGAAATTCAAAAAATTATATGTCATTCGAAAAATTAGCGTGAATCGATCAACCGGGAACCAATAGAAATTATTACTAAAGAAAATGTTGTTTTTAATGTCGTTTTATCCTACAGCATACATAGAAGTTGTATCAGTTTATTTCAAAAATCATAAAGCAAGTACTATACCACTTTCTTCAATGTATATATTTTATTTTCCTAATGTTTACCGGACCTAAAATTAGACTTTCACTTCCACTCCTTTTTGACACCAACTACATGACATTTAAGAAATGAGATGCAAACAACAGTACCTTTCTAACGAAGGCTGTGTTAATAGATGAAAATACTAAGAATTAAAGTAATTAAGCATATTTTTAAATAAATTTTGTCATCTTTTTAAAGTAGTTTACATACAGTGTAATTTTAAGATTATCAGGAGCTGACTTTTAAAACTCGTCTTATCAAAGTTTTTAAAAAATCGTATTTTACCTATCAATCTGTACGACCTGAACCGAAATAGCACAATAATCTGAACTTTTAAAGAATGCTTAATACTGTATTTTGGGCATTGTAATAATCTTGGTTTACAACGAAGATCAATGGACGCGGCCAGAGTCTTTTCTTGATTTCACGAAACTTCCATTTCTGAATAAGACGAGTTTTGAAGATTGTATTCGGATTTATTCGGAAAAACATTCACCATGCGCAACAGCTCAAAATTTTTTGACACATTTTCAGACACATTTTTAAAATTAGAAACATGAAACTTGCTGAGGGGATTTTTTATGAGATATATAAGATGCAGTGTGATTTCATTTCTCTCTCAATTCATTAGAATTTGATTTATCAACAACTAGCAGGCTATGCCAGCTGCGCTGGTCGCTATTTCGAAAGGAACCTTGGATTAAGCAAAATAAATTTGTAAGAGTTTAAACTTGTATTAAAAAAAATAAAGACCTTCAGTTAGACTTGCTTATTGCTAAAAAATTCGGATAGTTTTCCGATTGTAGATTCGAAGAGTTGAAATTCGATTGTGAAATGCGTTATACATTTCCTTACTGGAAAATGTAATTTTTTTATTTTTTAAACGGTGCAGTTTTGTCAAATTATTCTGAATGCGTTAAAAATTGCTTCATAATCCATGCTTGATGCATGATTTTTTTCTTTCTTGCTTCTTTTTTAATTATATGCATTAAAACTTATCATATGTATTTTGAAACTTATAATTATTTGTATATCTTATTATTTGTATATCTTTAAACAGGACCACGGAGTGATGCTCCAAATCTTTGTCAAGATGCAAAGATAGATGCAATAACACGGACGGAAAGTGGTAGAACATACGCGTTCAAAGGTAACTTTCAAATTTATTTAAATACCTTTTCATCTTTCGGCCGATACAGCCAATATTATTCTGTTATTCAATCTGGACTAATAATGCCCCAATCAACTGACGTCGTGATCAATAAGAAAAAAAATGTAATACTATCATAGAAACTATTTTTTGATTGATCAGCGTTTAAAATGTAAACAAGTTATAACAATTATGCGTTAAACATGGATTATGAAAAACTTTTTTACACTTCCTGAAATTTTCGATGAAATTCCGTTATTTAGGGAAAAAAAGTTACTGTGTATATTCAGATATGTATTCCAATTTTTTGAACATCCCATACTATATAATGAAGAAACTTTGTTTAACAAAAAAATGTCTAGCAGGTTGAAATTTCTTTTTCATAAATTCATACTAACAGATGGAAACCTACTTGAATTCTTTTGTTCAACCCAGCAATTTACCTTTATTACACATAAGTAAATACCTAAAATTTATTTTAAACTAAAATGCACTTAAATCTACTGAAATCCCATTCTCAGATATTATCATTCATAGGCATCCATGTATCCAACTCTTTGCGTCACCCTGTATATCATTTTATCCATATTCTACAAACATTTCTTAGAAAACTGAATGCAGCTCAGCGAAATACGCATAACTTATTTAAAAACCACCTTTAAGTAATTTACCCTCATATTCAGAAATGTTTGCCAGCTCTTTTGTGTAGCCCTGTACATCAATTATCATTTCTACACACATTGTAAAATGCATAGATTTAGTGAAACTTAAAAGCGCATATCATAATTAAAATGCATTTCATCTATAAATCAACCATTATCGGACACATGTACTGCACTTCGGAAAGAATATATTATTTGAAATATTTTGTGTTTTCCTGTAAATATTTTGTACTTCGTAAAATTCTTGACTGTATCATATAACTTATATTAAGTCTCAACGACGTATATCTATGTTATTATTCATAACAATAGTTTCATATAATTAAAACATGTCGCATATAATTCCCATATAATTCATAATTATGTAATGGAATTTTCTGTGTGTCTGTAAATTAATAAAAGCTATTTTTTGACCACATATTTTACAGAATGCATATTTTAGTGCATTTCGTAAATGTACATAAATTTTAATATATTTTACAGGGTGTAAAAACTTTAAAATTCATTTGAAACGACTTTTTCTCCATGGGCCGTAATGTAACGGTAAACTTTTGGCTCTCCCTATAAATAAACTAAGAATGCTAGAAATTTCATTTGAAATTTCTATTCTCATTCTATTCTATTCAATTTCATTTGAAATTTCTTGCTTGAATAAACGGTTCGTGCTTGAGAAAACGTCAATAACATCCAAAAATTTCAGAGTAATCCGAGTATATTTAGGGGCGTTATAGCGCGCAAAGACGGACATACAGACTAACCGCGATCATAAATACTTTTCAACTTTTTTTTATAAAGTATTAAAAAAAGTATTTTAGAATGTTTTTCTTCTTCTCATAATATCATATTGATTTCAAATAATTCCATGCAAAAAATTCATCATCTTGTTTAAAATGGTAATTAGAATCAACAAACAAGAAAAATTAACTTAATAAACAAGAAAAAATTGTACATAAAGCTGAATTACTTTATCATGAGGTATTTTGTAAATAGTTGCCCCCTTATCTCGTTGGCTAGGAGAGAAAGAAGGGCATAATATAAAATTAATATAAGGTTAAGTGGGGAAACTCGGCCATGATTTTATAGTGTCACTCTGGGGGTTCTGGCAAATCAGCTCTTAAAATCTAATAATCACTTCTGAAAACATTGTAAATGTGTTAATTTCGGGTCATTCTAGAAGACACAAATTTTCAAAATTACATTTTAATATCTAAAATAATCTTTTTTTTTTTTTTTTTTTTTTTTTTTTTTGTCCTTTTTTTTCATGGATCCAGTTGTCCCATAAAAACCGGGGAACAGAACCAAGCACACCTATCTTCCACAGAACTTTTTAACGTTATCCATGGAAGTAGAAAAGTGTTTATGATTATGGTTTGACTGTACGTCTGGCCACGCTCTGACTCTCGTAAATATACTCGGATTGGGATGAAATTTTTGACGTTTATCCTAGCACGAGCCCTATTGAAAATGAAGTTTCTAGCATGATTAGTTTATTTATGGAGACCGTCAAAAGTTTTTCATTATATTACAGTCTAAGGGGAAAAAATTGTTTTAAATGAATTTTAAAGATGTTACATCCTGTCAATCTTACTCAAATTTATGTGCATTTATAAAGTGCAGAAAGTGTGCCTTCTGTAAAATATGCGTTGTAAAGAACATTTATTACTCATTTACAGGACCACACAACAATAATTCAATTGCATAATAGTAAAGCGGAGAATTGTTTGCAATCTATTTTAATTATATTAAACTATTTTTCATCTATAATAAAATTGATATGCATCTGTCAAGCTTAAAATAAGTTATTTCACACAAAATACGAAGTGCGTAGCATCTATAAGGACCAGGGTTGACAAGTTTTTGACAGTGTGCGGTTTTATCCGGTTTAAACCATGGTTTAAACCGTCACGTCAAAAACCTCTTGTCAGAAACCTCAAATACTACACTGATCTATAAAATTTCACATTAAATATCTATTGCAGATATACAACATTAGATGTAATATTAAAAATTCACTATTACTGTATTGTATATTATCATTTCCGGAAAAAATCTGTCATAAATGTGAAAATTTGGCCTGCCTCCAAACTTGCTCTACTAGCAATGCTTCTGCTATCAAGCCCTGCTAGCACAGCATCAATCGAGAGAGTATTTTCTAACTTTGGTTTCATACACTTTAAACTCAGAATTCGATTGGGTGTAAATAATTGTGCTAAATTGGTTATGTGCTATAGGAGATGCTACGAAGTAAAATTAATCCAGATTATTAACTGTACAAAATAATTTTCTTCTGTTTGAACATTCTAAAAAACAAAAATGTTTTATAGCAATTAAAATAATTCAACTTTTTTTGTAATTATTAAATTACAGTAATTAATGTTAAATAAAAAAATACTTAAATCATTAAGACTTATTCAATGTTTCCCCCCCCCCCCCCCTGTTCTTAAAATGTTTTAAAGCGCGTTACATGTTTCTGACGGTTTAAGCCAGTTTTTGATAGTTTAAACCAATTTTTGACGGTTTAAACCAGTTTTTGACGCTTGTCATGTCAGAAACCAGTGTGTGACGTCCGAAACCCAACCCTGATAAGGACATACAAAATATTTTAAATAATTTATTCTTTCCAAAGTATTGCATATTATCGATGATGGCTGAGGGCTGGATGAAATGCATTTTTAATTATGATATGTATTTTTAAGTTTCACTAAATTTATACATATTATATGAGGTTGATAAATGGTGTAGTTTATATACCGGGCTACACAAACTTGTTTGTAAAAGTTACTGAATATGAGCGTAATTTAGTTAAAGGTGTTTTTAAAATAAGTTTAAGCTGAACTTCTTCCAGTTTACTAAGAAATGTTTGTATAATATAGATATAATGATGTAAAGGATTACACGAAGATTTGGATGTATGGTCGCCAATGATGATATTTTCTGGAAATGTGATTTAAGTCGTTTTAGGAGTGTTTTAGATTAAGCTAAATTTTAACTAAATATTTTTGTGTAATAAAGATGCTAGGTAAACCACAGGGCTTAACAAAACTTTTGAAGTATGTTCTCATCTATTAGTATAAATTGCTGAAAGAGAACCTTCAACTTGTTATGCGTCTTCTCGCTAAACTAAATGTCCCTACTATAAAGTACAGGGTGGTCATAAAAAAACTTTGCCGATATATGGAGCGCTAGCGGCCAGTCCGTTCAACCGATCGAGGGGAAATTTCAGATATAGCTATTCAAAGGTATGAGCTCGAGATTCTGTGAACGCCAACAAATTGGCGCTCACGGTTACGGTTATAATTACAGAAACTCGAAATTTTCCAATGGCAACATCCATTTTTTTCATCGCAAAATGCTCAGTATATGCGAAAACGCTAAAAAGCGTTGGAACGGTATGGTTATTGCAATAAACGGTATGGTTATTGCAATATTGCGCGTTATGCTCGCACGCAATCAGCTCTACGAATGGCCCCCCAAAAAAACGACCAAGGCGCACGAAGAAAATTTGAATATGGCAAACACAAAATACCAATCACGGAACGTAGTTTGCCAGATAGTCAGCGTAGAAAACGGATAAAAAGTGGGGTGGGAATGTTATTTCTTCAGTCGGAGCTCGCAAATGGCAACAAAATGACTTCGTTCGTGGTGAGTTGGTAAAACTGTTATCATAATGAGATGAATGCTGCAAAACCCTGGCTCGATGACCGTCGAAATCATCGCCAAATACGTAGCCTATGCATTTCACAAGCTCTTCGTGATTTAGTATTGAAATTTGAAGAAATTTGCTGCACCTGTGATAGTCCGCGATCCGGACGACCAACTGTTCCTGGGGATACTGTTATGAAACTGCATCACATAGTGACCAGAGGACGCATGCAAACTACAAAAGGAGCATTTCGTGTATTTGATATATCGAAATCAATGGTCTTAAAGTTACTGCGCTCTGTAATCCGCATGTTTCCTTAACGGTACCAGCGCGCCCAGATGTCGGAAGTGAGAAACCATCAACAACATATAGACTTTGTTAATGAATTTCTTATCCAATATGATGGAGATAATGATCGGCCTCTTCGAATGTTATGAACGGACGAGGCACATTTCACCTTAACTGGTAACGTCAATGACCTCCCCGATCTCCCGACCTCACTCTAATGGATTTCAGGTTCTGGGGATACCTAAAATCTAGAGTGTACATGTGCAATACGCAAACTTTGCCGGATTTGAAAGATTCTATCAAATGTGAGATTGCAAACATCCCTCATGCGATGTAACTTTCGGCTATATTGTCCACAGTCGCTACCATGCAATGTGTAATTGCCTGTGATGGCACCCATGTGGAAAATGTGTAATCAAAATAAAAGTTTTCTTTTCTCCAATCTGTGTTGTAATCAAAGATTAGTGTACTGACTCTCTGCCATATACAAATTTCCTCCTTGCGCCCCAATCGTGTTTTTTATGGGGGGCAGGGGATTCGCAGAACTGTTTTTTGTGTATGCATAACGTGTCCATTTCTTTTGATATATGTGCGGTTCCAATGCTCTCTAGGGCTTTCGCATGCGCTGAGCATTTTGCAATGAAAAAAATCGGTGTTGCCATTGGAAAATTTTGAGTTTCTGTAACTATAACCGTAACCGTGAGCGCCATTTTGTTGCCGTTCACAGAATCTCGAGCTCATATCTCTGAATAGCTATATCTGAAATTTCACCTCGATAGGTTGAACGGACTGGCTGCTAGAGCTCCATATACCAGCAAAGTTATTTTATGGCCATCCTGTACACTGGTGTGCAAAAATTAAGATCGTCGCAGATAAATTAGCATACAAGCCGAAAAAGGCGACCGAACAAAATGAAAGGCCAATCAGAAGATAGATATGAAGCAAATGCAATAGTACAGACACATTTATGACATATGGCGTAAAAAGAGAAAGTGTTAAGGGGGGATAAAGCACAGAGGCGGTGACCATTCAATAATTTTGTGAAATCTATTGCACTATGTAAAGTGATTTGAACGACGTTGTTTTACTACTATTATGTGATATGGACAAGAGGCAATCCAGAGGATGTCATCTCCTGGATTGCCTCTTTTCGAGCTCGAATCATTAAGAAGTTGTAAGAAGTTCGAAGTGTTACAAGTGTGGCACAAGAGCTCATTATCCTCAGAACATCGTTTTACGAGCCTGGAGTGCATTTAAAACGAGGAGATCATTTGTCCAGCATTCAGCAGGGATAACCTACGAGCAGTAACAACAGCTGACGACCGTTATGTTATCCTACAGGCGAAAATAAACCGGTGACAGGCAGCTGTAGAAATCGCAAGGCAGATTGAACAGACTACTGGACGTCAGATGACACGTTTTACCATGGCTAAAAGGCTGCGCAAAGATGATTTATATGCACAATATCCAGTACGGCGTGCACTATTAACACCTATTCATTGGATACGCCGGTTTTTGAGGTGCAGAAACACAAAAAATGGGCACAACATGAGTGGGCTCGAGTACTCTTTACGGATGGGAGCGATTTAGTATGACGAAAAATTCTGGACGTTTACACATATGGAGAGAGCAGGGAATACCTAACCCCCATTCCAACATTATCGAAAGGTGCCATTTTGGGGCACCGCAGCTCTTGTTTCGGATGGTGTCATGCTTGGTATCCGTACGAACCCCCACGTCTTCCAAAAATGTTCAGTAACTGGTGCCAGCTATTGCGCCGAGATTCTCTTACCTTACGTGCATCTTTTTAGAAGTGTTGTGGGTCCGGAGTTCCTCTTCACGGACGACAGCGCTCTTCGTCATCGTACAGCGGTTATCGAAGAACTCTTAGAGAGTGAAGATATTCAACGCATGGATTGGCCTGAAACATCTCCGGGCTTGAATTCTATAGGATATGTTATGTGGGACCTTCTCTAAATACGCTTGGAATCACATAACCAGGCACCAACAATGATTCCTTAGCTGAAATTGACATTGCAAGAGGAATCAGACTCGATGGCACTATATCGCCTAGACAACCTCGTCCTAAGCATGGAAAGGCGTTGTAAATACTTTGTCATTGTCCGGGTGACCATATCCTTTGTTAGAGACTAAATGATTCCTGCCAGATGCCTGTAAAAAAGATGCTTCTGTCTTCTCTGTATTTGTGCTCCAAGTGGTCATTACAATGAAGTGCTTGTGTTTCATTTTGAATCTTTGTTTAGATGTTTTTTAACACTTGTTTCATATTTTCACACCTTGAACATCTTATGTTATGATTTTGGTCGATGTGGAAAACTTCTGGACGACATTACGTTCGAATAAGCCTTTTGTCCTTAATTTTTGCACCCCAGTGTATATATAGCAACCGACAGGTCAAATAGATGGTCGTTCAAAAGTATCGAATTTGTTACAAACAGTAACTCTTTATTTAACGAAATAATGAATTTTTGTTAAAAATTTCACAAAGTGTTGGAAAGTATTTCATAATCTATACTTAATGCATGATTTTTTTTCTTCACAAAGAAGTATCATGTTTTGTTTGAAAAAGGATAAATAACTTGAACGAGGCAGATTATGAAATTTATATATCATATGAAGAGCGCGGTCAGGAAAGCCTTTATTGTCAAAATGTCTAAAAAACCACCAAATGATTGTTAGATAATTAGATTTATTTTTACAATAAACATAAAAATTGAGAAAGTACGTAAGTACTTTTGTATATGTAACAAGTATAAAAGTTATATGGGTATTTTATGAATAAAATGAACAAAGAAA
This sequence comes from Maratus speculifer, assembly GCA_964019185.1. Lineage (NCBI taxonomy): Eukaryota > Metazoa > Arthropoda > Arachnida > Araneae > Salticidae > Maratus > Maratus speculifer. The sequence continues at coordinate 285,592,222 of OZ025298.1, read as the reverse complement.
GTCATGAACAAAGAGATACGTAAGTACTTAAAGGAGACCTGTAAGAAAAAACCCAAAATTTTTGTTATTGATTTTAAAGTAATGAATTTTGGTGTACTATTTAAGAATCTTTTTGTAAGGAATAATTAACAAAAAAATTCACTTTTTATTAAAAAGTACATTTTTATGTCGATTTTTATGATTTTTTTGTGAAAAAATACACTTTTTAAAATTACTACTCCTCATACAATTTTCAATATTTTGGTATTACTAAAATTTCTTAAATAGAGTTATAGTATATAGAAACGACCTAGGGAGAGATATTTTTAATTGTCTATTTTAATCAGCTAAAAAAAAAAGAAAGAAATTACGCATGGTAAATTTCCTTAAATTCGTTATAATTTTCATGTTTACCAATGTGTGTAAAAATTTCAGAATTTTAAAATCTAGTGATTACAATATTACAATTAAAAAAAAGTTCATTTGCTACCTGCTCCAAGTGTCCCCGAGTTCTGAAATTTTGCATGGATATTCGCAAATATGTATTTTATCGTTTTCTGAGATAAAAAAATTTTTGAACTTTTGCTGATTTTTGGCCGAAAATGGGGTTTGGGTCTCCCTTAATATCTCTTCTATTTGAAATAATTTTTTTTAAATATTCTACATTAAAATTTTATTTCATTATTATTTCTTTAATGTTTAATTTTCGACACCACGGACACACCAGACGACGACTATAAGTATACTACTATAAACGCACCTGAAAACGTACAAAGCACTTGAGAGTCTTCCCTTTATTTATCACTACGTGAAACTGGACGGGAATATATTTTTTGTAATTTGTGCAATTTGTTTTTTTATTAAAAACTATAAAACATGCTTAGAATGTAAAGACTTGAATTTTATTTTTATCTCCATTTTAAGTCTTTCAACGTACTTATTAAAATTGAATTTCAAGTGAATATAATGTAAGTTTTACCTTAGGAGACTTCTACTGGAAAGTCCTGTCAAATGGCATTGCCGCAGGATATCCAAGGAAGATTTCGGATGATTGGAAAGGTTTGCCAGGAAACTTAGATGCTTCTGTCTCTGCGGCTGGCAAAACATACTTTTTTAAGGTAAAAATTAAATATACAAGGTGAATTTTAAAAAATGGAGAAATAAAATTTTAAATAAATTTTAATTAATTTTTATTGGTGAAATTACTCTTGAAAATATTGAATAACTGATTTATTACTAATTTTAAATGTTTAGATAAAATTTGCACAGAAACAACAAAATGAAAAACGGCTTCGCCGGGGTTCGAACCCGTAACCTTGCAACAGCGCTCCAAGCGCTCTACCATTTAATCTACAAGGACGATGCTCAGCTCGACATCTCTTGCTCACACATGTTGGTAAAGCTGCAACAATGATGGAAGCGTCTACATGGTCACACAAATCTGTGGCGTAATATGAGATTCAAAGGAATACAATATCGGTTAAGACGCGTAATTTCACTACTAAAAATTAATTGAAAAATTAATTAATTTAACACATTACTTTCGTTTATAAAATTGATCCCAATTACTGAAGTGTTCTTTTGTTTATATTAACAATCTTTTTGTAGGGTAATTAATTATTTTCAATTTAGAAATTGAATCTTTGTAATTGTATATAGTTTAAGTTTTAGAGAAAAGGAAGAAATATAGTTGCGATTATTTCCATAAGTCGAACATTTGCCTTATTTACGACATCGGAATGATGGTCGCGACGCCACCAACGACGCACTCCAAACCACAGATTAACTATTTACACACAGATACGACAGAGAAGTGAAAAACCGTACCGGCGCGATTCTAGAGCCACTACTGGGAACAGGCGGGAACTTTAAAATAAACTGAAAGTTAAACTGTCACTGTCTCTATTGTATGGTCTAACACGTTTACCGCCGCGTTTATCTGTTAGAAATTTTGATATTGTATTTGATTTTTTTTTGCACACTTTATGTTTAATATGTTATTATGTTAACTTGTGTTACGTTAAAGCACATTTTATGTTTTAAATAAAAACAAACGTAAAAAAATACACCCGTTAGCGACTCATAAAAAAGATAGATACTATACAAAGAAAGACAAGTAACAACTGCCTGTTGCGATGTTCCCGAAACGCTTGCACCTGTTGTCACTAGGGGCTCTGGAGTTAGGATTTGGTTACCATTGAGCTTATGGAACTGTCCTATCTGTGTGTAAATACTTAATCTGTGCTCCAAACGGAATTGTGAGAAACGCATAGAGAGTTGGATTTAATATAAATACGTAACGATTATATCACATTACATATATATGTCTTTTTACATCGATAAAATATTGTAATAATTCTATAAAATAGCAATTTTGTTTCGTTTACTCTCTTATTAAATTAATGCGAGAAAAATGAGTATTATTTATGAGGTGTTTATTTGAGCGTAAATATGCTATGTGCGATAGTAGCTCCTCCTTATATCGCTCATTCAGATACTGTTTTCGAAAAAAAAGAAACTGTGGTTTCATCGTACTTTTATGTAATTATTTACACTATTAAAATCCGACCGTATATTTGTTGTATGTTGATGTATGTGACGTCCTCCGATCCCGGAAATAGAGATAGTTATATTAAGTCTTAGCGACGCATATCAATTTAATTACATGAAACCGTTTACAATCATTAAAATATGACTCAAACAATTTCCTTCTTTATCATTATGTATTAGAGCTATTTTGTAGGGCCCTGTAAATTAATAATAAGAATTATTTAACTGCATATTTTACACAATGCTTAATTTAGTGCATTTTGTAGATGCGGATAAATTTGAATATGCTATACCGGGTGTAACATCTTTAAAATTCATTTGAAATTATTTTTGCTCTTAGGCATAAATGTAACAGAAAATGTTTGACCCTCCCTATAAACAAACTAATCGTGGTAGAAACTTCATTTTCAATAGAATCTGTGCTAGGATAAACGTCAATAACGTCCAAAAATTTTATGACAATCCGGGTATATTTACGAGAGTTAGAGCGCGTCCAGACGGACAGACAAATCGAATGTATAAACCTTTTCAACTTTGTCGGAAAGTGTTAAAAATATAAATAAATAAAAAACTAGATAGAACAGACACAGTTACATATGAACAGTTTTCATTAAAAAAAATGATTATCAAAATCGGTCCGGAAAAAAGTTTAGGTCTGATCACTAAAAAACAGTCTGTTATATATATATATATATATATATATATATATATATATATATATATATATATATATATATATATATATATATATATATATATATATATAGATTACTGACTACTAATGAACTTAGTTTGCTACATGACATGGTTTTATAACATTTTGAGTAATCTGATTTACATATATATTTTTTTCTTTTAAGGGTCTATATTACTGGCGTTTCACTGATAAAAATATGGATAGAGGCTATCCAAAACTGATATCCTTGGGATTCGAAGGCGTCATACCTGATAACTTGGATGCAGCTTTTGCCTGGAGTAACGGCAAAGTTTACTTTTTCAAAGGTATTTATTTCTTTTTTATTTATTTTTATTTTTTATTTTATTTATTTATTTATTTTGCCTTCAAAAATTTTGTTAGAAATTATGGGTGCACCCGTTTTATACAGAGCTTGATGAGAAAATCAAAATTTCCCCAAAGAAATAGTGAAAATGTTCATTCATATTACTGCACTGTAAAAAAAAATCTGCAAACCTACAAAACTAGTTTTTGTAAAGCTACAGAAATCTGCATGTTTACTAAAATTCTATCTGTAACCAGGTATAATATTTACTACTCGCATAGTACAAATACATGAAATATCTCAGTTCCACCGGTTAGCCAATCAGAAAGGGCTTTAGTTGTGACGCAATGACTATTCACGCAACCACAGAGGCGTGAAATGCGTCCATTTTGAATCCGGAACTGATAAAAATTTCTAGTTACTGAGTAAGTAAATTTTTATCCTTTATCAGTTGAATTATATTTCCATTCTACTCGATTAATAAGTAAAAATCAAAGACTCAAAAAGGACTTTTTGATTTTTAGTTATTAGCAAACTAATATTCCTATTTAGTCCAGTCATTTAAGCTTAAATTAGGTAAGAATCTCGGAATTCGAGATACCCAGCTGTAAGTCTGTAAATACTTGTATATTGGCACCCTAAAAGTTGTCTCAAAACCTACATATGGTAGGGTGTACGCAACTATTAAATTCCAAGGTCAAAGGTCACAAAAATCGATTTTTTGCGCTTTTTTCGTAAATATCTCATTTCCTATAGGTTTTTTGCTATTTGTATATATTATCAAAATTGTAGAATACAAAATTCTCTACAAATTTTGTTTGAAAACATTTTTCATACGTCGAACCGTTTTCGAGATAGAGGGCGGAGAGCGAGCGGTCATAGCATCACTCCAGGTCAAACGGCGTCTCCGGTCGAAAACGCGCCATATATAGTTGATGAACTATCGATAAATCAATGATTGTATATATTTATCAATTTTTATTAACTATTATATTATATTTTATCTTTTTCTTAATGCATTGTATAGTATAGTTACGACCGTCTGTTTAGATGAAACAATGGTTGTACCAATTACTCAAGAAAAATTCTTATCAGATCGAAATAACAAAGATATGCTCATTAATACCTTAACTGAAAAATTACAAGCTGCAAATATTACTACTAAACAAGCCAGAGATGATGCGGATGTTCTTATTGTTGAAACTGCAATTGAAGAATCAAAGTCTGAAAAAACTGCAGTTATAATAGGACAAGATATTGATTTACTTGTCATTTTAATTGGGCGTGCACTGTCTTACGAACAAGAAATTTTCTTTAAAAAAGTTGGGAAAGGAAATGTAAAAACGGAGATATACTCGACTAAAAGTTTTGATAATTATCCTCATTCCAAAACACATATTTTATTTCTGCATGCATTAAGTGGCTTTGACACAACTTCTGTGCTTTTTAAAAAGGGAAAAAAATCATTTTTAAAAGTTTTTGAGAAACTGACGAATTTGGATGAACTAGCTGCAGCATTTGAGGAAGAAAATAGTTCGGCCCACAGATTATTAGAGAGTGGAACTCAAATCTTATTGGCAGTCTATAATGCTCCGAAATCTGTGAAAAGTCTCGATCATCTTCGTTATATGCATTACGTCAAGTCTACAAAACTTAATAAACCTGTGCAGCTTTCAATTCTTCCACCAACAAGTGCAGCTTCTCATCAACATTTCAAACGTGTATATTATCAAGTTCAAACTTGGTTAGGGCATGATTTGGAACCCCAGGTATGGGATTGGGCAATGCAAAACGATTTCCTGGATCCTATCATGACAATTTTACCACCTGCTCCAGAAGATTTGCTAAATACAATTTTCTGCAACTGCAAGAGTGGTTGTGGTTCGCGATGCGGATGCAGGAAAGTGGGCTTGCAATGCTCTTTAGCTTGTGGCCAATGTAATGGGCAAGCTTGTCTCAATGCAGAACCATATCAGAGCGACATTAACGAAGATGAAACCTTTGACCCCGAAATCATGGCACAACTTGAGACAAATGTCGTTGAAGACGATAATGAAGACCAGTTTGAAATTTACCAGCAGCCGAAAGACGACGATGAAGAGGAAGAAGATGATTAAAAACATAAATTATAGTTTTTGTACCCTTTATTCCATTTTTTTACTTTTAATAAAAATAAATGTATTGAATAGTATTTTTTAATAAAACGATTAATTCATAATTTTTTTTTTCACCATGTAAGAAGTTATTAATATTATATTAATTAGGTTAAAATTCGAATATAATTCCTATATTTTCATTAACAATTCTGCAATTACATGGACAGGTAAGTGTTGTTAAATAAATTAATACTGAATAAAAAGTGGATAGGTTCGGAAAAAATGATAAGGTACCCTGGGGTAATAACGCCACGTTAAGGTTCTACCAATTTTCACGGCTTAGTTTTAGATTGTATTTTTCAAACAAATATAGGATCTCATACAGCAACTCAATGACTATCTACATAAAAAAATAATTTAACAGACATGTATTCATAAAATGTAACGCCGTTTTTTCTTGACCAATGCTATTTGGCGTTATTACCCACCTATATGGGTAATAACGCCATGCTAACAAAACTATGAAATAAGATGGAATAATTGCATGTAGATTGCCCAATTCTAAAAATACAAACTCGACAAACTTAGAAATTGACAAATTGTATTCTAAGCTATTGAAAATGTTCATTTTTTGTGAAAGTGTAAGAAAAATAAAGGTGTGGTGTGGGAGGGGGGGATGAGGCAAAAGAATATCAGACCGTGAGCTTCTTTTTGCTTAAAAAGTACCGCTTAAATAGAAATATGAGAAAAATTGCACAGTTTTAACTGTGCTTATTTGAATCAGTATTTAGGATATACCTCGGCCACTGTAGGGAATCAACCGGGGTACTAATGTCAAGGATTGGCGTTATTACCCCGATATAATTATTGCGCAGTACATTTTAAATTACAAATTATCTCGAGAAGATATCCAAAATCTTCAACAACTTTTTAAAAGTACATGAAATGCACTACAAATTTATGTAATTAACAAAGCATTTCCGGATAAAAAGATAGTCTTCACATCACAAAACGTATGTCGCAAATTTTAGATCAAGCGTTAATTTTAGTTGTTTGTAAAAACAATAAGACCTAAAAATGAAACAAATTAACTTGAAGCTGTTTTTTGCGATTTATATGACTCAAAAGCCTTTTGCGCAGAGCACATGGGTGTCATTTACCAGATTATTTCGTAATTATGCAAAATATAAGCACTTGGCGTTATTACCCCGCCTGGCGTTATTACCCCAGGGTACCTTATATGGAGCGTTTTCGACCGGAGGCACCGTTTGACCTGAAGTGATGCTGTGACCGCGCGCTCTCCGCCCTCTATCTCGAAAATGGTTCGACGTATGAAAAATGTTTTCAAACAAAATTTGTAGAGAATTTTGTATTCTACAATATTGATAATAAATACAAATAGCAAAAAACCTATAGGAAATGAGATATTTACAAAAAAGCGCAAAAAAACCGATTTTTGTGACCTTTGACCTTGGAATTTAATAGTTGCGTACACCCTACCATATGTAGGTTTTGAGACAACTTTTAGGGTGTCAATATACAAGTATTTACAGACTTACAGCTTGGTATCTCGAATTCCGAGGTGAACTTACTATAATGACTGGACTAATTATTTTCTGTTAATTACATATTTATATTTTGGTAAAATAACTATTTTTTACGTCTGAGTTTATTACAAGGACGAAATTTCAAATATTTTATGTAATAAATCAAATTTCCCTGCTCTTTTTTCTGAAATTTCACTTTCCTTTTTTGCTCTCATTTCCACAATACTAAAATTTAAAGTGTTTAAAATTTAATTAAATTTTTTTTTTACTATTTGTTTCTTTATAATGAATAAAATGCATTAACCTTTCATTACATCACATTCATTTCATTACAACTTGATATGAATTTCACTCTTAAAATTTTGCTTCCGAATTTTCTTCACATAGTAATAGTATTCAAATTTTAAAAACTCTTTAAAACTGCCTTATTTAAAATAACATAAAATAAAATACAATCTGTGCTCTATGCGTTATTTTATTGTCATAATAAATTATCCAGACTTTTCTTCCAATCCAAAAATGTCATTTTCTTGTTCCTCTCCCGCCCTCTTTCCAACTTAAAGAACACATAGAATTGCATTTAGAAAGTCTTTAAAGCTCTTTCTTGCCCAGTGGTAGAGGAGGGGGAAAAAAGCAGAACTCTGAATTAGTTAGAGAAAGCTGGAAATTATTTAAATTCATTAGTTTAGGTCTAGGGAATGAATGAAGTTTCCCACTCTTGTTAGGTGTGCGTTAAAAAAATATGTACAAATTTATAATTGAGAAACACGTTTTTATTAATTACAATAAAAATAAACTAAAAAATTAAGTTCATCAAAAACATTGTCAATGCAAATGTTGTAGAACTTAAAATTCTGAATAAATTGATAACCAATATTTAACATTTTTGTTGAATTTTCACAATTTTACTTCAAAGTATTGCCTAAATCGCTAAACAAGAGCTTGAACTGTGTAACAAACGATGTTATCAGTTTACAGTGCTTGTTATTATTATGTACATGTAATTTTTAGTTATTTGTGCATTACCTAGGATGGATATTTTGAGAACTGTGGCATAACCTCTTGATTGCGGGTAAAAGCCCAGTGGTGGGTTATGAAAGACAGGCTGAAGTCTGATTTAATTGCGGGAAACCGCAAATTGTGTTAATCCCATTGATATAGATTAGAAATTGATGTAGTATGTTTATTCCTTTTGCTAGATAAGCATGTGCCGCTACGAACAAATTAGTTTAAAAAGTACATATTTTCATAATTTTTAGAATATTTCAAAAGTGATTTGTAAATGATGGGAAATATTTTATTATTTCCAGTATGAAATGTGTGTAGCAATTAATATGATGTATATTATAGAGTGAACAACAGTGCGGATCTATTAGAATTAAGAAAATTGAAAATAAAGTGTAAGGATGGGTGGGGGGTGAAAAGCGAACAAATGAATGTGCATAAGACTTTGCCTTAGAGAAGATCAAGGTCAATCAATAGCGCGATTTTAATTTTCCATATTTTGTGTAAAGGACAAAGATCGTTCTAATAAAAGGATTTTCGACTAGTATACAAGAATTTAAATTCATAAAAGTTTAAAACCTTAGGAATATTGAAAAAAAATAGTCTTTAAATAAAAAATCTTTCACTTAAACCAATGCTTTAATTAGCGGTGTCAGTTGCGAAATGAAATGTAAAACAGTTATCTTTCATGTACCACTTTGTCAATAACTACTAAATTATAGTTCGCAAAATATGCAAAATAAAATCCTAAGATAGTTACAAAAACATTGTGAAGGCCTCAACAATTTAAAAAAATGTACACAAATATTACAAATGGAGAAGAGCGTATGGCTAACTTGATCTCTCCTAGTTCAGAGCTTTGGATGAGCGATTAAGATAAATTTTTCAAATAAAATTGCGACAAAAATATGTTCATTTTATAGCGATTTTCAAACTCTAAGATATTTGTATTCACAATGGTCTCTATTGAATTAGTTATTTTGGAATATTGTTAAGATAATTTTTTAAAAAGTATATTTTCACTATATGTACATATTTTCTAACGTTCATCTAGTACGTGGGTAAAAAGGTAGTACATTAATTCTAAGATTTACATTAATTTCAAGTTTTTCGCTAATTAATTTTAAGTTTAACCTCTTGACCACTGCGGTTAAATTTTGAAATAGAATTGTGGCATTAATGTTCAGCATAAATATTAAATGTAAGTGTTCATTTTACTCGGAATTTTAAGTTTTGCAACACCTATATTGACAGTGTTTTTGGTAGAGAGTTCTTTTGAGATATTATTATGGTATTAAGCTGAACATTTAATATATTTCTAACGCTTCCCCCGTATGAGGAGAAAACTTAATATATTCATTGTAGATCTAAACTAAAGGGATAAAACCAATTTCCTATATTCCCTTAATATCGTATTCTACCAAATAATCACTGGGCTATTAGTAATTTACTTATTTGTAAATTTTTATTAATGTAAATAAGTCATCGAATACTCTCCCTTTCTAATAAGAAAAATAAATCGCTACTTTCTTTGCCCCCTCAATATATAAAGTTTAAAACCTTAAGTCTTTCTTTAAAAAAAAAAAATCCTGATCCGTTGCTTTATTATAAAAATAAATAATAGGCCATATTCATAAAATCCAAATAATCATCACCCCCCCCCCCCCTCGCCTTACAATCATACAGAATTTAGTCTTTCACCCTAATTAATTTTCATTTTTTTTTCGGTCTTCAATAAGTTATATTATCAATCGTTTGAAATATCCCCCTCCCTTCCTTCAATAATAAAAAAAATATGGTTATCTCTGTCTCCATTCTTATTCGTTGAATTAAAAATCTTTAAATGTCTATTTTTTTTCTTGCTGTATTTGCTACTTTATAATGATAGAAGTTAAACACCTGAAATTTTCTTTAAATCCCTTAACCCAAGATTTTGTTACTTAATAACGGAGAGTGGGGTGGAAAGGGACAGTACATTGTACTCTTTATATTCCAATTAATAAACATTTCATCAGTCGCGTATTCCATTAAGCAAAAGCATCTCCAATATTCAGTTGAATAAAATAGCTGATTTACATAAGCTTGCAATTGTAAAAAGGAAAAGAATATTTCAAGAACCAAAAGTAAATTTGCTTTATATATTTTTATGCTTTCTGCATATTAATGACTTGTTGATGTATATATGTAATTGTTTCTCTATTTATAGAGCATTATACTGTACATCATCCATAATTTAAACTATGTCTAAAAGCAGCATTTATGTCGATACAAGAAGTTTAACATAGAATACAGGGAGGAATGGGACATACCAGCAAAGGAAGAAATGGGACAATTCCAATTCTTTTCAATCTTTTTTTTTCTCTTAGTTACAATTTCTTTAATTATAAAATCGTTTCTGAAAATTGTTTCTACCATAATTTCTTTTATATTCCGATAATTTCAGATCTTTAAGTGAGTAGTTCAATTGCATGTCTGTTAAAACTGTTTTATTTATATTATTTTAATTATTCATAGAGGAAGTTTTTATTTTTATATAAAATTAGCAGTATAAAAAGGATGAACTCTTTATGTTGTTTTAAGAACAAACAAATTAATATTAGGGGCTCTGCAAATATAATGTTAGAATTTCAGGAGGGAGGAGGTTTGTCTTTTGATATAAATATACTTTCTGATCATCAATTGTTTATCTTTTTATTTGTAACATGGTCTTTAGTACAAAATAGTACGTTATTTTTATAGCCTGTTACCTATTTTTTAAAATTCAAAGTTATTAAAATTGCAAATTATTATAAAATTATTAAACTCTAAAATATAGTATACTTCAACGTTTAAAATTCTTATTTTTTTTCATATGTGTATGCATATATAATCACAGTTCGAGAAACCGTATGTAAAGTGTATTTGAAATGAAGCTTATGTTTACTAATAAAAAAAAGAGAAATAATGGTGTCTTCGTTTTGTTGATATGAATTTTTATCTGCTCCCAACCCCTCTCTGTTCGGTGCAAGTACAATAATTCTTTATTATTGTTGAATGCATCATGTAACAAAGTTATCATAAGATTCATTTAAATAGTATTTCTTTTAATTGTTATGTGATAAAGTTTTTTTCATATGAAAAATGATATTTATTAACTTCTCACCATTTGAATCATAAAAGTATGCGAAAAATAAATGAAACAAGTTTTGTATGTCTTTTCGAGCAAAATAAATCATAGAAATCAAAATTTTCTACACTTTGATAACGATATCATTAACGGGGGGGGGGGGGGGGAGGGGGGAGGTATTCAAGGGATGATAACGTATGAATCGGAAGGGGGAGGGAGTCCAAAATTAACAAAAAGTTGATAAAATTATATTTGCACAGCCCCTTTCGTAATCGAGCGCTACGCAGTTCGGAATAATAAAAAAATATTTCATGCTTCAAAATTGTTTTTAAAACCTTAGACAATCAGTAAGGGGCTATGCTACTATAATTATAGTTATATTGCATAAAATCAAGTGTACGTATTTATTTAAGATATACGTAATATGAATTGTACAGTAAAATACACAGAAAAAGAGAGAGACTTTTTAACAATTATTTGTTTCAAAGATAATTTTTGTATTTCTTAGTTCTTCTATTATTACGAAAAGAAAGTATAGGATTCGTAAAATGTTTCGACACATTTAAACGTTTTAGGGGCCAGAGATCCCATTTTTTACGAAATGTGAGTCTCTGACTCTATTTGCATGTGACACACATTTCGTGGGTGCTCTGTCACAATAACTGATGTACATGATTTAATATTTAAAATATATATGTTTAATGTAGAGATTATGTCCAGTCTGTCTCTGATATAAAATGGCGAGGATTAATTTTTAATGTAAATTCTAGTTTTCAACGGATTTACACGTTTTAGGGATCAGATATTCCAAAAAACTTGTTTTTACAAAATAGCTGAATGTATGCGACCTAAATCTTGTGGGCGCTCTGTCTCAAGAAATAATGCACAGCTTTTCATAAAAAAATATATTCAGATAGTCCTTGTTATAAATTGATTGCGATTACTTTTTGGCATAAATCGCTCAATAAATGGTGCTTCTGTTCTACATTTTTTTTGAGATTTCTGCAACAACTCTATCTGAATGCTTAATGGACGGATTTTCATCAAATTTCCGATTTAATTTGTCCTTAATATACTTTGGTGTTTTTTTATTTTTTGGCGTAAATCGTCCATCATACAGCGCAGCTGTGTTGCATTTTTTTTTATACTTTGCACAAAAGAGGGGATGGGGAATCTGCAAAATTTTCGTAAATTCCAATTTTAAGAACTAACGCAAGTATTTTCATCGAACTTCAGATTCAGTTACATGTTGACACCAGCTAATGTAATGTCACCGTTGCAGGTTTCGGTTTAGATCACTAAACAAGAAGCGCTTTTATGGTGCATTTCTTACGTGATTTACCGATATTCATATCTTAAGAACTAATGCATGGAATTTCATATCGTTAGAATCCCCATGATGGGCATAGATTGCCTTTTAATTTTGGTACGTTGACGAATTTTGAAATAGTATTATGTATGAGATAGAAGAAAGTTGTGGGATTTGGAGTTGTGGACAAGGTACTTCCGGTACATTCTTAAACAACTTGACATTATCATCCAAACTCTTTGAATTTTTTATGTTTAAAATAAGATATATGTAGACTGGGTGAAAAAATATTGACATTTAGTGGAAAAGGGCTGGTAAGATTTTTACCGCGATTAAGCTCTCAGGTTTTAACAAATTTTGTCAATTTTCCCACATTTTATTTTGTAAAAAAATATTTCAAATTGCCGCAATTTTTCGAAATCTTCGTAGGTAATGCAAGTATGGTCAATTGAGATACTCTAAGAAGATGTTCAAATACGGAAGTTATTCATCGGAAGTTTACATTTACAATGAAGAAAAATACATATTGTAAATAAACATATAGTTTCCTTGTGGCGTGAAGTGATCTCGCTTCGCCAGTGTATTTCAAAGAGTTAAAATTCAATTATAATATTGTTAAAATTCAATTAATAATTTTTATACTTGTAAATATAAGTGGTATTTAATATGGTTTTATTTAATTTTTACAAAATGTTAATAATAGGGGAGAGTGGTGTGAGATAGTGGGAGGAATGGGACAGTAGGTTTTTCTCTTTATGTATCATTCTAAACATTTCGTTAATCGCATGCTAAATGAAGCAATGGTAGCCAAATCTTTAGTTGATAGGTCTTTAGTTGATTAGATCTATATAAACTTACAATTGTATAAAAGATTATTTCATAAATCAAAAGTAAATTTACTTTTTATACTTTCTGTATATAAATGATTTGTTATCCATAGATGTAATAGTTTCATTATTTATGGAATATTATACTGTATATTATTAGTTATTTAACCCATTAGTGCCAAGCGTCCCTTTTTAGAGACGCTTCGAAAGATGCATTCAGCACTGTTTTTGACACCGGTAAAAAAGAACAGCAATAATTATTTTATTTAAATGATGCATTTTCGTGATTAATGAACTAAACTTAAATCTTCTAAAAAATAGTGGTGCCAACCAAATAAAATTTACGCAAAAGATGCTGGGCACGAATGGGTTAAAACAAGTCTAAAAGCAGCACTTTTGTTTATACAAGAAGTTTAACACAAAAAAAAGAAAGTGGGGAGGAATGGGACATGCCAGTAAAGGGAGGAATGGGATATGTCTTTCGTTTTTTTAATGAGATGAATATAAATTCCTAACATGCAAAGATATTTAGAGGGTAATATATTAATTATAACATTGATAATATATTCATCTACTTCAAAATGTAAATGGGTGATTCTCAAAATAGGGGACAATTTATGTCTTTCGGCATACAAAAAAAATTGAGAGGTTTTCTGTCATGTTTTTATATTTAGATATGTTTGTCTTAATATTATTCATTATTTGCACTCAAGAATTACTCACTTTTTAGTTAAAAACACCTTAAAATAACAGAATAAATGTTCAAAATGTCATTAGCATGGATGTCCACAGCAGCTGTGCCTTGTATATACTAGCTTTTTAAAGAGTTAATATCATGTTTATAAAATAAAACAAATGTTATTCTTTCTTTAAATTAATCAAGGAGAGGATTTATCCAATAAATTTTTTTTAAAAAGTAAAATTATAGTATATAAAAAAAGAATTAAAGTTTGTCCTCCATATTCTATTTTCAAAACAAGGTCATACTATAACAGCTGGTTAATAATCAAAATTTCATTTTCACATATGACAATAGTTTGAAAATATAAAGTTTCTTCATGGCAACAAGTAGCCATTTTATCCCAGCCTGAAAATAGAAGCATGTATTGTATTTTAAGATTAGAAGTTGAATAATAGGGCGTACATCAATTGTATGTCTTTAGAATGGATAATAATTTTCATGTTTATTTTATAATTAAAATTTTTATTTTACTTATTTGCATAGGACTTTTGTGTTTGAAAAAGCCCCAGAAAGGACTATTGCATTGTGATTATATTATGGCTCATAATCTTATTTAAATTAAAATTTGTCATTAGCATAGACAAATATCAGTGTCATTAGCATGGTTTTTCTGTCCATGCTAAAGACTCCTATGTGCATAAATGTAACCATTGCTTATATTGTATCTTTTACAAAGTTTAATTTTACATATAAATTTAGGTATTACATTTATTATCCCTAAAATATGCATTAAATCTGTCAGAAAATCACAAAGAGAGCTTCTTACATTGTTAGTGTCAGAATGTTGCTCATGTAAACAAAGTTTGCTCTTTGGTAATGTTTTTATTCTCCTTATATGTATATATGTAAAAATGGAAACCATTTGCTGAAAAGGAAGGCTAATAAATATAGAAAAAAGTATTTAAACAGGAAGAAAATAAAAATTTCTTAATATATTTATTCCATGCAATTTGTTTTGTCATTAGCATGGCTCAAAAAATACTAATTATTTTTTTTAAGTTAATTTTTAAATATTTAGCTCTGCTGACTACATGTAAAGTATACCTAATACTATATTAACAACACCTATTTTTTTCAGAAATTTTGCTAACAGTAATTTATTTTAAGATTTCACTTTTGAAATTGTCCCCTATTTTTAGAATCACCCAAATAATTTGAATTGATAATATTTTAATGTTATCTATGACTAACAATCCTGAATTTCTATTTAACGTTATGAAGATCCTGGAATTCTATATTGTGCCACATACATTATATCAATCTACAATCTTTATTAGATTATATATTTAGCCGACACTTGATTATTTGTGCCTTATAGCTTTATTTTATTGCAATTAGATATATCTCTGTTAGTGGTGAGTTATGGGGCAGATTTTGAAACATACAATTTCGTTAATTATAAAATACATTTTGCATGTTTTGTTTCTATATTGTTCAAGAACATTAAAAGGTGTTTCACATTGCACTCTATAGATTAGAATTCATGCTTTAAAGTTAAACAAAGTTGATTTTCTAAGTTTTGTAAAAGGTGTCGTACCCCACCCCTAATTTCCTCTATAATAACGAAAATTGTAAGTACCCAAATACCCTAATAAATGGGCCTGTCAAATGATGGCTTTTGCATATATTGGAAGGTTAAGCTTTTGTATTACGATGCATGTCTGTTGGCATTATTTATTGGGTAAGAAGGCGAATTGTATTTTTAGCATTATTTATTTATAAGACATGCCGTCAAAGGACAATGGCAACATACAATGCTGATGATTTTTTTTTAAATTTACAACGTCAACATTATGGATGCATTCAGGATATCATTTTAAAAACAGTTGAGCAGATTTATTGATAAATATTTAGCTTTTTATAAAGCATATTCATTATTTTTTACGTGTTACAATTCCACCTATCAATGAATTTTTGTATTTTTATTTCATAAGTTACAAAAATGCCAAGCCTTTATAAAATAGACCTTTACAGTATGGTTTTACGAGTTCATTTTAGATGAAATTAGTAATAAATAATGAGAGCAATTTACGATTTATTGATGCTATGTCAGTAAATAGAAAAACCTCAGATGAGAAAATCCTATGACTGCATATGCGACTTTAACTCTGCCAAAATTCCGAGCATCAGCTTGAATTTAGAATGCATGGTCTTTCTTCATCTAGTTAATTTTTAAATAGTTGTAATATTCAATTATTCAATACGAAGATTATTATTGGCTTTTCTATAATATTATATTCATTATAAATTTTATTAATTTTTTCTTTCTTTTTTATGTTAACATCTAACTTATCATTTTAGATGCAGGAAGAAAGTGAAGTTCTATTTAAAAAGAATGCGAGCCTCCTTAACGATGAAAGTAGAGGAAAAAGAAGCACTATTATGACTGAGAAAAATCTTGCTAACCTCATTCTGAAGCACTGAAATTTTCCAATTATTTTATTGCAATACATCTTTAAATTCATTTTCTGATATTATCTCCAAAAATAATCTTTAAAAAGTATGCAATTCATAAGCATTTATATAAAAACTAATTATGTAATATTTGCAAAATGTGAGTCACATTAAAAAGATTTTTTTATTGTAATGAATTAAATAGTTATTTAATAAAATTTATTCATATTTCATTGTATTTTGTTATTTAATTATATTGTATTTACTGGTAGTACAGATATGCATATTACATTTATATCAAAGGCAACTCATAATATTTTCCAAATCAATATGCATTTCTTTTTTTTCCATTCTAGTTTTCTACTTTTAGAAAGATTTGCTTAATAAACTCTGATTATAACATACTGATATACATTAAAAAGTGTGAAACCTGGTCACAATTACAGTTGATAAGTCAAAGATGCATTTTTGTGTACATATGTTAAAGTGTGTATATTATCTCTCGTATATGTAACTATTTGAGTTAAAGATTCTAATTCTAGAGTAATATTAACCACAAAAGAACTCCACTAAATTCATACATGTTCGACCCATTCTTCCGGATTTTTAAGCCAGTTTAGAGTTTTAAATTTGTGATCTTATCAATAATCGGATTTTTCCCCTTTAATATTTTAATTTGAAACAAAACTCTCAAGCAAATAATGTATTAAAAAATGCATAATGTATTAAACGTAGGTGGTTAAAGAAATTTGTGAGGAATAAGTCGAGAAAAAAGACAATAAAAAAATTAAAGGGAAAAAGATTCTAGTAATTAGTAAGAATTGTACGGCATATGTACCTGAAATAAGAATAGGGTTTAAAAAAATTCTTAAATGTGATATTCAGGTAAAGACATTGAATTTTTTGCAGATCTCTTATCTGTTTTGAACCATTGAATTAGTTATTGTGTAGTGTTTCAAAATTATGTAACAGAAGACACTTGTTAATTAAATTCATATGACCGTAGAACTGAATAAAACACCTTAAATACAAGACTACTATATTTTCACTTCTAGCGTTTTAGTTTAGAAGCATATTTGCATAAAATGAACGGACAATGTTTTTTCATGATATAAAGATTTTCAAATCATGTATTGGATTAAGTGAGGTTCGGTGCTTTATATGAATAAATTAAGCACTGTGCTTCATCTAAAATCATAATATTTCTTTTAGGCATATTTTAAATCTCAGTTATGATACTTTATTTACATTATTGTATCTATTTGATTTTTTTAGTTTAACTAAAGACCGTAAGATCTGCTTCAGCTTATCTCCTCATTTAGTGCTGTTGTTATAAGGCTCATTTAATAAAAAAAATAATTTTGCACTTATTTAAATATCTATAGTGAAACTTCAGTGAGATTTCTCATGCGTAACATTTATGTCAATTGCTGTTATAATACTTAAACACATGTTAGGCCATATTGCTTATTTTACATCGAAATATTTTAATACATGAGGAAAACTCCACTCTGGATATTTAAAACTGCAAAAATTTAACTTTATATTGAAAAAATACTATAAATAACTCCAATTAATTTAAGTATTAGTATAAAAAAAACAATTACGTAAAATCTTTTTGGAATACTGCTGTAAAAACATTAATAATAAAACTGCAAAAAATTTGTGCAGTTACAAATACATTTTGGTAAGTGCAAATAAAATATTTTAAATACAATACTAAAAAGCATTAACAAATTTACTGTATTAACACTTGTACTGTTGCAAAGAGCTTTCTGGCGAGAATACAAAATGTGGCTTAAATACAATACTAAACAATTTTTGGTAATGTTTCGAACGGTACCTCATTAAAGTTACTTTTTTTTATAAAGTACATAAAAGGTTTAAGATGCAAGCATAAAAAACCCATAGTAAATGTTCCATAAAGTCCTTTGCAAATGTACAATAAAATTCTCAATATATATACTACAAAATGTTTTGTAAGAATACTAAAAATCATTAGAAAACTCTCAAAATAATGTATAGTAAACTCCCTAAAAATTTGTAAGTACGTTTACTAAATAATCCTCAGAAAATTTACCAAAATATATATAGTGATTACTCTAAAATATCGCTAGTAAGCTTACTAAATAATGTTTAGTACATTTATAAAAACTAATATGAGAACCTCCCTTACAAATCATTAGTAAATTTACTAAGTAATCAGTAGTAAGTTTACAAAAAGTTCTTTAGGAAACTCCCTAACAAATCGTTACTGCATATACAACATAATCGCTGGTAAATTTACGAAAAATTCCTTACAAAACTCCCTGAATAATCATTAGTAAGTTTACTAAAGAATATTTAGTAAGTTTACAGACGATTCTTTAGGAAACTCGCTAAAAAGCAGTTAGTATGTTTACTAAACAATATTTAGTAACAGTAACTAAAGAAACTTTTGCAATTGTACATGATTTTCATCTGTTGAGGTTACATGAAAAGTTCTAGGCATCCCAGTTTCCTAGAAAATTCTTAGTAACCTTCCAGAATTTTTTTTACAGTGTGCTTCATACACGTGATCAATTTCTTCAGTGTGTAGACGATTTAAAATAAAGGAAAATGCTAATGTTAAGTTCATGAGAAGGTTATATTAAATTTTCTCTCTTTGATTTAAAAAAATTATTTTATTTTTATTTTTATTTTTATTTTTTATTTTATTTTTTTTTTTACATGAGATAGCTGATGACGATTTAAAACTGGATAACTTTTATTTTTTCGATTTTTGTTGTTTATTTTTATTTTATATTTTTATTTATTTATTTATTTATTTTACATTAAGATAGTTTTAATTTCAGAACCGGTTCCAATCTGTTCCAAAAGTGAAAGTAAAACAAATTCGAAAAATATTAAAAAGTTGAAAATTTAAACGGTTGGAGATCATTTTCAGCTATACTATGTAAAAAAATTGTTTAAAAATTTTAACATAACAGCGAGAAATTTGAAAATAACGCTATATTGCGTTTAACATTAGAGTATTCCTTGCTTCCCATTACTGAAGTGGGCTCTTAAAGTGAAAGAAAATATCACATCAATTTATAATTTATTAAAAACAAATACAAAAAGATAGACAAATTAATTAAAAAGTTGAAAAGCATAAAAATCATTTAAATACAACAGTAAACGCTTCGAAATTGCCTTAACGTTTCTCGAAATTTAAATACAAATCCTCGTGAAAACACCTCATTGAGTTAATTGAAGTGGACGTTGACAGACACACATAAACTACACGAGTCTTTTGAAATTGAAACCAATTCAAAAATTGGGTTTATGAAGTAGCTAGGGCTCTGCAAATTCGTGAATTACTTTTGAAATATTGACTGAACATGATTAAAAGCTGTATCACTCGGAGAAAGACTTTTCGGCAAGCGTTTTACAAAGCATGATCGTTCATTTTGCTGAGTGTTCGGTAAACAGGTTTTTCAAACTTCTCACTGGGTTATTTAATTCTTCGCTCCGCTCCCATTGGTCAGTTGATCAGCGCTGAATGAATAGCCAGCATTTTCCGTACAATGCGGGAAATGTTCGATAAGCAAGAACAGCCAGCAGATTCTCCCCCAAATCAAGGTCACGGAACTTTTGCTCACTGTAAAGTTGTGTAGGGGGAAATGTTCTGCGAAAGACGTCCGTGTGATACCGCTATAACACATCTAACTAAAGTCGTTTTCTATTGTGTTGCGAATGTGTTGCGAATGTTTTGTGCCAGGAAAAATATTGGCAAAAAGTGTTGTTAATAACTACAGCTCATATTCAAAATATTAGAATAATTACCTTTTTTTTAGAAATTGAAAATATCGTTTGGCAATTTAATGTCTTTTAATGAAAATATGCAAACGATATTTTTATTAAGAACTTATTGTTGATTAAACTTACTTGTTATCTTAAATTTAATATCATTTTTGAAAAGATTAATTGCAAAAAAAATTATTTTGAAAAGTCAAAATATTAGAATATTTATTCAAGTGGTTCAAAATATTAGAATATTTCACATTAATTCTCCTTTAATTATTACCAATTCTTAACTGGTGGCATCATTGATTAAATTCAGACTATTTTATTTAAAATCAGTATTCTTTTTTACAGTTTGTTTCTTTTTCGTCTTAAAATGGGCCGTGTGAGTGATATTCCTGAATCTACTAAACTTCGTATGGTTGATTTGTATCGGCACGGTAAAAATCAATGTTTTATAGCGAATTATTTACATTGTTCGCAATCGAGCGTTAGTAAAATACTAACACAATATTAAAAAATTGGAAAATTTCAAAATAATCGCCGAAATGGTGGCCGAAAACCAAAAACATCTGCTAGAGATGACAGGAAACTGAAGCGTATAGTTAAGAAAAACCGTTTTAAAAGTGTGCGATTCTTGCACCGAAAATGGAAAGAAGAAGGAGTTGAAGTTTCTTCATCGACAACATTAAGACGTCTCCATAAATTTAAATTTGAATCTCGTGTACCGAAAACAAAACCTCTCATGACTGCAAGACAAAAGCGTATAAGATTGAATTGGTGTAAATCAAGACGTTTATGGAGCAATGAAGATTGGAAAAATATATTATTTAGTGATGAAAGTATGTTTTGTGTTTCATATGGTAATCAAGGTATTCGAGTTTGGAGAATGAAGCAAGAAGCATTTGATAAAGAATGCCTTAAACGTTCCGTAAAATTTGCTGCTAGTGTCATGGTTTGGGGTTGTATGAGTGCAGAAGGACCTGGAAAGTTATGCATCGTCTACGAAAAGGTTAACTCTCTGATATATCAAGAAATTTTAGAATATTACATGATTCCATCATCAGAAGATTTATTTGAAGATGATTTCATCTTTCAACAAGATTTAGCGTCCCCGCATACCTCGGTGTCAACTAAGAATTGGTTCCGCCAACGCAACATTAAGGTACTTCCTTGGCCACCAAATTCACCAGATCTTAATCCCATCGAAAACTTATGGTGTATAATGAAGAAAAAACTTCAAGAAAATCCTCCTTCAAGTAAAACTGAGTTAGTGGCCCGTATAAAGTCTATTTGGGCTAATATTGATAGAAATGTTTGTAAACACCTTGTATATAGTATGCAAGATCGATTGTACGCTGTTATGAAAGCTAAAGGGGATGCTACAAAATATTAACTACAATTTACTTCATATTCATAAGGTAATATTGTTGCGTAAAATAAAATATTCTAATATTTTGAACCAATCTAAATTTTATTCTAATATTCTGGTGTGTTTAAGGAAGCTGTATACCTAATTTATTGTGCTGTATTTTATATTTTATAAATGTTAAAATCTTATCTAAACATTCCAGATTTAATTTATAAGAAATTTAATTGCATTTACTTAGTATAAAAAATAAATAAATGACAAAAAATTTTTTCTTATTACTTTTTCTCAATTATTCTAATATTTTGAATATGAGCTGTACATAATTTTTCCAGAAATACAGTTTTTGATATTTATTTATAAAAATTCTTCAGCTCACTCAATAAATCCCTGCATTTTTTTTTTCTATAAAACGAACTGTCTTATTTCATTTTAAAAATCGTGTAACTTTAAAGGTACTATGTAGAAAAGATTTTGAAAGTATTTTTCATGTGCTGTCTTATAGCATTTTAAATTGTGTGGTGTTTGCTATGTGTTGTTAATTTAGTGTGTATAAATTGCTCTGAAGTGTTGTGCAACACAACACTACTATAAGAAGAAGTTTTCATCAACAGGATTTAAAACACAATTTCAAAACAATGAACAATACAACTTTTAGAACACATAGTTAGATAGCAACAGTTTTGCAACATATTAAAAACCCAATCACGACACAAAAATTATTTTGTATATGAAGTTTTTTAAGTTACAACACATTAATTTGCTGTTAATTTGTTGAAAAAAAAAATTAATGTGTTTATTTTTGTGTTTGAGAATTTGCAATCTGAGTATTACAGTTGAGTCATAAAATACTTTTTTACCATTTGTGTCGGTATATTGTCGTGTAACAAACATGTGGTTCAAACTATTTACAGAATTGAGGCTATTTCTTGTAGTTCCCATATTTAAGGAGTTGTTTCTTCATAGCGTTGCATTTTGTCTGCCATAGAACATTTTAAAATTTGATTTAGAATCAAGCTTTTTGAATCATATGACTTTTCCCATTTTTAAGATGCATTTTCTTAGCGGTCTGATAAATTCTTTAAACTTCGTTGATTGACAAAAACTCTCTTTTTTCAGTTAAGGCGAATCTATTATTTCGATTCTCTAAACACAAGTTAATAATTTGTCAATAAAACACCAAAAAAAAAAAAAAAATCTTCAAGTGTGCACTGGAGTTAAGGCTCCCTCCTTTATTTAGCCGGAAAATCAAATCCAGGTCAACCTTGATTATGACATAGTTACGGAGATATTATACGATGATTTTTCTTAAATCTCTTTTGCAGTCAATTAGCGTACCAACTTTGCGAATTAGCGTAGCATTCCGGGATTAGTTTGTCAATTTTCAGAAATGGTTCCCAACATTACCCCGGGTTTGTCCTATCACTGAACTACAATTATGCTTTAAATGCTCGCAATAGATTATTTGCGACAGAGTCACCTTAAATATCGACGTAAAATAAAAAAGTATACTCTCAGTGATCCTGGGGATATTTGAACGGCTCTATTTTACACTTTATAAATATAGGCTTGGAATCGTTTAATATTATATGCTATTGTCACTGCTAAAGTGTTTCTATGGATGAAAGCATACATCATATCGTCGACTGGGGTGTAAGTTAGTCAATATAGTGATATTAACATTATTCCAGCCAAGGTAGTTTTTAATTACTATCTTGACATTGTGCTTGGTTTAAGATAAAACCCCAGTCAGTTACTACTCTCAAAGCCTTAGAAATCAACTGCATTTCTTCATGAATAAGGATTGTCAAACGACACATAAGCATGGTGTACCTTCCAAGATACTAACTACAAAAGTAGTACGAGGTATTCGGGCAGCTGTTTTTTTACTCATACCATTAGCATAGTTGCCACTGCTTTTACCACATTATTTTAAGTGTATCTGCGATAATGCCGGGAAGCAAATAAACAAACACTCAATGTCCCAGCGCTCTTTTCACGCCAACCCCTCCAGCCAAGCGCTTTGGCGAAAAAATGAAATTCGATGTGCAACGTGTATGCTACATTCTATTCTAGTACCGTAGTTTGAAGTTTACATGTGCAAATATTTATATCCAATTAACTTGAATATTTTCGATACAAAATATTCAAGTAAAAGTATTTTACTTTTCCAAGGAAAATGCGTTTGAAATTCCTAATTAATTTAAGCCTAAACAAGTTGCTATTGTTTAGACTAAGTTGAATACTGTCTGTCTAAGTTGAATTGTGTCTATTATTGGATATTTAAAATCTGTTATCAATCAATAAGAAAGCACTTATTATAACATATTCTAAACCAATAACTAATTTGATTATAGTGAATTTTCATTACTTATTATGATCATTTAAAGAAAGGCCAAAGTTTTAGAGTGGATCTATAAGATTAAATATTTCACTTGTTCATAATATTATACGCAAACATTATTCAGCTTATGCATTATTCATATTCAGGTGATAATTGTTGTAATGTATTTGTGTACTGACACTAGATTGTAGTACATGGTATATGCATAAAACTTCACAAATAAATGCTTTAGCTTGGAATAAAATAAACTTTTTAAAAAAATATATAACCGACTTCAATCAACGCTCTAAAAAGAGTTAAATAATTCTTTAAAATACCCTAATGATGAATTGTTATCTAATAACCACACATCAGATATCATGTACCGACAAAAAAAATGGTTATAAGTTTAATACATAGAACTTAATATCCAGCAAACATGGTTTTTCGGCAGAATATTTTTTACAAGAGATTAATTTACATATTTTTGATTTAATTTATGAATATATACATATAAAAAGTAATGAATTACTTTTTGAAGTTGGCGCCAAACGATCACAATCAATAATGATTTTTACCATTTTATTTATGGTATTAGGCATAATATAACCACAATTCTTACTATACTTACAATAGTTTGGCACCAACTTCAAAAAGTAATTCATTACTTTTTATATGTATATATTCATAAATTAAATCAAAAATATGTAAATTAATCTCTTGTAAAAAATATTCTGTCGAAAAACCATGTTTGCTGGATATTAAGTTCTATGTATTAAACTTATAACCATTTTGTTTTGTCGGTACATGATATCTGATATGTGGTTATTAGATAACAATTCATCATTAGGGTATTTTAAAGAATTATTTAACTCTTTTTAGAGCGTTGATTGAAGTCGGTTATATTTTTTTTGAAAAAGTTTATTTTATTTCTTACTTTTTAGTTATATATAGGTAAGGGGTTTAGTTATATATAGGTAAGGTTATATATAGTATAATACTGCAAAATACTGTGTGTTATACATGGATGTCAGGAATGGGGTTCGAACCCACGATCTCTTTCGAGAACCAGAGCTCAAGTCGTGCGCCTTAGACCGCTCGGCTATCCTGACTGCAACCTAAATGGTGAACAACGCCATATTACTCTTCGCAAGTCTATTATTTTAGCACACTCACTGATAAAGTACTGAGTTGGTAAAAGATCTCTGATACTCTGTGCTAACGGTTACAAACAAAATATTCTTAATAGCATAATTAGTATTCAATTTGTAAAATATATGTGTAAAAAGAATAATACGGAAAAGACTTTTGTATATATGTATGTCAGGAGTGGGGTTCGAATCCACGTTCTCTTTCGAGAACCAGAGCTTGAATTAAGCGCCTTAGACCGCTCGGCTATCTTGACTAAAATCTATTCGGTGAACTTATTCAACGTCATATTATTTTTCGCAAGTCTATTATTTTAGCACTCTCTCACTGATAAAGTATTGAGTTGGTAAAATATCTCTGATACTCTGTGCTAATGGTTAAATACAAAATATTCTTAATAGCATAATTAGTATTTAATTTGCAAAATATATGTGTAAAAATTATAATACGGAATAGGTTGTTGCATACATGTATGTCGGAAGTGGGGTTCGAACCCACGCTCTCTTTCGAGAACCAGAACTTAAATCAAGCGCCTTAGACCGCTCGGCCATCCTGACTGCACGCCATGGTAGGAACTCATTCAACAGTTTTAATTAGCGAAAAATCACTAATTTTAATAGTTTTTGCCCGTTTACTAAAAAATTACTGAACCAATTTCTATGAAATGGAAGTGGTACCAATCCGAGAGTAAGTTCTTTAACACCAAAACCAAATTAATCAGTTGGATAGTTTCGGCGTAATCGGTGAACATACATTAAAAAAATACATACGCGATGAATTGATAACTTCCTCTCCTTCTTGAAGTCGGTTAAAATATTCTTAATAGCATAATTAGTGTTTAATTTGTAAAATATATATGTAAAAATTATAATACGGAAAATTATTGTACACATGTACATCAGGAGTGGGGTTCGAACCCATTGTCACTTTCGAGAACCAGAGCTTAAATCAGGCGCTTTAAACCGCTTGGCCATCCTGACTTCACTCAATTGTAGGAACTAATTCAACAGTTTTAATTACCGAAAAAACACTAATTTTAATAGTTTTTGCTTAATTACTAAAAAACTGTTGAACCAATTTCTATGAAATGGATGTGGTACCAATCCGAGAGTAAATTCTTTAATTTAACATCAAAACCAAATTAATCGGCTGCATAGTTTCGGAGTAATCGGTGAACATACATAAAAAAAAAAATACATACGCGTCGAATTGATAACCTCCTCTCCTTTTTGAAGTCGGTTAAAAAGAAAGGTCAACTTACAGAGCATTCATAATGCATGTATAATTTTTCAAAGGGTGAGAAAAGCATTTTTTAATTCGCATTCGTATTCTTACAAATATTCCATAAACAAGACATACGCGGTCAAATGGATGAAATATGAAAAATTGAAGCAACTTCGGACTTGCATGCTCTTCGAAGTTTTTTTTCCCCCCAAAGCGCTTGGCTACGGAGGTTGGCGTGAAGCGCTGGGACGTTGAGTGTTTATTTATTTGCTGCCGGGAACCTCGTGTTTTATAGTAGATCTTCGTTTTATTACTTAATGTCTAAAAATCTGTAAGAAAAGCGAGGCTTAATCACATGGATAAAATACATGTATAAAATAACAAAAAATCCGTCTACCTACAATTTAACAAATTTATCCCGGGATGTCAAAGTGTCTCGGTTTACTTTACCTAAAAGCAAGATCGGTTTAAAGGCAGAATTAATTTCATTGTTGCAAGCTTTTTTGTATCTCTATGAAACTACATCCTTACATTAGTAGGTCTTTTTGTAAGTTTCTTAACTAGGAAACTTGGTAAACTGTAAAATCAATTAACAGCTTGATCGACCATTATGATACGTGGTATTTTGATGATACGTGGGTATTCAAAAACTACATTTTTGACAATTATTTAGGATTTCATTTTTGTTTTACTTTTTACTTACCCATCATACGTAGTATAGGGTAAGTCTTGCAATCGTTTTGAAAATCGAAAAAAAAAATTTGACGAATTTACACGTTTTAGATAGTGGAGATTCCGAAAAACATATTTTTAGAAAAAAAAATTTGCCGTCCGTCCGTCTGTCTGTTTGTCTGTCTGTCAGTCTGTCTGTCTGTAAACGCTCTATCTCCCAAACAAATTGAGATAGAGACTTGAAATTTTGTATGTAGTTAGTATGTAAGAATGGGACGAAGCCTATTTAATATCAGCAACCTTGATTATCCGGAACTATTTTTTTCGGACTCTCGAAAAATTCATTCTGATGAAAGGTATATAAAAATTTTCGAATTTTTTTGTTCTAAGGAATGGAAGTAAAAGACAATAAAATAACACATATTTTGCATATAGAACGAAGTCGATCGGATTATTAGTTGCCGAGATATTTGTAATCCTGTTTTCAACATTCTACGATTTTTCATGACCCTGTATTTCATTCAAATTTCAATTCAGAGATATATTTTAATTGGAAATGAGTCGCTTAATCTGACGCAGTCAATTGTTAGTTGATAGAATTATTATTTTTGGAGTTATAAGGATGTTTCTTTTATTCAGTTCGGTACTACTTGAGTAGTTTGGCGTTTTATATAATTTGTCGAAATTGGTACATCAACAGTTCTTTAATATAGCATTACTATGTCTATTAACAATATTTAAGTTTTGTTTATGAATTGCAATACATTGTATAATTATTTTTCACATGTTTTATTTTCATATACATATCCATGATGGGTAAGTATTACGGTGGCTCTCAACGACTAGTTTCCATTGCAAAAACATTAAAAAACATAAAATGTATGTGTAATTTTTTTTATTACTATAGTGAACTCTATAAATTGTATCTTAACGAACAGTAAAATTATTTTCGTTTCATCTTTGTACATTTGGTACATTTTTGTTTTAAGTCATTTTTATGTAACACATACCTCGCTAAAAAAGAGGTATAAGAAACGTATTACTGTTTTGTTTCATTTTGCTATCTGTAAGGCTTCGCTCACATAATTTTTTTTCAATATTTATATTCATGAAAAAATTTATAAAAATATGTATCCTATAGGATATTTTAGGTCTGAATAGGTTAGAGGAAGGATTCTTTCTTGCATTCAACTGTACTTACAGGTAATCAGTACTGGCGTTAGAACTTCTACAGTAATCCAATGCACTAATTTGTTAGTTAATATAATTGTATTTTTTTGGAGTTAGAAGGATGTTTCTTTTATGCAATTCGCTATTACTTGACTATCCCGTCGATCAGAAAACTATAGCCAAACTATTACATTAAATGCCAATAATTGCTTATCGTAAATGCCACATTCACTTGACATTAAACAGGTTACGTTTGCTTGTTATGTCATCATGTGATTTTTAATTCGATGTTTTATTTGTAGTATTTTTAATCTTGTACTAATTTAATTGTTATTTCGTTACTTAAAATCAAAAATGATGCCAATTCGTGTAATTTACGGGTAGTCTGGCGATTTATATAATTTGTCGAAATTAGGTCGGGATGGGTTTATAAAGTAGTACTTGCAATTTCATACTAGAGCATTACTATGTATTAAAAATATTTGAATATATGTTTAAATTTCATTTCGGAATTGCCATACATTTTACAAACAGTTAACAGATGTTTTATTTCCATATTTTAAAGTATGCATATCCATGATAGGTAAGTATTACGGTGGCCCCCGATGGCTAGTTTTATTTCCTGAAATTTGAAGAATTTTCACAATGTGCGTTGTTTAGAAGCAGCATTCTTACTTTCGTTCAATTGTCTTTACAGGTAATAAGTACTGGCGTTGGGACTTCTACAGCGTATCAGATAATAGTGCGGGTTATCCAGCGCCTATTACAGCATGGAGTAACGCGCTAGTGGATGGCATAGATGCTGCAGTTAAGGGGGATAACGACGTTACTTATTTCTTCAAGGGCGACCAATATTATCGATACAATGATGTAGCTTCTGATGTAAGTCACTTTTGATTTTACATTCGATAACTACTAGAGGCGATCAAATGAAAAGGTACCAAACGCCCTAACTAGCAAACCGATTAAAATTTGAATATGCCGCTTTGGAATAAAGTAATAAGACATCGAGAAAAGCGATTGCAGTATCCAGCGTAGCTGTGAACATGCGTAGGCGCTTGTGAATGAAGGGGGAGAGAAGCAGGCAACAAGTATCTAGGTATCCTCGCAACAAGCAGCGAGGTATCTGATCAAAGTCTGACGCAGTGAGAAATCTGATAACACCTCGCTGTTCTTTAATTATCTGATTTTGCAATGGGAAAGCCATGATGGCCTCACAGGCACTGCCGCGACAATTGGACGGAACTCACTTGTTGTCTGCTTCTCTCCCCCTTCATGCACAAGCGCCTACGCATGTTCACAACTACGCTGGATACTGCAATCGCTTCTCTCGATGTCTCACTACTTTATTCCAAAGCGGCATATTCAAATTTCAACCGGTGTGGTAGTTAGGGCGTTTCGTACCTTTTCATTTAATCACCCCTAGTAGAAATTTCTGTGATTCTACAAACTCAGATCTAGCGACTTTTTTACAATATTTGTAATTTTTACACAAAGAGTATTGAGAAAAACGTAATTGCCCTCAATTAAGTCCACCTAAAGTAATGGACGAAAAGTAACTCCAAGTAATGGACGTAAAAATTGCAGCAAAATTAGATGTAGTAAAAAATTTTACAATTAATTTTGATGCAATTTTTATGGCAAAAAATGTTTGCAACAATGCTGCCAGCAGTTTTTGTCGTAAATTTAGCAATTTTTTTTTTTCCTTTTACAAGGGGATTTTTGATTTTACATTCGATAACTGGAAGTTACAGTGATGCTAGAAACTCAGATCTTGCTAGTTTTCTGAAATAGTTATAATTTCCACATAGTTAATTGTAGAGTACTGAGAAAATGTAATCGCCCCTAATTAATTCCATAACAAGCATTAGAATATAAATAAAATAGTTCAATTTCAATAGGTTTTAATTCCCTTTCAATTAGAAAAAAAGTTGTATACACTGTAAAAAAAAAATTCAAGAGGTTACTAAAAATTTTTAGTAAATTTGTATTCCACAGAATTTCCTAGTAACCATTACAAGCTTTTTTTTTGCAAGTGAAACAAACATTTTTTTTGTAAACTGAACAAAAGAATATTTTGTATAACTAACTTAAAACTTTTTAATATGAGCCATCAAGCAAATTTTAGTAATGGCTCCAAAATTATTTTTAGTTAATTAAAAATTATATTTAGACTTCTGAAGCGGAAGATTTTCGGCAAAGTCGCAATAGATGGGAGCACCAAGCATTGCTACCTGCTCTATTTTGACATGTTTCTAAAGGGGAGGAAAAGTCCAGATATCATTACCCATGGTAACTGCTACGACAGGCTTTTCACAATCCCTTTATTTAACGCGTACTTACATTGCATACATTCGGTGCGTATTTGCTGACGTCCATCATCGAACCCGGGTACTTTCAGCCTGGAGTTCGGTGCTATGACCACTAGGCTATCACGGCCACACCAAGTGAGTTTTAGTAATAGCTATAAAAAATGTAAAACTATTAACTCAATTCGTTTCTAGCTTTTTTCTAGTAATTCTTACGGGTTCCTTGTAACCGAGTAAGATAACAAAAAATTTTTTAGTAATTACAAGGATCACTAAGATTTTTTTTAGTAGATCGACCCTTTTTTTTTTACAGTGTATGTTTGTCTTAGGGATTATTTCTGAACAAGTTGAAAATTGCTCATCAATGAGGTCGTTAATAATTTTTGTATGTCTTGCAAATATTAAATGGTTTTTATTATACAGGAGTTAACTTGTAGTACACGACAGCAACGTGTACCAATTTTATGAAATGTGAAAATATTTTACACTGTAAAAGAAATCCGTTAAATTTACGGCAAAAACTGCTGCCAGTAATATGCTGCCAGCAATTTTTGCAGTAAAAATTGCAGTAAAATTAGACGTAATTTTTTTTTTATTTCTCCTAATTTTATTGCAATTTTTACATAAATTTAACGAATTTCTTTTAAAGCACAGTTTAATATAATTAAAATGCACCCCCAGACAATGTTTCCCCGTGTACTATTTTGTGATAGAATATTTTTGTGTGGCCCTGTAAATGAATAACAAATATTCTTTGTATCACAAAATATACATAATGTATATTTTAGTATAGATCTCATAGACGCATGTGAATTTTATTATATTCGAAAAAGTGTATCTTTATTAAAATACACTTGAAACTTTTTTTTTTTTTAACATTGATTGCAATATAACGGAGTCCTTTTGATTGTCCCTATAATTAAACTATGTATCCGATTTTCCTAAAATTTGAATAGAAGTGACAAAATTATGTAATAATTCTGCATTTTAAATTTCAAATAATTCGTTTGGATAGTTTTTGTGTTGCTATATGCGGATGGAGTGAACGACTATAGATGCAACGTATTTAAATAATTACAGACGCACCGAAAAAGGACCCACTTAGGGAATATTTCTAATAAAATACACCCTCTCATTTCATTATTTCATTATTTACGTAAGAAACATATTTCAACACAAATTTTACTCATTTTTTTTTTGAAAAAGGAAATTATTTGTATTTTAAAAACTCCCAAATTTATAAATTAAAAAAATCATGAAACAATTAATACTGAATTTTCGGGTGCATGATCCCTCTGTCTACAAATCCAATAATTTGTGGTTGAGCTTTATTGTCTTCTTTTTACAAAAAGCTGAGACCATTATTACATTTACGAGGAGAAGTCTGAAAATAAGTTTCTTCTGCGGTTTGTGTATATGACAGTGAAACAACAGGATGAGACATTGAAGATACGACATATCTTTATTTTTCCACATTAGAACCTAGTAGGTTGAGTCATTTGTCATGCCGCTTGATAAGCTGCAAAAAGCCCTCCAGGAAAACACCAGGGTTTTGTATACTGACAAGCCGTTAAACGCTTCTTCCATATGCAAAGTTCTGAACAATCGGAGGGCTTTTGCAGCTGGGAGGGCTTTTTGCAGCTTATCAAGCGGTATGACAGATGACTCAACGTACTAGGTACTAATTATGTAGAAAAATAAAGATAAGTCGTATCTTCAATGTCTCATTCTATTAGGCAGATTTCGTAAGAAATACTACCTATTGCAATCGCACCAATTTATATATATATATATATATATATATATATATATATATATATATATATATCTCACTTTTTTATGGACACGATAACTTCTATAATTCTTCACCAATCTCCACCAAACTGGTACATAAAATCAAAGGGGTTAAAATCTTGGCTAAGTTCGTTAATGGGCAAAATCGGACCAAGGGGGTCGGAATAGGGGGCGTTTTTGTGAAAACCGAAAAAACGCTATAACTTCTTAATTAAAGTAGATATCGAATCAGTTTAAAGTTTATATTACTTCTTAAAAATGGGCCAAAAGTATATGTATGACAGATTTTTGATAAATTTAGAAGTGGGCTCAAGGGGCGAAAAAAACAGGGATTTTGAGAGAAAAAAATTCATAACTTCGTCAATTTTCAAGATATCAAGTCCAACTAATTTTTTTGTAAATGTTCTTAAAATTATCTAAAACTTTTGTATTTACAAGTTTTTGATAGGACCAACTTTTACCGATGAAAAAAATTAAAAACGAAAAGAAAAAGGGCGCTGAAAAAAGAGAAAAATCCATAACTCCGTCAATTTTTAAGATATCAAATCTGATTAAATTTATTTTACATCTTCTGAAAAATATCTACAACTTTTATATTGACAAGTTTTTCATAGGACCAATTCGTATAGCAAAAAGAAATTAAACAAAAATAGGAGTTGGAGAAAAAACCTCAAATCCAAACTGCTTATATTCTGACTCATTTTTAAATTCATTTTTGATTTTAAACGCATATAAATGGTAGATAATCTTATTTAGAAACTGTATAAAGTGACGCATTGGTCAATTTTCTGATAAAGATAGAATATATTTCAAAAAAGGCTACCAAAAAGGGTATTTTGAACAGAATTTCCAAAAGTCATCGGGACTGAAAATTGAAGGAAGTATTCAAATAAGAAATTGCGTTTTTTTCCGACTCGTTTTTAAATCATTTTTTGTTCTCAAACGCATCGAATTTACAGATCCTCTTATTTAAGAACTATATAATGTGATGCATTGGTCAGTTTTTTTAAAAAGACGTAATATATTTCAAAAAAAGGCTACCAAAAAGGGTATTTTGAACAGAATTTCCCAAAGTCTTCGTGATTTGAAAATTTAAGGAAGTTTTCACATAGCAAATTGCGTTTTTTATGACTCGTTTTAAAATCCATTTTCGCTCTCAAACGCATCCAATTTACAGATCCTCTTATTTAGGAACTATATATTGTGATGCATTGGCCAGTTTTTTGATAAAGATAGAATATATTTTTAAAAATGCTGTCAAAGTGAGTATTTCGCACAATATTTTCCTAAGCAATCATGATTAAAGAATTAAGGATGTATTCAAACAACAAATCGGTTATTTCAATTTTTTTCTCAAATGCATTCAACTGACAGTTTTCTGTTATTTAGGAACTGTATAATGTACTGTTTTGGTCGATTTTTTAATAAATTCAGGACCTATTTCAAAATATGTTGTCAAAATGGGCATTTGAGCTGAATTTTTCTTAAGATGATTCTGATAAAACCAGTTTTTGCAGAAAAATGAAATTAAAAATTTTTCATAAACGGCCAAATGAAGTTATTAAACTGGGTTTATCTCTAATCATTTTTTTTTTTTTTTTTTTTTTTTTTTTTTTTTTGTTGAAATGAGCAATCTTCGAAATCTACCTCCGCCTATAGGCCCAGCCGACAGGGATTTTTTTTTATTTGGCTTTCATACACAACTATGACCACAATCGACACGGAAAACTAACTTTCAGACTAACCCTCGTAATATCAGTTTTAATGACGATTTTTGAGCCTTTTGGAAAATGGTTATTGCTGTCGGGCGAGAGAAATTATGCGTATTTGAAAAAACTCATGAAACAATTAATACTGAATTTTTGGGTGCATGATTCATCTATTTACAGATTCAATAATTTGAAATTAAATCTTAATGTCTTCTTTTACATATAGCCGAAATCATTGTTAGGTGCGTTCATAATTATGTAAATACGTAGCACCTATAGTTGTCGTTGAGTCCGTCCGTCTGTCCGTCTGTCTGTCTGTCCGTCTGTCCGCATGTAACAACGCAAAAACTACCCAACCGAATTTTTTTAAATTTAAAATATATAATTATTACATAATTTTGTCGAGTCATTTCAAATTTTATGAGAATCGGATGGATAGATCAATTACAGGGACGATCAAAAGTATTCCGTTACATTACAGTCAATGGGGAAAATGTTGTAAACGCATTTTAATCGTTTGAAATTTAAATTACATACTTACTACATAATTTTGTCAAGTCATTACATTTTTTTTTTTTTTTTTTTTTTTGAAAATAGGATGCATAGATCAAATACAGGGACAATCAAAAGTACTCCGTTACATTGCAGTCAATGGAAAAAAAAGTTTCAAATGCATTTTAATAATATTACACTCATTCGAACATAATAATATTGATATGCATCATAAAGTACATATTATAATATAGATTTTGCATAATCTTTTGTGCAAAGAACTTTTGTTATATTGATTTACAAGGCCACACAAAAGTATTCCATTACATAATGAGTATAGAAAGAACATGTTTGTTGCGCATTTTAATTGTAATTAACTATTTACAATTTTATGAGATTGATACATGAGAGTGATATTTTTAAATCCATTCCATTATCGTACGAACGCATCTCATTTGCTACGCTTCACGTGCAATTTCCAACTTGTTACATTTATTACAGTTTTTTCTGTAACTTCTGCCTAGCACAAAAAAAAGAAAAAAAACCTGATTTAAAATTCCATAAAGAATATGTGTGACATTTTAGTTAGAGAAATATATAAGTATGACACACAATAGGAAAATATAAACATATTGATATCATTTATCTAATTAACGTTGAAAAACATTTCTAAACAAATTTTAATCCAGCTTTCAAATTCAATGACTGTATAATTAATAAGGCTAGTTGAAAATAAATGTGATTTCGTTGAATACCAATTTATTTCGAGAAATGTTTTATTGTGTCCTTAATCCATGTTTCACGTCATACATTTCTATTCATCTGTGTTTTCTAAATTTTATTGCAATTTAATTTCATATTAATAGGTCTCTAATGTTTCTAAATTATGATTAGTACATAAAGTTTGATTGTATTTTCAGTTCATGATTACTTTAACACATATTACTCATTTTTCAACGTGCCCTAATAATTTCTCCATGGCTGTATTATTTAAAATTTTTAACTAGTTTAAGTAATAAATTTAAAAAAAAAAATTCTTTTTTAATGATAAACTTTGAATCTTATTTATATTTTACAACAATAATGTTTAAAAAAAATTTCGAAATTGTCCCACATTATTTATTTTTTAATACGCTAATATTTTTTAAAGAATTTTTTAGTAACAAATGAGAGAAAAATAAACAGAAAAAAGTAAGTTTTTATTTAAAAGTGATTTTTTTACGTTTTCATTATTTTATTCATTTTGTGTGTTATGATTTTAGAAGATTGATATATTTTTTACAATGCATTTACCAATGAAATAATAATACAAATAATAACATTGTAATAATGATAACATCTTTGAAATAATACTATGCAATTTACTTTTAGTATTACCGAGTTTCTGGCATATGGTGCAGGGAACAACTGCAAATTTTTGTCGATAAAAATCCCCAATAACTTCTAGGCGATGATTTTTCTCTTTCTAAACCATTCTAAATAAATAAATAAAAAATAAAAAATTAATTTAAAAAAAATGAAATGCATTTTTTTATTCTTTTATATTTTTAATAAAATTGCAAAAGAATTTAAAAGGTGTGTGATTTGAATTACAAGTTTTATCAAAGATAAAAATATTTTAAAATAAAGACAAGGAAATCCCTACAAGGAATTAGATGTAAGGAAAGGGAAATGTCTGTAAAACGGTAACCGAGTAACTCAGTAGAATGCATTTAACCGAGAACAAGTATGAATTTTCAGAGAGAATTCCTTTTTTTCTGTGTTTTTACAGACTTTTTTAACAGTGTGATAGACAATCGGTGGTTTCTATCGACCGTAGATTAGAGTCGTCATTAAATCTAACTTGTTTTAACTGGCATACAATTATAACCATATACAATATAAGAAAACTTATCCCTTGTGTGGGGTAAAAAAAATATATATATGCCTTGAAATTAATGTATTAAGTAAGTTCTAAAAAATTCAAAAAGTAGTGCTGAATTCGGAAACACGAATGTGAACGTAATTTTTAAAAAATCTGTCATTCCAGAAAGTGTTTTAAAAATATATTACAAGATTTCACTTATATATACAAAAATCAAGTTCAGTTAAGTATATAAGTGTAAAAATCAAGAGTCAGGAACAATTTAGAAATATTTTAAAACCCTTTTTATGGATATCTATTAGATCGGGAGGCGGCAGCACATACAAACACCTCATCGAGTTCACGACTGAAATTCTAGAATCAATTAAAACTCGATTTGCATATTGAAATGCAATTGATCTGCGAAATGATATCTTGGTGGAAAACACCTAAAAACCCGTTTTTAGCGGTTGACTCCTGGGTTTACCATTGTGTTTTCATGGGCCCAAAAGCATGAAAACATGGAGGAAACTCATTGACACGGTAGGAAAACACATTGGTAAACCTATGAATCAATCACTAAAATCGGGTTTTTAGGTGTTTTCCCACCAAGATAAGACTGGCAGGACGATTGCATTTTAATATGCGAATCGAGTTTTAACTGATTCTGAAATTTCATCCGTGAACTGGATGAAGAGATTTCCTAGCTGCCGCTTCTCGGTCTATATCATATTTTGTAATAATTTAGAGGCAATGGAATATCTGTAAATACTATCATGTTTAACATAAATTATTAATCTTGAATGTCTATTTTAAAACTTCAATTTCGGTTTTTAGTCATGGAATCTAATAATTTTTTCTTTGTTCCTCAGGTTGATGAATACAATCCTCGTCCAACAGGTACTCGTTGGTTTGGTTGCAAATAGTACTGTCAGAAAATACAAGGAGAAGGCAAAAATAGATGCAAAGATTGGTATAAGAAAATGAAGAAAATCGAAATATCCCGGATATTCGAATGCAACCTGATTCAAGGCATTGTTAAAACATTGCATCGTTTAGTTCTTTAAAAGTTCTGCTTCTAGTCAAGAAAATCATGGTTTATAATTTAAATACTCCAATAACACTGTTTTAAAATTTCATAAGTTAAAATCCATGCTGTATATAAAATACTCAATTCCAATAACTTTCATTATTAGCAAAATAAATATAAATTAAAAATATTTTTAAAAAACATTCTTTGATAACCATTAAATGTGTTTCTTAAAAAACATGCTTAACTTCATGAGTAAAATACAATTTAAAAATAGTTTAAAAAGAAACACGCTTTTATAAACATTAAATGTGTTTCTTAAAAATCAAGCTTTACTTCATGAGTCCAATACAATTTAAAAGTAGTTTTTAAAAACATTATTTGATAAGCATTAAATGTATTGCTTAAGAAACATGTTTAACTTCATGAGTTGAATACAATTTAAAAGTAGTTAAAAAAAAAAACGCGTTTTTATAAACATTAAATCTGTGCTTTCCGGTATAACCAGGTAAGGCATATTTTTAATATTTTAAGTAATTAACGTTTAAAGTTTTCAAATGTCTTTTTATCATTACTTTTATAATATAGATTAGAACTTAATAATTTTCACTACATTCAATTAGGATATAGGAACCTTTTTTTTTTTTTTTTTTTGCCAAAATAGTTATATAAAAATGGTTTTTATTAATTGAGAACCAATTTTTTAATGAAAATCTATAGTCGTCCTATGACTGGAAGTGTTCGACTTTCATTCTTCAGTACTATGGCAGATGAAAGTACTCTTTTAAAGTTACATTTTCCCAAATTATCTCAATTTTTTTCAAAAATGTGCCTTACCTATGGTTATTACCGGAAGCCACAGAAATGTACTTTTTAAAAATCAAGCTTAACTTCATTGAGTTCAATACAATTTAAAAGTAGTTAAAAAATGAAACACGCTTTTATAAACATTAAATGTGTTTCTTAAAAATCACGCTTAGTTTCAGGGTTCAATACAAAATAAACATAATTTTAAAAAAAAAAAACACTTTTTTTTAAACATTAAATGTTTCTTTTCAAAATCGTTATCTGTTCGATAATCGTTAATCTTAAGTCGATTGTTTCAATTCAACTTCCAAATATTTTTTTTACAATTTGGATAAAAGCCCGATATGAAAAATTCGATATTTTTATTTATCTTTGATCTCTATCGGAACTTTTAAATACATTAGAGTATTTTAATTCTTGCTCAGTTTATTTGAAATAAGCCAACATGAAACAAACAGTAGTTTTTAATCTATTTAAGATTTCTAAATTACTTTCTTCATGTATGATCATGATTTAAATAACGTTCATTCTAATTTTAATTGCTAAAATGAGTAAATTAAAACTTTAAAAAAACAGTAAAAATAATTTTATTTGACTGTTTACTGTTTCGATTGTCATTTTCAAATCGAATAAATTAAAATATTCTAAAATTGTACGGAAACGCCATCTTTCAATTTACCATGCATTTTTTTTTTTCATATTGTGCACGTTTGTTTACTTTATTTTCGTAACCAATGATCAGCTCGAATATTAATATTGGTCTATTGAATTAATCCATAAATAGACATTTTTCTGGAAAAAAAAATATATTGTGTTATCATCGAAAATTCACAATTGTACATGTTTACTAGCACGTCAAAAAGTGGATATAAAATAAATTTCAAAATTCCATAGTTACATACAAGTTAACTAAAGCATGTAACTCAGCAGGAAAAATTATGAACGTATCATGTGCAATGTTTGAGAGCCAAAGCTTAAATTTATAATGGCTTAAATACGGTAATGCATGTATTTTTCATGTATAATCATTTTTATAATAAACAAAATTGTCTGTTAT
Organism: Maratus speculifer; assembly: GCA_964019185.1. Taxonomy (NCBI): domain Eukaryota; kingdom Metazoa; phylum Arthropoda; class Arachnida; order Araneae; family Salticidae; genus Maratus; species Maratus speculifer. Next base: position 285,552,953 of record OZ025298.1, on the reverse strand, counting down.
CATGAAGTTTGCACTATCTTATTATGAAGTTTGCACACTTGAAAAATTTTATGCAGCAATCTGCAAAGATCACTAATAACAAACATAATTTAAAAATGCCTTAAAATCATAAATATATATAGAAAGAAAACATATATACTTATCAGGTTCTTATCAGGTATTACCATGTACTTATACTTATCAGGTCGTATCGAAAGTGTCCCTCCTCACACAGTGACAGATTTACAGCAGGGCATTCAGGGCACAGGCCCAGGGCCCCTGGTTTTCAGGGGTTCCCAAATTCTGCTTAAATTTTTTTCAATTATAGTCCAAAATCTGATGTAGTTTTAACATCCAATGAAATTTTACATTTCATTCTACATTCTATTATGTTCATATTGTATTTTTATAACATTATATATTTTGTCTGAAACATCCATTTATTATTTTATTATAGTGAACATTTTCTTTTATCGTTATCACTTTAAAAATATATTGTATTTTCAAGTTTTATCCTTTTCCTCTTATCGTCAGATTATTCGCGTGTTGGTGAATGTAGCTTGCAGGCTGTAAAGCCCCCTAATATTTTAAATAACTGTAGTTTGATGCTGTCAAAAATTTATTATTAATTGTCGCATACTTTATCATTCCAGATATATAGACTTGCATAGGAAAAGATAATTAGCGCCACACAATTTACTATAAAATAGCTACTCATTTAAATTTCCCAATAAAGTAAGTTACTGATTAACATATTTAATTTTTAATGGATATTTCAAAGTAAGTAATGGTTACTTTAGTAACTATCTTTTATAATTTTTTTAGTCAATTCCCCTGTAAGTATTGGTGCAAAGGGGCTCCCGTAAGCATTTATGCCCAGGGCCCCCAAATTTTTAAATTGGTCCCTGCCACAACAGCTAGAATACGATCTGTGTAAACAATTCGCGTTGACGTCATTGCTCATATTTTGTCGAACGATTTTTTAGATTTTGAAAGAAAAAGACTTGTTTAATAACACTGGATTATGAAATTTGTGAAAAATATCGTTGTGATTAAGTACAAAGAGCCTGAAATGGAACTAGCACGTTACCAGATTAGAATCATCCTTTACTCCCAGTTCTTTTTGCGAAATTTTAAAATGGAGGGCCAAAATCACAATCCGGTGAAATCCAAACACCTCATTGGTCATTGAGTCGCGTCCTTTTCAGAGAACAATCTCTTAGCGATAGGGGAAATATCGCCTTACTCCTTTTTTCGTAAAAAAAATCGTAGCGGCAATTTTGATGTAAATCTTATCTGTTTTCATTTACAATCTATTTTTCACTCTCATTTTATATAATATCATCAAAATATCTTAATTGAGTTAATTTCGATGGTTTATCGTAAATAAGAGCAGACGGTAACAATTGCTTCAAAATTACTTCACCCCTCACTCTTTTTCTAATGGAGAAACACGTTCGTGATTTTCACCCATACCACACGACCAATGAAGTCGCTGGATCACACCTGACTGTGATTTTGGCCCTCCATTTTAAAATTTCGCGTTCTGTTGCATGAAGTCAGCTACAGAATGCCACCGAATAAAGTCTACACGACAGTTGTATCATATGACACTGTGAAAGTTGACGGAATGATGTTTATATATAATATTACAAAATAATTGTGTATACAGTCAAACCTCATTAACGTGAACACGCTTAACGTGAATTACTTTTAACATGGAATGTTTTTACAGTCCCCTATAAAGACGAATACAAAGGTTTGATACTGGTAACATAAATTACTCTTAACATGACAAAATTTTGAGGTTAAGGTAACGTGTTCGACTCTAATGTAATTAGTATTATGTTACGGTGATTCGGCGGAAAATTTTCATTACTTCTTAATATTTAGATTTTCATAGCTATTATTAATGATAAATAAATTTTTGCTTTCATTCAAATAAACTTGTAATGTTCTTATAATATTTAAAGAAAACTTTTGCCTTTCTTTAACATTTATATTATAATTGCCAAATGACAGAAGAGGAAGCTGCGGGTGTTTTGTCGAAATTAAGTGTTTGAAAAAAAAAATGAAAATCTTATATTTTAGATGCAAATATTTATTTTTGCATAAATAAAAACTCTATTTTTATTTTTATTTTATTTATTTATTTATTTATTTTGTCATATATAAGTGACACATTTTATAGCTAACATTATGCGTAGTAAAATTTTCAAAAAATAACTATGAAGATTTTATAGCTTAATGCATAGTTGTTTCTGTATTTTGAATATGAGTAATTGTAAATTGATTTTGGTGAAATAAGGTATCTGATGCAAATATGGCCAATGCAGTTAATATGGCCAACCAGCAATGTTGTTATTAATTTCAGTGAAATCTAAAAGATGATGCTTGGATCTATTACCTAGATATCCGAATAACATAGTGTAGTATTATGTTGGCAGCAATTCTCGATCACGTGCTTTGGGGGGGCAGTCATTGTTGATTTGTTGTTAGTTGCGTTGGCATTTTGTGAAATTTTCTGTGGAAAATTTGTAATTTATTTTATTTAAACAAAGTATTTGTATTTGTAGTTATGCATAATATTTTAGCTGGTTTAAAGTCCTTTTTTAACTGTAACAATGAATTTTAATATCTTAGTGTTCAGGCAGAATTACGAACACTTTTTCCAAACTTATCATTGTTGGTAATATGCCAATTGGGCATATTACCTGCACTTATGGCATACTGCATTCATATAACAAGTTTCTCCTCGTTTTATATTTATTTATTTATGAAAATAACTGAATTAAAAAAATAATGCACTATTAACATTAAATACCAAATAAATAAACCTTTAAAAATATATGTTACTACCAAGTAAACATAAAAGAAATCAAATGTAATAATGTTAAAATAAAATACCAAATTTTCTTCTCTTTTTTTTCATAATTTTTTGTAAAAACTCAAAAAATAAATTTGGTTTTCTGCGGTTTTAGTTTCGCATGAGTTAAATATGAATATTTTCATTATATTTCACCTATGGCCATAGTACCTACACATGAGCATATTACCTTCAGCAACTAGACTTTTTTTTTCAAAAAATTACTACAAGTTTAAATCTTGATTAATTTAAATTTTTTATTTTTTTAACACTAAAAAGACTCTTTTCTTTTAGAAAATTTTTCTTTTTTTTAAATCACTTACAACTGTCGCTTGAAAAATTCCATTCTTAAGGTGGTTAAATTACCTGCAGATACCTTATAACAGGGCTGTCCAACGCGGCGCCCGCGGGCGCCATGGAGCCCTTTGCAGATTTTCTTGGCGCCCTCTTGAAGATCTCATTTTTTAAAATATTTTAGAAGTAAAAATCCATTATAAAGAATGTTTTCTTTAAAATCATTAATATTTTATCAGCGATATTTTTAAAACCTGAAGCTGTTTTCTGAAGTTGAGAGCTGTTTAATTTGAAGAATATAAAGGCTTGATTTTTTTTTCTTGACTTTTGAAATTTTAGAGGGTTTTTCTTTCTTTCTTTCTTTTCTTTTCTTTTCTTTACTTATTTTTTGTGAATGAAGATTCCCATTTTGCAGAATGATTCCCATCTATCAAAGTACTTCCAGATTATCCCTGAAACCACCCACATGGTTTGGTCACTATCATGTTTGTCTGCTTTTGTACTTTTCATAAAACTAATCCACGCCTTCAAAGTAAAGCAAACCGTTTTTACACATCCTAAAGAAACCTATATCTCTGATTTTCATATTTATTTATTTATTATTATTTTTATTACAGACGCGATTAAAGTTTCTGGCTCCTTATCCTACAAACATTTTTGATATAGTCTTCTCATAAAAAAATGTATAATTTCAAATTTAATACGCATAACTCCATAACTGTGGTAGTCTTTTGTTTACTGCTGTATGATTCATTTGCATTATGTGAAGACGTCCGTGTATACTAAAACTATGCGATAATTTTAACACATGTTTTTAGTCCGTAAATATTATCGCCCTTCATTGAGTGCCAAGAGCCAAGATGCGCCCCTGGTTACTGAAAGGTTGGACAGGCCTGCCTTATAATACCATTTTTGATATAGCTGTCAATTTCTATTTTACTGCAGAATAACTCAAAAATTGTATATAAATCTTTTAATACATGATGTTTTCTATGTGTCAAATCCTAAATTGGAAAGCTAAATTTTATTTGATATTTTATTTTAGTTTAGTTTACCTTTTCTTGTAAATAAAGCTATCAAATTCTCAATTTCATTTTTTCTTTAAAATATATCATTAACTTAAAAAAGGAAATCTAAATCTAGTTCCATTTGGCATTATATATCAGGCATTGTCCAGAGCAGTGTTATTCAACAACTCTTTAAGCAAATGTTAAGTCAGTAAAATGTCTCCTTCTCTTAATCACATATTTTATTTTTTTGTCACAACTACAAAAATGAAAATCATCTTTCATACTTACAATCCTGTTATTCCATGTTAATGTATTATTTAACACTATAACTAAAAATATTTTTAGTTTAATACGAAGAAGATTTCTTAAAAAAAGGTAGGTGCATTTCACCAGCCCGCACCTATGGAGTTAAGGAAATTCAACAATGTCATTCGTTAGTACTCCGTTAGTACCGGTAAGTACCGAGACATTTTCGTTTGTGCCGCATCCGTTGCGAAGTTATGGCCAATTCTCAAGTTCCGGAGCGCGGGCTGGAGGAACATGGGATTTCCCATAGGAAAAAAATGTAGGTTATCCGATTTCGTTCAAATTATGTGGGTCGTTAGTACTACGTTAGTACCGGTAAGTACCGAGAGATTTTCGTTTGTGTGTTCAAAGTATTCTACATTAAGTAGAATTCAGCCCCTATGTTAATAAAACTGTATATTATGCTTTTCCACTACATTGAGATAATAGTGTTGCATATTTTCAGTCATGTGAATTACGGCGCCTTTCCTTGTTTACAAATATATGAGGTGCGCCTCTGTTTATAAAAGTTGGACTGTTTTGCATCTAAATGACTTATTAGGGGACTCCTAAGTAGAATAAAACGAAATAAATTTTTTAACGAAGAATTGAACATTTCTAAGTAAGTTTGTATAAGATAAATCTAGAAAAGATAATCCAGATGCCAAGAAAATATAATACATTTTAATGTAAAAAAATTAAGGATTCTTTTTTTAAGTATTTTCCCCACAACTGAAATTTTTGGCGCCTTTACTACTTCGGCGCCTGTGCGCACCACACACTTTGCATTCTGGGTCGGAACGCCCCTGTTTGCGGAGTTATGGCCAATTCTCAAGTTCCGGCATGCGGGCTGGAGAAACATGGGATTTCCCACAGGAAAAAATTAAGGTTCTCCGATTTCGTTCAAATTACATGGGTCGTTAGTACTACGTTAGTACTGGTAAGTACCTAGAGATTTTCGTTTGTACCACATCCGTTGCGGAGTTAAGGCCAATTCTCAAGTTCCAGCGCGCGGGCTCAGAAACATGTGATTTCCCATTGGAAAAAAATAAAGGTTCTCTGATTTCGTTCAAATTATGTGGGTCGTTAGTACTACGTTAGTACCGGTAAGTACCGAGAGATTTTCGTTTGTACTGCATCCACTGCGGAGCTATGGCCAACTCTCAAGTTCCGGCGCGCGGGCTGGGAAAACATGTGATTTCCCATTGGAAAAAAATGGAGATTCCCCGATTTCATTCAAATTATGTGGGTCGTTAGTACTACGTTAGTACCGGTAAGTACCGAGAGATTTTCTTTTGTACCACATCCGTTGCGGAGTTAATTTCAATTCTCGAGTTCCAGCGCGCGGGCTGGAGAAACATGGGATTTCCTATAGGAAAAAATGAAGGTTCTCCGATTTCGTTCAAATTATGTGTGTTGTTAGTACTACGTTAGTACCGGTAAGTACCGAGAGATTTTCGTTTGTACCACATCCGTTGCGGAGTTTTGGCCAATTCTCAAGTTTCGGCGCGCGGGCTAGAGAAACATGGGATTTCCTACAGGAAAAAAATGAAGGTTCTCCGATTTCGTTCAAATTATGTGGGTCGTTAGTACTACGTTAGTACCGGTAACTACCGAGAGATTTTCGTTTGTGCTGCATCCATTGCGGAGCTATGGCCAATTCTCAAGTTCCGGCGCGCGGGCTGGAGAAACATGTGATTTCGAAATGGAAAAAAATGGAGATTCCCCGATTTCATTCAAATTATGTGGGTCGTTAGTACTACGTTAGTACCGGTAAGTACCGAGAGATTTTCTTTTGTACCGCTTCCGTTGCGGAGTTAATGCCAATTCTCGAGTTCCAGCGCGCGGGTTGGAGAAACATCGTTAGTACTACGTTAGTACCGGTAAGTACCGAGAGATTTTCGTTTGTACCACATCCGTTGCGGAGTTATGGCCAATTCTCAAATTCCGGCGCGCGGGCTGGAGAAACATGGGATTTCCTATAGGAAAAAAATGAAGGTTCTCCGATTTCGTTCAAATTATGTGGGTCGTTAGTACTACGTTAGTACCGGTAAGTACCGAGAGATTTTCGTTTGTACCACATGCGTTGCGGAGTTATGGCCAATTCTCAAGTTCCGGCGCGCGGGCTGGAGAAACATGGGATTTCCTATAGGAAAAAAATGAAGATTCTCCGATTTCGTTCAAACTACGTGTGTCGTTAGTACTACGTTAGTACCGGTAAGTACCGAGAGATTTTCGTTTTTACCACATCCGTTGCGGAGTTATGGCCAATTCTCAAATTCCGGCGCGCGGGCTGGAGAAACATGGGATTTCCTATAGGAAAAAAATGAAGGTTCTCCGATTTCGTTCAAATTATGTGGGTCGTTAGTACTACGTTAGTACCGGTAAGTACCGAGAGATTTTCGTTTGCACCACATGCGTTGCGGAGTTATGGCCAATTCTCAAGTTCCGGCGCGCGGGCTGGAGAAACATGGGATTTCCTATAGGAAAAAAATGAAGATTCTCCGATTTCGTTCAAACTACGTGTGTCGTTAGTACTACGTTAGTACCGGTAAGTACCGAGAGATTTTCGTTTTTACCACATCCGTTGCGGAGTTATGCCGACTTATCATCTCCAGTTTGTGGGTTAGGGAACGTAAGATTTCCCATGGAAAAAAAAATTAAGGTCTTCCGATATCGTTCAAATTATGTACGTCGTTAGTACCGCTGTGTACCGTGAGATTTTCGTTGGTACCGCATCTGTTTCGGAGCTATGATCAATTTTTCAGTTTTGAGATGCGGTAGAAGTTTGCACGGACGAAATTTTCAGCCCGGTTTCGGCCCAGTGTTAAGCTCAGAAGTCCGGACCACCCAGTTTATATTTTTACATTTCTAGGCACGGCATGGTCCGTACAGAAATAAATGAAATCAGGTCCTGCCTGAACTGGCCCGACACACAGTTTCTTCTATTTCGAAAAAAATGAATTTTTTTTCTTATAATTAAGATGCCTTTAAGGAATACTGCATACATTTTTATGGGATGATTTTATTGTATATTTTACAGAAAATACATCATAGAAACATTCATGATTATTGAGATTCTTAGACTTTCATCATTCAGTTAAAGATTCATTAAAAAATTAACATTGTTTAGAATAAAAGAAAAAACAATGTTAAAAACTTCATAACTTTCGAAATTTTACAATAAAAAGTAGATTTATGAAAATACTTCTAAGTCATTTATTAAAGATTTTCTGAATTCCAAAGAAGTTACTTTCTGATACATTTCTGAATTCATTTCTTTTCGGAAACGCATAAGATTAGCAGGTGTTTTTAATACGAAACTATGTAATCGAATAGCCTTATCCATTTTTTGATCCAAAAATTTAAAGAAAATACTGTCAAAGTTAGCATTTTGAATCGAATTTCCGGAGCCAAAAGCATCTGAAGGGAGAAAAATCTGCAATCACGTTAAAAAAAATTTGTTATTGCAACAAATCTATGCAAGGATATTACATACCAAAAATGATAAATGCTATTCGATTCCAAGTCCCGTCAATAGTCAGACTTGTCTTTTGTAATCAAAAATTAGTCAGAAAATGCGTTAAAGTTTCTCGTTGATGAGCAGCGAATTTAAAAACCATTCAAAAAAACCACTGAGAAGTATATTTCCAAAGATTACGTTAACAGAATTTCTTTAACACTATTAATATTTTTACATATCATATTTTCTGCCCTACACATCTTGAAACAGTTAAGTCTAGTTCCGTCTATATGTTGGAAAACAATGGAAGCCTGACTCGGCCCGGCATGAGTCTGCTAAAAGAAATATTACATCCGGGTACACAATATAACAGTCCAATGTCGATCTTTACATGTGCAAGTTGTATTTCTGTACTATACAATTCTGTACCTAAATAAGAGATTTTGGGAATTGGATATGTTTTAGAACAAAATGAATTTAAAAATGATTCAGAATGTAAGCAGTTTGAATTTGAGTTTTTTTCCTTCAGCTCCTGTTTTTGTTTAATTTATTTTTGCTATAAGAATTGATCCTATCAAAAACGTGTCAATATAAAAGCTTTGGATATAATTGAAAATATGTATGATAAATTTTATCGAATTTAATATCTTAAGAATTGAGGAAGTAATAGATTTTTTTTCTTCCTGCCCCTTCCCCCCTTTGTTTTCGTTATTATTATTATTGCAATGAGAGTTGTTCCTATCAAAAAACTTGCAAAGAGAGTAATTGTTTTTTTTTTTTTTAAGTTTTAGATAATATTAAAAATATATATAATATTTTAAAAATTGTAATTTAATTGGATGTGATATCTTGAGAATTGATGAAGTTATGAATTTTTTTCTCTCAAAAATCCATTCTTTAAATCCATTACTTTTTTTACTTTCGAAGTACGGTTTTTCAAAAGACATGTGATGTTATTTAAGGGGAATTACGATTAATAAAACATTAATTTTAAATGGCTCTTAGGGGTTTTTTTCTGATATATCATCATTTATTAAAATAATGTTTTTTTTTTTCATTTCTTTACTTGAAGATTATTGATACTTTCAAACAACAGTACAATGCAAGTAGTTTTTTAAAAACAGCAGAGCTATCATATTTGCATAATTAACCTTTTACAGAACCAAATCCAGATCCAGGTATATTTTAAATTATTTTTTTGCAAATTATATTTTCTAATGCTTTAGTTGAGGGATATTAGTCATTAATAAAGTAGAAAACATTTTTATATATAATTTTCAGAATGATCCCAATTGGGAACAATAGTCACTTTCGGCGGTTATTTCCAGTAGTCATTGGTCATTTTTATGATTTTCTGTACGTTTCCCCATAAATGATAAGAATGTAACTTCTTTTCCAAAAAATAAAGTTATCTAATTCGAAAAATCATTTTTATGACTAATCATTTTCCAACGGCCATTGGCTATTTTTTACGATTTTCTGTACATTTACTCATTAATGATAGGAATGTAACTTCCATTTCAAAAAATCAAGTCATCTTTTTACTGTTTATGCTAATTTTTTAAAGTCAATTTTGATTAAATTTAGTTTTTAATAAATTTTTAAACTAATGTTCCCAATTGGAAAAGTTGGCCTGTAAAAGGTTTAAATCTCCTAGAAATGGATATAAGTTTGAAATTTTGAAAGTAAGTTTATTGTTCTGAAAATAATGTATATATACACATATACATATATGTCACAGCCAAAACCCGGAGCCTGGCTAATTCTAGAACTGGCCGGCCAATAACCGAACTGACCAAGCTTTCTGGCCAAAACGCAAAATACGTGAAATGAATAGCGTATTTCGGGTTTAGGCCAGCTAATTCGCGAACTAGCCGGGAAGCCTTGGCCAGCATCCGAACTGGGGATTTAAGAGCACATACTAGTCACGCGGTAAAAGCCGAGCGCTAATGTGAAGTTTATGGGGGCGTTCTTTTCTAATATCTCTTTTAAATTTTAATATTTTGACATGTTGTTTGCATTTTTTACCGGTTGTTTACCGGTTTAAGCCGGTTTTGAAAATTAAAGTATTTTTTTTTAATTGAAAAAATAAAAACTAGGCCGGTTGTGGATCGTCCTCAACTATCCTATGCAAAAAAATCATGTCAAAATATTGAAATTTGAACGAGATATTAGAAAAGAACGCTCATCAAAGAACGTTACATTATCATCCGGGTCTTTTTGAGTACTTTTTCTGTGACTATTGTGGGGCTATCCTTTAGACTATCCTTTAGATACGGTTTCGTCAATAAACTTCTTTTAGAAGTTGTTTTTAATTTAGAGAAGAAAGTTGTTTCGCGACGGCCCCGGTAGATTGCACTGACATGCACACATGACAGGAAAGAATATTTTCATGCTATTCTGATATGCTAATCATAGGTACCAATCTTATTGTAACTAAGATAATCTAACAACATTGAAATGAAACGATTCCCTTTGCTTATATTTAATCGAAATACCTTTGCGTATCCCAGTAAATTAACCAAAAATAGTACACAATTCGCTTTCAATACCGAAATTAATTGATAAACCAAATAAGATAGCAATTACAAGTTAATCAGAGCCTTTACTCGAGTTACAGCATGCGCAGGCAGACGGCTGGACTGTTTGAATTCATAGACTCTTTCAACTATGTTAGAAAGGATTAAGCCGAGTGCCTATATCTATTTTGTAAACTGGCCAATCACATCTGGTCAGTTCGCGAATTGGGCAGTCGCATCTGGCCAGTTCGTAAATTGGCCAATCGCATCTGGCCAGTTCGCGAATCGGCCAATCATTTTTAAACGTTGCTGGCCAGTTCGGGAATTGGCCGATCAATTCTAGAATTGGCCAATTTCGGGTTTCGGCCGTAACATTTATGTAGAATTGAATTTATATTTTATTATTTTCTGATGTAAGACAAATAAACATTTTTAAAAAAATAACGAAATGTTAAACACAATTGAAAAAAGGATTCTTTTACATTATTTTATTAATATAAAATATTCACAATACATTACAATTATTTATAAATGTAACATATTACAATTGTAATAATAAAGAAAAAGGTGGAATTTCCGAAATAAAAATAATGATGAGTAAAAAATTACAAATTTTTTCAATAATACACTAAACATATTGCAGATAAATCAGTGACACATTCATTTGTTTGTTATAAATATTGTAGTGATAAATATAAAGTACAATAATGAAAAGAAATTTTAACAACAATTGGCATAAAATCATAGAATAAAATAAAATGTTAATCAAAAAAGGATTTGTAAATAAATTATTAGTAGTTCAAAGGAAAAATATTTATATATATATATTTATTTAGCTTAAACAGCTTGTTTATCTAATACATAGATTCCCAACCTTTTCTGGACCACCGCCCCCTTTACAAGAGAAAAAAATACCAACGCCCCCCCCCTCCCATAATAGTTAATTGTACATAATGTTAAAATATTGTTGCATATTATCTATAGTTTATTTGTCTACCTATCTATTAAAAATCCCAAAGTAGAAGTAAATTAAAACGATCATCAAATGTAATAAAAAATTGTTCTTTAAAAATTGAATAATAAACACAAAACCAATAAAAAAATAATACCGAAATGGTTGAGGCTGATGAAGTTTTAATAATTTGTTAATGTTGGATTCCAATTTCTTTAATATAAGTCAAATTGTGAGGTTCAAAGATGTCTGTTCCTTTTCTTAGACAAAAAATCAGCTATTGCACGGAACCCACTCTCAGCCAAATCTGATGAAGAAAAAGAAATAAAAATTTTATGTACTCCCGCTCATCAGGCTAATCAGGTTTTCCCATAGTTTTACATTTCTGTTTTCAGTTAAGAGTAATAGTGAATCAAATATATCGAAAAGCGATTCAGACAAATACCTTCCCCCCAGGGGGATACCTTCTTCAGGTATTCACGGGCTTCACAACCCCGGGGCACCTGAGTGATCTTTCTCCTTTCCTTTTCCTCTTACTCCTCTGGTCTTCCTTTCCTCTTTGTTTCACTCTCATTGTGGTTTCCTCTTCGGAGGTGAGGGTAATTCTGCATGGGCCGATACATCCTGTATATCGACTCATGGAGAATTGTAAACCACCCACGTGTTGGCCGTGCGTGGCGACCCGTGTCCCTGGAAAGGGGGATCCTGGTAGTTGAGGGAAACCAACACACTGCTTTGGCCTCTGCTTCAGGTAGACGGGAGGTGCATATTGGTCCCGTATGCATCAATCGGCTGGTCAGCTGACTTTTGTCACTGGCTTTAGGGATCAAGTGATCGAGCAAATACTAGTCATCTCGTTAAGGGTGGAGACTGACATAGGTTTGTCTTGTGACCGTATGGGCCCTGGTTAGCACTGGTGCACGAATGTGCATCCCCTTGTTGGGCTCGGTAGTGGGTGGTGCGGCCGGGGTCTGAATTTTATTATTTTTAACATGGATGGGAAAACTTCATTTCCTTCTATGTCTCTCCCCAGTGGAGAGCACCAAACTGTTCCGACTTCTTCCTTCACACGCTTTTTTATTGTTAAACGCACTGATAGCCACTCTGATAGTTCCTTTGGCAAAACGTCACCATTTCTCATAGCAAAAACTTTCCAGTCTGCCTTAGGGGATGGTCATACTCTCAAAAAATTAAAATCTGGGGATTTACTAGTGGAGGTTTCTACAACTAAACAATCACAGATTCTTTCAAATAGCTCTACAATAGGCCCTTTTTCTGTTTCTGTTCAGGTGCATAAAACTCTAAATACAAGCCAAGGCGTTATTTCTGAACCAGATCTTTTATTCTCTACGAAAGATGAACTCTTAGAAAACCTAAAAGACCAAAATATTATAGATGCACGTCGTATCACGATCCGTCGAAATGGCCAAGTCCTTCCTACAAAGCATGTCATTCTCACTTTCAATAGCCCTACTTTACCAACAAGAATTAAAGCTGCTTACCTGAATTGTCCTGTCAGACCGTACATTCCTAACCCTCTCCGTTGTTTTAAATGTCAGCGATACGGCCACACTAAAACTAACTGTCGCGGTTCCCTTACCTGTGCACGCTGTGCAGAAATTGACCACGACAGCAATTCATGTGAAAAATCAGAACGCTGCATAAATTGCAAGGGTAATCATACAGCTTTCTCTCGCTCTTGCGCAAACTGGATCCGTGAAAAAGAAATTCTGACTGTAAAAATAATGCAAAATCTTTCCTACCCAGAAGCTCGTAAAATTGTAGAAGCCAGAACCCCGTCTGTCGGCGTATCTTATTCAAGCCTATTGAAACAGCAGTCTAAATCTGTAAGACATATTAGCACCCAGACTGACTTTTCTATGTCATCGAAAAAGTCAGCCAAAACACAATCAATAAACACCCCAATTAAAGAATCCCGTGATATCTGTTTACCTTCGTCAGAACCTGTTACTATTTTACATACATCTACTCACACACAAAAATCTGCTCAATTTAAAAATCAAAAATCTCAAGCTCAATCTCATGGATTATCCAAACCTCTAAATGAAACTAAGGCCGTTACCTCACAAAAAAATGACCCGAACTCATCTGCATTAAGCTCTAAAAAACCCAACTCTAGTCAAATAGTGAAAACTGGTGTTCAGAAAGAAGGGACCAAGGCTGGGATCCAAACTGCTACAAAATCAAAAACATTACAGAAATCACATATGCTTAAAAAACAAACTGAAACCATAAAAACCCCAACTCCAGCAACCCCACGGCGGAAGACTATTGTTAAAAGATTGCAAAATGCATCGCTCAGCCCATGCAAAAGAAATTTTAAAGATCCCAGGCAACTGCAGCATTATGTCCAAGAAGCTATGGAATCCGAGTCTTACGACAGTGGCTCGGATTCCGAGGAAAATACTATGTTTGAAGAGTATGTGCCTGGTTAAAGTTGTAATTATTGTTTTCTGTAGTACTTTTCCAATTTGGTTATCGTGTCACTATCTTACTGTTTTAGAATTTCTAACTAGTTTTAGAATTTTATCTTTTTTACAATTTTAAATATGTTTGTCTGGTTTTAATTGATTTTTAATTTCATGAATCACCGCATTGTTTTTATCAACTTAACTCATATCTACAATGGATTTTTAATGCAACTTTCACCTTTTACATTTTGTTTTGAAATTTAATATTATCTTATTTCTACAATAAACTAATGATTTAGCATTTTACTATTTTTGCCTTCTTATATTTACCTGACCATATCCAGATGGGAAGCCCCCCATCCGGATATTTTGACGTTGTCTTTTTTTCCTCATTTTTACAATTTTGTCTTTGGTTTGGCGCAGCATGTCCCTCAAGGGATTTTGTGCCATTAAAACCTATACAACCAACCAACCAGACAAATACCTTTTCAGAGACAAGAATTTCTGTATGAGCCAGCGATTGAACAAAAGCATTTGCAAGTTTGACGCAAATTGATAATGACAATTGCACAACAAAGTGAAACAATTGTTTCACTTTGTTGTAAAATGATTTTCACTATAAAGATGGCTAAATACCCTGTCAGTGAATAAATTGCTTCTATTCTTATTGACTGCTCTAATAATGTAATGAAGCACGAAAATGGGTGTTCATTCCAAATATTTGAAACCAAATGCTGATGATGTGTAACAGAATGTACAAAGAGCGCATTTAGTACTGCTTGCTTGAAATGCGTTAATGAAACTCTTCTGATGTCCCGTCGTTGCTGGAACAACATCAGTAGCAAGTGAGAAAATACTATGAAAACGAATTTATTTCCTTTGGACTAACTTTGTGGTATTAAATATCGATTATCTTTTTGTATCATTTTTCAAAGTTTAACAAATAAAGCCTTGACATTTTCTTCTTTTATGAGTTTTTGTTATTTGTTAACGCTAATACATCGAGTTGAATGGAAAATGTGCAGGTCTTTAAGTAATAACATAATGATATTCCAATGCCTTTAGCCGTCTATTCCTCTTTGTACAGAGTTATTACTCAGAATTTTTTCTGGTGATATCCGACGGTTTCTTATCATAAAGAACAATTTTTATTATCGCTCTGACTACCAGAAAGATTAATTTCTCGCCGATTGTGTGCAGTTTTCATACTTTTGCAATTAAGAACTTAATATGAGGCTCGTAATGCGTCATTTTCTTCTTTACAAGATGACTGAAAAAGGTTTGATATACGTAGTTGACTGTTTTAAGATTTTCTTTTCCAGTCTTTGAAAAATAAGACACATCTTTATCTTTTTTATCAGTACGCATTTATTAAAATGCTCCTACAGCCTAGGAGGCTTCATTGTTTCATTAAAAAACTTTTTGGCAAATTAAGCACATATAGGTAACGATTGGTTTGTAGGAGAGTGCATAGATCCATATTTCAAATACTCAATACTGTATTGACGATATTTCTTCTTCGATTAAGATATTTTGAAACATAAAACTTTTCCTTATCTAAGTTTAAATAAACTTACATTTGAACAAATTTATAAATATAAGTATTATCATCACTTTCACAAAGAATAAACGAATTTTTTGAACTGATTCAAGTAACAGAGTTGTTTAAAAATTTCTGTTAAGGCATGTGTCGTCATACTTCAGAATTTTTCGAAATACAGGTTAATAAAAAACAATAATTCTGTTTAAAACTTTTATCCAACCAATTATCGCGAATTTTGTACTTCACAATTTTTGTATTCATAAAGATTTTTAATGCGAGTCATTTGCGATTTTTCATGTTTCGCTGTGATATTTTGACATTCATGAAAGAATTGCAACAATAAAGTTTTTAGCCTAATATAAAAAAATTTTAGTCCTCTTTTGTATTCACGGCGATTTTTTGACAATACTAAAATAAATTCAATCCCCCCCCCCTTAAATGTACGTTCGCCTGTATAGCTTCCGTTCGCCATATTCCCTTTAAAGATGCAGTTAAAGTTTTTGTTACGGACTGGACAATCAGGTATTTTCTCTATATTACTTCATAAATAGGTAGGTATGCCTTCACCGCCCCCCTTAACTTTCCTAACGCTCCCCATTTTTCTCTAAACTCGCTACCGCCCCCCTGGAAGGCTCCAGTGCCCACTGGAGGCGGTACCGCCCCAGTTGGGAACCTATGATCTAATAAGTAATGGAAACAAAAATGGATTTTTTATTAACAATTCTAACTTTTTATATCTTAACATACCCTCTGTGGCATTAAAAAATAAATAAATAAATAATAAAATAAAATAAAAGTATTTATTAACTTTCTTCTTACTACTCAAATCAAAATTTAGTCAAGCCCCAATTTACCTAATTTCAATTAATCGAACGTCCAAGTATAAAAAGTTCTATAAACTTTCATCTTTTTTTAAATTTCCATGCAAGTATTAGATTTTTTGTCTTTATTAAATGATAAGTTGAAGCAGAATCTAAAAATTTAAAAACATAAAAGCATAACTGTTGTCACAAGGGAAAAATTAAAAAGATTCTGTGCATTAAACAGTTAATCCAAAATAATATTTTATAAATGTATAAGTTGGTAGAAAATGCAAATTCCCAAAGATGTTGCAACGCATGCTTAATACACTGTTAAAAATAAAGGTGACAAACTAGTTGCATTTGGCGCCCAGGGGTGAAAAGGTATTATTATTTGACACCCGCGGGCTTGAAAGCGTGTTTGGGGTGTCGTTTGATCCCTCACTGGGTGATTCATACTAATCAAGGTACCGTGCAAAGCATACCGTTGAAAGATTTTCACCCCTTAGTTATTTGCGAATGCTCTGTGACGTGTATCCTTCCCCTTCAACTCGCCGTCACTGGTGGATCAAAACAGCGATTTCTCCCTACGATGACTATCACCGCGCATGCGCTATCCCAATTTCGTTTAGAACTTCTAATGGCTAAATTTTGGCGAGCTTTTTTACATAAAGCAATCTTTGAAATTCAGGACATTTGAACATTTTAGGGAGACTTCGAAGGTGAGCTGGATGGCCGAACGGTTAGAGTGTTGAACTTGCAATCAGACGTTGTGAGTTCGAATACTTCGCTGGCCAAAAGTCGGTGTTTAATTTTTATTTATTATTGGGCACTCTGGATTAAGGGCGCCATCTTTTCACCCTAATTAAGGTTAATTCACCCATTTTCACCTTCTGGCTCCCCTAGGGGTGTCACCAGTGAGACAAGCCTTTCACCCCTAAAAGGTGCAATGTGTCACCTGTAGTTTTAACAGTGTACTTTCCCCAATTCTCTTACTCCTCCTAGTCTATGCTTCTTACTGAATTGCATATGAAAAGTTAAAATCTTACAGAATCTATTTTCTCCCACATTATAATTAAAGCGTGTGATGTAGAATCACATATAGTTTTCTTAAATTATACATTTTTCTAAATTACAGTTAAAACTATTCTTTAATTAAATATCTATTTTATCTTAACGTTTATTTTCGATCCCACAATATCTTTCATTCAAAAGAAAAAAAAAAGAAAAACATCTGCTTTATCATTAAAACGGTTCTCAGACAAACAGATTTCCTTTAGATGATTATTCACCCTTGCTAGAAATAAATGAAGAAAGAATAAAGATATTCTTTGCTTGCGGTCAGTAAAATCACTTTTCTCTCTGCTTAATTTTGATTCTAACTTATTTGTTACGTGATAATCTTTCCTTGTACATGCGGCATTATTGTGTCTTTCAAAAATTCTCCCAAAACAGAGCTATAACGTACGATTTGGCGCAAATTCTTTTTGGCGTATTTTTTTTAGGACTGCCCATTTCTGGTTGCCCTGCATTAAATTCAATATCATCTTAATTTATCAAATGAAAATCAAATTTTGAATTGCTTAAAAGGCGCAAATGCCAACCTAGTGAAAAAGATTCCATGCTGGGAATCGAACCCGGGCCATCAGTATAGCGCACTGGCGTTCTACCGACTAAACCACATGGAACGACACCCAGCAAGGAAAGCAGCACCCAGCAAGGTTCCTTGCTGGGTGTCGTTTCATGTGATTTAATCGGTAGAACGTCAGTGCGCTATACTGATGGCCCGGGTTCGATTCCCGGCATGGAATCTTTTTCACTAGGTTGGTATTTGTGCCTTTTAAGCAATTCAAAATTTGATTTTCATTTGATATGTTATATTCAAGGCGAATTTTCTCTCTGGGAAAAATTTCCACCCATTAATATATATTCAATCGATGCTGGATAGATTTGAGTTTCGTGATTGCGCCAGGTCGGTGGCTCGCGGATTTTATTCCATCTTGTGCTACGTTTGTAGCCTTGCCAACAAGTAATAGTGATAAGTTCCTTGCTGGGTGTCGTTCCATGTGGTTTAGTCGGTAGAACGTCAGTGCGCTATACTGATGGCCCGGGTTCGATTCCAGGCGTGGAATCTTTTTCACTAGGTTGGCATTTGCGCCTTTTAAGCAATTCAAAATTTGATTTTCATTTGATATGTTACATTCAAGGCGAATTTTCTCTCTGGGAAAAATTTCCACGCATTAATCATCTTAATTGTTGATGCGTAACAGAAAATTTCATGGATATGATATCATTCACTTTTCATATGCTCCTTGTCGCCAATTCTATAATGCCAATGTGTGAATTATGAATGAGGAGCTGAATTGCCTCGCCCTCGCTTCACGAACTCAGTAATGTAAAGAAGGTCTCTTAAAAAATGCTTACAGGCACCATCCCTAACTATTTCTGTAAGAAATGATTTAATTTTTATAACTCTACTTCAAATAAACAAAGTTCTTAAAAAGCATTTATTTTATTATAATTGATCACAGCCTACATCTTTAGCGAATGCGTTTAAAAGGAACCTGGTCAACAATATACTTTAAAATACAGAACTATACCATAAAGCTCTAAAATAGAATAGGTTAATTTCAATGGGAGAGAAAATTTTTATGATAGAAAGGCAGACATTCCATGTCTTATGAAATTTTTATATTCTATATACACTGTTAAAACTACAGGTGACACATTGCACCTTTTAGGAGTGAAAGGCTTATCTCACTAGTGATACCCCTAGAGGAGCCAGAATGGCACTCTTAATTAGGGTGAAATGATGGCACCCCTAATCTAGAGGAGCCAATAATAAAAACGAATTACAAACTGACTTTGTCCTGTGAAGGATTCGAACCCACGTCTGATTGCAAACTCTACGCTCTAACCGTTCGGCCATCGAGCTCACCTTCAAAGTCTCTCTGAAATGTTCAAATGTCCTGAAATTCAAAGATTGCTTTATATAAGAAGCTCACCAAAAGTTTTCCATCCGAAGTTCCAAACGAAATTGGGATAGCGCATGCGCGGTGATAGTCTTCGTAGGGTGAAATTGCTGTTATAATCCTACAGTGACGGTGAGTTGAAGAGGAAGGACACACATCGCAGAGCATGCGCAAATAACGAAGGGGGGGGGAATCTTCCAAAGGTATGCATTGCGCGGCACCCTAATTAGCGTGATTCACCCAGTGAGGGATCAAACGGCACCCCGAACACATTTTCAAGCCAGTGGGTGTCAAATGGTAACACCTTTTCATCCCTGACAGCCAAATGCAACTAGTTTCTCACCTTTATTTTTAACAGTGTAATAATTGCAGTCAGGACACATGAATACGTTGTTGCAATTTGAAAGTTTTTCTGATGAAGTAAGAATCACAATATTGAGTGTTACTGACTGTATTTTATATTATCTAATATCTACTATTCAAACTATATTATGACACAAAGTTTTTCGAATAAGATGCTATATAGATAATAAGTTCTAAAAGGTTATGCAAAATGGTAAATGTGTATATAGATATAGATTTTTCATGAATTATGCGCTGTAAAAGTAAACTAATATACGTATAAATATATAAAAATTTTTACATCCAGCTCAAAAAATGGGAAGAAATAATTTTATAAATAAGAAAAAATTTCCAAATAAATAGCATTTCCAGCATTTTTTTCCATAAATCTTACTAAATTACTTGCTTATTATCAAGATTATTTTAAGCTCTTTTTTATAATATTTATATGATTCATTAGAAAATATATTATAACGTATAGGATCTTCAAGCATTTAAGAAAAAATACACTATGTGGCCATAATACTTGCAATCTTAGACGTTTTGTTAGATATCTAGGAAAATGCATAACAAATTATCCTTAAATTTCAAGTGTGTAAATAGTATAGTAGACGTCATATATTTTCATGAAGATTTTTTTCCTGAAAACCCACAGGGGAGTGTCAAAAAACTGAAGAATAGCGAATAGCTTTTGGTTATCCCTATAAAAATTACTATTGCTAACGTACTGAAATTTTAGAACATGATTAGGAGGTGTCTTATAATATACAGTGTTCATTTTTTATAAGTATAGCACGCATATTCACGGAAAAATTAAGTTTTTTATTAAAAAAAATTCCAAATTTCTCCAAATGTTTTGAATATAATTTGCAGAGTTCTTAATGTAAAAGAATGTCCTCTTCAGAAACCATTACAAATGATAATGTTCCCAATATCCTTCAATCAGAGTTAAAAAGGTAATAAATATTAGAGGATAAATGAACAAATTCACTGAATTTTCACAGCGCATGAGCGAATGCAATCTAAATATAATGTGCATAATGTATTAAATAAATGTATAGGGCAACGTTTGTGAAGTTCTCAAAAACATAGCTTGAAAATTCTGAAACTGATCGTTGATAGAATTTGCTCGAAATCCATTGTTTCCAAAAGGAAGCAAAAACACGAGGGGCTATATCGAAATATAGTAGTACGTGCATGATTGTGAACGCTTGATGGGCAATAATCAATTTGTATTTGGATAAAGACCCACATCTTTTTGCTGCATTTGTGGAACAACGAATTTCGATCTTTTCTATCAAAAATAAATTTCGGAATTTTCAAGCTATGTTTTTGAGACTTTCACGAAAGTTGTTCTATATATACATAAAAGTTGTTCTAATACATTATCCACATTGCATTTTGAATGCATTCGTGCCTGCGCAGTTAATTATTATTTAGTGTAATTGTTCATTTTTTATACATTTTTTATTATTTTAAAATTCTGATTGCAGGGTATTACGTAGTGAATTTTTATTTAGCGAAACTGTCCATTTTTATCCAATAGTTATTTTTTTTTAATTCTGATTGAGTGATTGGATATTGCGTAGAATGTCACTGGTCATGGTTTCTGAAAAGAATATTCTTTTATATCAAGAACTCTGCAAATTATAAACAAAACATTTGGGGAAATTTGGGGTTGATTTTATTAAAAAAAACTTAATTTCTCCACGAGGATACGTGATATCCTCATAAAAAATTAACTCAGTTTATTACAATAAACCTCTTAATCACGTTCTAAAGCTTCAACGCTTTAGCGACGTTGGTGTTAGAGGGTTATCCAAATGCAATTTCTTTTCTTTTAATATGTTGACTGACCCTTGTGGGGTTTCGGTGGGGGGGGGGGGAATTTCCCCAGAAATATATGAGGTATAATGTGATGTTTGTACAGCTGAAAATCCTGGATAAGTCCTCAATCATCATGATTTTTTTTAAATATCTAACAAATCGGAAGTGATTGGTCATCATTAGCCGTATAGTGTACATGTTACATGCGAAATAAAATAGCAATTTATGTTAAATTGAGCAAAATGACAAACATATTTTCATAAAAAATTATGCAAAACCAAAATATGTAATTTAAATCTCTGAAAATGTCTGTATTTAGTTAAAATGTATAGAAAATTAATCTTCTAATAAATAACAAGAAGAAATAAAAGATTCGGCATAATTATTCAAACTTTGCATAATTGTTACTACTGCTATAATAAGTGTTACTATATTGTTAATAAAATAAAAGAGGATTTTATTTCTCACTGACATACCTTTTAGAAAATTATATTTCTAACTTTAAATATTAAAAATTTAAATCTGAATTAATTTTTAATAAAGTTTCATATCTCTTTTTAACAATCACATGAAAGAATTTTTTGTAAAAAAAATATCATTTGCGATTTAATAGAATTGGCAGCATTCGTTAAAAGGACTATCTTGAAATAAAAGTCTGGCATAGATATATTTTTAAGTTTCAACTGCTTGCCAGTATTATCCTTTGTCGATTTGAAATATGAGGCAATTTCTTCAATTTAATGCTTTTAATATAAGCTAATGAATTTATCATTTTAAAGTTTTTTTTTTACCTTTTTAATAGTCACGTTAAAATACTTTTGTTGTTAGAAAAAAAATATTACTACAGGTGCTGCATTAGAATTGGCAACAAAAATTAAAAATTATATCGAAATATGACATAAATGTCTTGTTAATACATTTTTTTATTTAAACTGTTTGACAGTGTTATTATTTGTCTATTTTAAATAGGGCGTAATTTTCCTTATTTGTTGTTTAACGGATATTCATGAACGTGTATAGTTTTTTGAAATCTTGTAAAATTTAAAGTTTTTTTTTTTTTTTTTTTTTTTTTTTTAAGTCAGTGTAAATATGATATCTTATTTTATAAACATAATAAATATAGAAATATGTGCTGCACAGAATAATAAATATAATTCTTCTCCAACAAATATAAAATGTAAAATTAAATAAAATATACAAAGAAATATCTAAAAATGTGTGTAAGAATCGCAAAAAGCTAAAAAATGATTTTCCAATAAAATTAAAAAAAAAAAAACTTTTTCATGCTTTCTCTATGGTAATGAATCGCATATTTTTTTTTAAAGAGGAAATATATTAACATTCTTCATATGACTCAAATCAAAGTATGCAAAGTAGCACATTTCGTGAAAAAAAGAAAAAAAAACTTTCATGAATGCAATAAAATATTAATACTTGCTCTAATAAATAATATTTTTCTCAACAATTATTAAAAGTAAAATTAAATAAATTTGTATGCTAATATCTAAAAATGTACTTATTGATTGCAAAAGGATTGAATGCTGTTCTAGAAATCTGCACGGGCCGAAATTTCCAAGTCCGAGGCATATCGATCCACAGAAATTAAAGTCGACACCCCAGTATAAAAATTAAAATAGAAAAAAATTATTGTCCATCCCTATATAAAAGCTAAATTTTCGGCCCAAAATCGACCAGCAAAGCAATTAAATTCTCAGCCCGAATCCGACACGTTCCGACTGAATTTCTACAAAACATCGATTTTTGCGTCGATTTTCTTAAAAATTTGTTTCGTACGATAGGTTCTGATAAAAAAAAATACTTAGTTTTTTCTTTTCTTTTTCTTTCTTTCTTTTTATTTATTTATTTACTTTTTTCATGTTCATGATCTTCACTTTTACAGAAGTGCCTTAAGTTTGACCCCACCAGTGACCGAGAGGTCGAATTGGCTAACATAAACACAACAATACAACAATAAGGCTGCACTGTAAAAAAAGAAAAAATAAATAAAGTTACTAAACTTTTTCTAGGAAACTGGAATTCTTGAAAACTTTTCATTTAACGCTAACAGCAAAAAATCATGTGAGGTATTCTGTTGCATGAATTTTTGCTGTTATTGTTTCATAAATTTCTAGGAATCCCAGTTTTTAGAAAAAATTGAGTAACTTTACAGATTTTTTTAAAGCGTGCGACATTTATTTATTTATTTATTTTATGAATTTCTATATGCTGTGTATAAATGTTTCACTTGTCTTTAAAATTTTTATCACATTTTCCATGTATTGTAGATTTAAAAGTCTGAAAAATGTTATATAGAAAAATATTCAGAAACGGAATTGCATAGAAAAGAAAAAAAATTGAGTTTTAAACAAACACTTTTTTTATCAGGTGCAAATGTATTATACATTTAATACATTTATACATGAGTTTTCACTGTTACGATTACATGAAAAGTTCTAGGAATCCCAGTTTCCTAGAAAAAGTTCAGCAACTTTATAGTTTTTTTTTCTTACAGTGTACGACATAAAATAATAAACATCATTTTTCTTCATCAATTATGAACTATAAAGTTAAATAAATGCAGATGCAAATATCTAAAAATTTATGTATTCATTTCAAATAACTTAAATGGATGAAGACAGCTCTTCCAATAAGAAATGAAAACAAATGTTTCAAACAACTTTTTAAATGAAATATATTTTTATTCCTCATGTAACTCTTACCATATTGTTTTATGGTATACAAGATCTTCAAAATTTTAGAAAAATAATATGCACCATGATATATTAATTCCTATAAAATTGCACAAAATGATAAACTTTTCTTTATAAAAAATTATTCAATTTCCAAAAAAAAAAAAAATCTAAAATTGTAAGTTTTTAGTTCAAGCAGTTGCAGAATCATGTTTCAATAACTAATGGGAAAAATATAACGAGCTATATCTTTTACATATTTATTTCATTGTTTTTTTGTTTGCTAACAATACAAAAATGTGTTTATATTCTTAAAATTTCACTCTTTCACTAAAATCAATGAAAAATAAGACTCATAATATCTTCGAAATTCATTAAAAAACGTTATATTATGTACAATAAAAAGGTTTCTTTTTATAGAATTACACAATTATGGCAAATACACTCTCTAACACGCATATTACTTTTTCTTTCTTGCACAAACAACATGTAAAATAACAAATTAGGAAAATCCGAAAATTTATTTTAGAATAATGCGTAAAAATTTGTACTTATTATACTGATAGAATAATTATTGATATGCAAAATATTATTCAATAAGGTAATAAAAGCTGCATGTGCAAACCCAGCGCTCTTAGTAGCATGGGTATAATCATTATACAATATATTTATAATCATTACATTGATTTTTGCCGAAACGTCAGTTGAAGGCTTACTTTGGAGACACGAAATTTTTTGGATTCTGTCTGTCTGTCTGTCTGTCTGTCAGTCTGTCAGTCTGTCTGTCTGTTCCGCGATAACTTCCGTAAAAAGCATTCGATTGGCTTGAAATTAAGTGGGTATGTTAGTGAGACACTGGGATTAAGCTGTATAGTTTTTTGTTAGATTTCATTCATTCGTTCGGAAGATATAGAATATTTTATTTCGCGCAATAATGTTTTTCTATGGCTAATCCAATGATTTTCATTTTTTCCCCTGAGAGAAAATGACACATTTGATTAATGGAATTCAATGATAAATGAATACTAAAATTTACCAGTTAAATTATTCGTATTATTTTGAAATTTTGTCAACGCATTTGTCAGATTTTTAAAATTATTACTGTAAATTTTGGAAATTTTTTATAAATGTGTTCCAATAATATAGACTAATTTGTTTTAGAGATTTACTTATTTGAAATGTATTTATTTCATTTTCTTTATTTTCTTCTAATGGTTGCTAAGCAACCATTCATCTTAATCCTTATCCTTATAATGCTATAAATTTGAAAGCGTGGGAAAAATTTATATGAAGTCAACATCAAAACTTATGAATTAATTAATTTCTTTGTATCTTTGCGTATAAATATAGCATAGCTCAGAAAAAAAAACCATAGGCTATATTTTATTAATTTTATTCAAATATTTTCCTTAATAATTCAAAATTTCCTTCTTTTTCATACAGAATCAATAGGGATTTTTTAAATAAAATTTAAGCAATTTCCTTTATTGTTGCCAAAAAAATCAAAACTTGGAATAATAATTTTTCAACTGCAATAAGTTTCAATTGAGCAATTTCCATTCGAAAAATTAAACTATGAAAAAAAATAAATATGACGTCAGAATTAAAATAACTATAGATATAGTACTTTTTATTAAATATTAAACACGGATATTAGTTTCGTTAATAGGAATTTTTCTGACAAAAATGGGGACATAATTAGAAGTAAAAGAAATAAACAAGAATTATATTTTTAATAAATATTTCACTTAGTAAAATATGACGTCATAGTTGAACAAAAACAGGTATTTTATAGTAGTCGTTAAAAATACAAGAAACATGAATATCAATAACTCATGAATAATGACGTCATTGCCGAAACTTCAGTGAAGGCTTACTTTGGAGACACGAAATTTATTTTTTTCATATGTCAGTCTCTACTTCTGTATGTCTGTCTGTCCCGCTATAACTGCAGCAAAATGCAATAAAAAAAAAAAAATTCGGAAACAAAATTGTAAAACTCTAGATTACTGAGTTAAAAATCACAAAACTTCCTGATGCATCAGGTTTAGGTGTTTGTGGCTGGCAGGCATGTAGAAGTATGAAGATAAAGAAATATATTTGCCCAAACTGTTACTTATTCTTATAAATCAAAATGTATAAAGAAATACAAAATATACAATAATCATTAGCACAATTATTAGAAAGAGACAAATTTAAATTAAGTGAGGCTCGGGGGGTTCAGGGGGGCGGAGCCCTCCTGAAGAAATCTACTATGTTATAATAAAGAAAACAAAAATAATAGATCATGAAAATTTCTGAATATCCTAACATAACTAAATTTTTAATTTACCGCTTTTGATGGCTGAAAATTTCTAATTCCTATTTTATTCTTATAAATAATTACGCAATTTGAAAATTTTAAATTACAGTTTCCAGGGAGTTGAATATTACCCAAAGTGTGTTTTAAAAAAATATGAACAAAGCTGACGTTGAGGCTCCTGATCTGCAGATTTACTAGTTATAATCATTACATTGATTTATAACAAATAAGCATATTTAGATATTAAAAACTGAGTACGGAAACATTTCGAAGATGATGATACACATATGCATTTATACAACTAATTGCCGAAACGTCAGTGAAGGTTTACTTTGGAGACACGAAATTTTTTGGTTTCTGTCCGTCTGTCAGTCAGTCTGTCAGTCTGTCTGTCTGTTCCGCGATAACTAACGCAAAAAACATCCGATTGGCTTGAAATTAAGTGGGTATGTTAGTGAGGCACTGGGATTGAGCTGTATAGTTTTTTGTTAGATTTGATTCATTCGTTCGGAAAATATAGAATATTTTATTTTGCGCAATAATGCTTTTCTATGGCAAATCCAATGATTTTCAAATTTTTTTTTCCTTGAGAGAAAATGACACATTTCATTAATGGAATTCAATGATAAATAAATATTGAAATTTACCAGTTGAATTATTCGTATTGTTTTGAAATTTTGTCTATGCATTTGTCAGATTTTTAAAGTTATTACTGTAAATTCTGGAGATTTTTTATAAATGTGTTCCAATAATATAAACTAATTTAGTTTAGAGATTTACTTATTTAAAATGTATTTATTTCATTTTCTTTATTTTCTCTTAATGGTTGCTAAGCAACCATTCATCCTAATCCTTATTATATTTTAACTAGAAGATAGCCCGTCAAAATGACGTGTTTCCATTTTTAAAAGGATGATAAAACATTACAACAACTTTGGTCAATCATAGCCACTTTAGGCTTAAACAATTTTGAAAAATACAAAGATTGAACATGAGAAAAATATCTAAAAAAAAAAAAAAAAAAAAAATCAATAGAAATTTGCATTTAAAGTTATAACAAAACTATCTGGTGGATGGGGAGGGATTGTAATGAACAAATGGTAAATGCATAAACTTTAAAAGAATAAAGTAAGGTAAAATATCAATTATAAAAGAATACATTGTGAAACTGCAGCCAAAAAATATTTTAAAATACTGAGAGAAAATAATAAAAATATCCAAAATGTATAAAAAATTTCCCCATTTTGGCCATTTCCAGACGAATTTGAGAGGGTAGTCAAATTATTAATTGAATAGGTAAAATAATGGCATAGAATATGCAGCTAAAGAATTTCACTCACAAAATTACAGTAATTATTTCACAAAAAACATGCAAATTAACATGCATTAATAATGCAAAACATGCACTAATAATGCTATTTTAAAACATTTGTGAATTAACTATTTTATACCATTAGCTAATACTTAAAAAAAAATACTTTATAACATCGAAAACAAAAGTCAACAATAAAGAGTAAACAATCGTGATTCGTTATGTGAAATTGAAGTCATTCACGGCTGTAAAAAATAAATAAATAAAAATAAATAAATAAATAAATAAATAAAGCAACACGAATATAAAAATTCTAACAATATTGTATTAAAAACGCACCTTCGCTTTTCTTAAATAAAAAGTTTTAATTAAACATTGTTGAAAATTTGACTGTTTTGCTGCATCGTCATTAAACAGCTTTTATAGAAAATGATTAATTTACCGTATTACACTGTTAAAAATTTGACCCATTTGTTGCAGCGTCACTCCACAGCTTTTTTAGAATATCTCTTTTATGACCAATGAGAATGCTCCATATCACAGTAAAGTAACCGCTTTACATAAAAGCAGTGGATTGATGCTGCAGCAAATGAGTCAAATTTTTAACAGTTGCTGCAGCATCACTCCAACGCTTTTATATAAAACGGTTGCTTTGTGTGTGTTACTTACGGTGTATTCTACAAAAGCTGGGAAGTGATGATGCAGCAAAAGGGTCAAATTTATAACAGTGTACTGCTAAAATTGTGACCCATTTACTGCAGCGTCACTCCACAGCTTTTATAGAATGTCTCTTTTATGACCAATGAGAATGCTTCATAACGCAGCAAAGTAATCGTTTTTTATAAAAGCGGTGGAGTGATGCTGCAGCAAAAGAGTCAAATTTTTAACAGTGTGAATATTGTGTTTGAAATAGGGAAAAGATTTCAAAGCACAGTAAAATGTAGTGACGTCATTTACAGCTCAAACTGTAAATCTGACAAATGAGAACGCTCCATTACGACTCTAGAACGTTTGCATTGGACAAAAAATTGATAGCCTTTAAAATCGGAGATAACTTTTCACAATGGAATTTGTCATTGGTCACAATAAGTGTTTTTTCTCGTGGATGGGTTGACCCCGGAATCGTTATACACGGAGGGATTTTATATATATAATGCTATAAATTTGAAAGCGTGGAAGAAAATTTAAATGAAATCAACGTCAAAACTTATGAATTAATTAGTGTCTTTTTATCTTTGCGGATAAATATAACATAGCCCAGAAAAGAATATAGGCTGTTTTATTAATTTTATTCAAATATTTTCCTTAATAATTCAAAATTTCCTTTTTTTTTCATACAGAATCAAGAGCGATTTTTTAGATAAAATTTAACCAATTTCCTTTATCGTTGCCAAAAAAAAAATCTGGAATAATTTTTCAACGGCAATAAATTTCAACTGAGCAATTTCCATTCGAAAAACCAAACTAAGAAAAAATAAATATGACGTCAGAATTAAAATAAAAATAGTACTTTGTTAAATATTAAACACGGAAATTTGTTTCGTTAATAAGAATTTTTCTGACAAAAATGGCGGCATAATTAGAAGTGAAAGAAATAAAAAATAATTATATTTTTAACAAAAATATTTCAATTGGTAAAATTTGACGTCATAATTAAACAAAAACAGGTATTTTATAGTAGTCGTTAAAAATACAAGAAACATGGATATCAACAACACATGAAAAATAACGCCATTGCCGAAACTTCAGTGAAGGCTTACTTTGAAGACACGAAATTTATTGTTTTTCATCTGTTAGTCTGTTCTTCTGTATGTTTGTCTGTCCCGCTATAACTGCTACAAAATGCAATCAAAACTTTTTTTTTCGGAAACAAAATTGTAAAACTCTAGATTACTGAGTTTACACTACAAAAGTTCCCGATATATCAGATTTAGGTGTTTGTGGTTGGCAGGTATGTAGAAGTATGAGAATAATGAAAAATATTTGTCCAAACTGTTACTTATCCTTATAAATCAAAATGTATAAGGAAATGCAAGATATACAATAACCATTAGCACAATTATTAGAAAGTGGCAAATTTAAATTAAGTGAGGCTACGGGGGGCGGAGCCCCCCTCAAGAAATCTACTATGTTATAATAAAAAAACAAAAATAATAGATCAAAGAGCTTTTGAAGGCTGAAAACTTCTAATTCTTATTTTATTCTTATAAATAATTAAGTACTATGAAAATTTTGAATTAAAGTTTCCAAGAAGTTGAATATTACCCAAAGTGTGTTTAAATATACAGGGGTTGGACAAAAATATGGAAACACCTTTTGAAATGCATGTTTGAAAAGAAAGATTGATTTTAATGATCTATGTAGATGGCGCTGGTGCTTTCGCCTACTGACGCCACCTGTACAACTTCGTAAAATCGCTGCATCGTTCAGTCTTTGTTAGAACACTGTTATGTGAGGTTGTCATTGCATTTTGTCAGAGTTAACAAACTTCGAACGTGGTCAAATTGTTGGCGTGCGTATGGTGGGTGCTTCCGTAA
Organism: Maratus speculifer; assembly: GCA_964019185.1. NCBI lineage: Eukaryota > Metazoa > Arthropoda > Arachnida > Araneae > Salticidae > Maratus > Maratus speculifer. The sequence continues at coordinate 285,522,828 of OZ025298.1, read as the reverse complement.
GCAAGGTAGCCGAGGTTTTTAGTGTTTCAAGAGGTACTGTGTCGAAGATTTATTCTGCATATTTGAAATGCGGAAAAACATCATCTGCTAAATCACAGCGCAGACGAAAGTGTGTGCTGATTGATCGTGACAGACGATCATTAAGGAGGATTATCGTGAAAAATTAGAAGACCACAGCTGCAAAAGTTACTGCTGATATAAATGTCGTGTTACCAAACCCTGTGAGTACAAAAACAATTAGAAGGGAGCTTCACAAATAGGAAATTGCTAGTCATGCTGCAATTGAAAACCATTCATCAGTGATGCTAATGCCTGTAACAGGAAAAAGTGGTATTTAAGTCATAAAGCCTGGATTATAGAGCAGTGGAAGAGAGTAATATTGTCTGATGAGTCTTCTTTCACATTGTTTCCCACTTCTGGCCGAGTTTACATCTGGAGAACACCATCTCAAGCGTATAATACAGACTGCTTGTTGCCAACAGTGAAACATGGCGAGGGTTCGGTGATGGTTTGGGCAGCCATATCGCGGTTCTCTTCTGGCCCCATGATAACTCTGTCAGGGCATATGACTGCTCAGACTTATGCAAACATTTTGGCCGATCAAGTCCATCCAATGGTACAAACTTTGTTTCCCAATGGTGATGGTATCTTCCAAGACGACAACACCTCCGTTCACACAGCTCAGATTGCCCAGGACTGGTTTTCTGAGCGCGAGGATGAATTGTCACTTCTCCCCTGGCCACCACAGTCACAAGACCTGAATATTATCGAACCTTTGTGGTCTACATTGGAGCGGAAAGTGCTTTCTCTCTATCCACCACCAACATCTTTATCTGAACTTTCCACCTTTTTTCAGGAAAAATGGTACAATATTCCCTTGGCAAACATACAGAAACTGTATTTATCCATTCCGAGAAGACTGCAAGCTGTTTTGAATAACAACGGGTACCCTACACCATATTAGGCAAGGAAACATGTTTTTTTTAAGGTGTTTCCATATTTTTGTCCAACCCCTGTATATATATATATATATATATGTGCAAAGCTGACGTTGAGGCTCCTGATCTGCAGATTTACTAGTTTATATAAAAGTAATAAATATTTTTAAATAAAAAACTCTAAATATAAATATTTTTGATTAATAATTTGGAGATAGTAAAATCAGTAACAACTAAATATACAAGTTTCTTATAAATATTCAGCAAATGTTTTAAATATTATACAAGAAGATTTAAAAAGTTTATACGCAAAATAAATAACACATATTGGTGGATTTATACCACGTAAAAAATGTTTGCATCTTGAAATGGAATAAAATAAAAATTTCTGAAATGGATACCAATTTATACATTAATAAGATTTTTTTAAATCCCGTAACAACAAAATATACATTTATCTTATTAATAATCTGGAAGGAATAATTCAATAATAAAAATATACACAGTTCGGATATCTATTATGGAAAAGGTAATTTTAAAGAAATTAAATTGTATAAATTAAACACTGACAAAAAAAAATTTTGTGATTAGGAAAATGCTTACTTTTTTCCCCAAGTCATCGAATAATTCCCAATGTTTGTTCAGACGCTTGCAAACTGTTACATAATGACCAATATCATTCATTTTAGCCGATTTAGTATGAAATTCTTCTAAATAGAATTCCTCGTAAATAGAAATCTTTCCCTGACAGTTGTAATTTGTCTGGAATATCAGTTGGCTTAATTTTGATAGCCTTAGCGATGTCACTTTCATTACTTAAATTTTCGTTAATTAATTCGATGATTAGTTGATGTCTACTAATGATGTATGTGGTTTCTATATTACCTTTACATGGCTCCAGTCCTTTATATTTACTCCACAAGGATTTTCGGCATCTTAAATGAAATTCCATAGAATATTGTAAGTTTTTGTTTGCTGTTGATGATGACAGAAGTGATGTTACATGAATTTCTCTTGGAGCCTGAGAATTTGTTTCACAATTCTTTTCTGAGCATCGCGAAATTTCAGTTTCTGATGGAAATTCCCTAAATGTATTTTCACCTGCAGTTTTTGCTGTATATTCTGCTTCTATGTTTAAAATGCTGTTTGGCAGGAGGGAAGATTTGCAAATATTTTTCAACCATGCTGCTCTAATAAAATAAGTTTTTGATATTAAAGAGCACATAGCTAAGTCTCTTACAATCTAGAATTCTGTTTTTGATGATAGTATGCCATCAATAAAATTTTTAAAACCTTCACTGTCAGAATAAGAATATGCCAGTATTTGTAAAATTGTATCATATGCGCAAATATTGGAAATAATCACGTCATATCCATTAATAGATATTTATTTTAGATTTTGATTTCCATTGCGTAATAATCCGATGGGCCGATTTCTACTTTTAAGAGAAAAATCTACGTTGTTTAATTCCTTCCTTTTTTTCCTATGGGAAATCCCATGTTTCTCCAGCCCGCGCGCCGAACTTGAGAATTGGCCATAACTCCTCAACGGATGTGGCACAAACGAAAATCTCTCGGCACTTACCGGTACTAACGTAGTACTAACGACCCACATAATTTGAACAAAATCGAAGAACCTTCATTTTTTTCTTATGGGAAATCCCATGTTTCTCCAGACCGCGCACCGGAACTTGAGAATTGGCCATATCTCCGCAGCGGATGTGGTACAAACGAAAATATCTCGGTACTTACCGGCATTAACGTAGTACTAACGACACACATAATTTGAACGAAATCGGAGAACTTTCATTTTTTTCCTATGGGAAATCCTATGTTTCTCCAGCCCGCGCGCCGAACTTGAGAATTGGCCATAACTCCTCAACGGATGTGGCACAAACGAAAATCTCTCGGCACTTACCGGTACTAACGTAGTACTAACGACCCACATAATTTGAACAAAATCGAAGAACCTTCATTTTTTTCTTATGGGAAATCCCATGTTTCTCCAGACCGCGCACCGGAACTTGAGAATTGGCCATATCTCCGCAGCGGATGTGGTACAAACGAAAATATCTCGGTACTTACCGGCATTAACGTAGTACTAACGACACACATAATTTGAACGAAATCGGAGAACTTTCATTTTTTTCCTATGGGAAATCCTATGTTTCTCCAGCCCGCACGCCGGAACTTGAGAATTGGCCATAACTCCGCAACGGATGTGGTACAAACGAAAATCTCTCGATACTTACCGGTACTAACGTAGTATTAACGACCCACATAATTTGAACAAAATCGGAGAACCTTCAGTTTTTTCCTATGGGAAATCCCATTTTTCTCCAGCCCGCGCGCCGGAACTTGAGAATTGGCCGTAACTCCGCAACGGATGGATATTTTTTCCTATGGCATTTCTCCAGCCTGCGCGCCGGAACTTGAGAATTGGCCGTAACTCCGCAACGGATGAGGTAAAAACGAATATCTCTCGGTACTTACCGGTACTAACGTAGTACTATCGACCCACATAATTTGAACAAGATCGGAGAACCTTCATTTTTTTCCTATGAGAAATCCCATGTTTCTCCAGCCCGAGCGCCGGAACTTGAGAATTGGCCGTAACTCCGCAACGGATGTGGTACACACGAAAATCTCTCAGTACTTACAGGTACTAACGTAGTACTAACGACCCACATAATTTGAACGAAATCGGAGAAACTTCATTTTTTTCCTATAGGAAATCCCATGTTTCTCCAGCCTGCGCGCCGGAACTTGAGAATTGGCCATAACTCCGCAGCAGATGTGGTACAAACGAAAATCTCTTGGTACTTACCGGTACTAACGTACTACTAACGACACTCATAATTTGAACGGAATCGGACAAGCTTCATTTTTTTTCTATGGGAAATCCCATGTTTCTCCAGCCCGCGCGCCTGAACTTGAGAATTGGCCGTAACTCCGCAACGGATGAGGTAAAAACGAAAATCTCTCGGTACTTACCGGTACTAACGTAGTACTAACGACCCACATAATTTGAACAAAATCGGAGAACCTTCATTCTTTTCCTATGAGAAATCCCATGTTTCTCCAGCCTGCGCGCCGAACTTGCGAATTGGCCATAACTCCGCAACGGATGTGGTACAAACGAAAATCTCTCAATACTTACCGATACTAACGTAGTATTAACTACCCACATAATTTGAACAAAATCGGAGAACCTTCAATTTTTTTCCTATGGGAAATCCCATGTTTCTCCAGCCCGCGCGCCGGAACTTGAGAATTGGCCGTAACTCCGCAACGGATGGATATTTTTTCCTATGGCATTTCTCCAGCCTGCGCGCCGGAACTTGAGAATTGGCCGTAACTCCGCAACGGATGTGGTACAAACGAAAATCTCTCGGTACTTACCGGTACTAACTTAGTACTAACGACCCACATAATTTGAACGAAATCGGAGAACCTTCAATTTTTTTCCTATGGGAAATCCCATGTTTCTCCAGCCCGCGCGCCGGAACTTGAGAATTGGCCGTAACTCCGCAACGGATGTGTTACAAACGAAAATCTCTTGGAACTTACCGGTACTAACGTACTACTAACGACACTCATAATTTGAACGGAATCGGACAACCTTCATTTTTTTTCTATGGGAAATCCCATGTTTCTCCAGCCCGCGCTCCGGAACTTGAGAATTGGCCGTAACTTCGCAACGGATGTGGTAAAAACGAAAATCTCTCGGTACTTACCGGTACTAACGTAGTACTAACGACCCACTTAATTTGAACGAAATCGGAGAACATTCATTTTTTTCCTATGGGAAATCCTGTTTCTCCAGCCCGCACGCCGGAACTTGAGAATTGGCCATAACTCCGCAACGGATGTGGTACAAACGAAAATCTCTCGATACTTACCGGTACTAACGTAGTATTAACGACCCACATAATTTGAACAAAATCGGAGAACCTTCAGTTTTTTCCTATGGGAAATCCCATTTTTCTCCAGCCCGCGCGCCGGAACTTGAGAATTGGCCGTAACTCCGCAACGGATGAGGTAAAAACGAATATCTCTCGGTACTTACCGGTACTAACGTAGTACTAACGACCCACATAATTTGAACAAAATCGGAGAACCTTCATTGTTTTCCGATGAGAAATCCCATGTTTCTCCAGCCCGCGCGCTGGAACTTGAGAATTGGCCGTAACTCCGCAACGGATGTGGTACAAACGAAAATCTCTCGGTACTTACCGGTACTAACGTAGTACTAACGACCCACATAATTTGAACAAAATCGGAGAACCTTCATTGTTTTCCTGTGCGAAATCCCATGTTTCTCCAGCCCGCGCGCTGGAACCTGCGAATTGGCCATAACTCCGCAACGGATGTGGTACAAACGAAAATCTCTCGATATTTACCGGTACTAACGTAGTATTAACAACCCACATAATTTGAACAAAATCGGAGAACCTTCAAATTTTTTCCTATGGGAAATCCCATGTTTCTCCAGCCTGCGCGCCGGAACTTGAGAATTGGCCGTAACTCGGCAACGGATGAGGTAAAAACGAAAATCTCTCGGTATTTACCGGTACTAACGTAGTACTAACGACCCACATAATTTGAACGAAATCGGAGAACCTTCATTTTTTTCCTATAGGAAATCCCATGTTTCTCCAGCCTGCGCGCCCGAACTTGAGAATTGGCCATAACTCCGCAACGGATGTGGTACAAACGAAAATCTCTTGGTACTTACCGGTACTAACGTACTAAAAACGACACTCATAATTTGAACGGAATCGGACAACCTTCATTTTTTTTCTATAGGAAATCCCATGTTTCTCCAGCCCGCGCGGCGGAACTTGAGAATTGGCCGTAACTCCGCAACGGATGAGGTACAAACGAAAATCTCTCGGTACTTACCGGTACTAACGTAGTACTAACGACCCACATAATTTGAACGAAATCGGAGAACCTTCATTTTTTTCGTATAGGAAATCCCATGTTTCTCCAGCCCGCGCGGCGGAACTTGAGACTTGGCCGTAACTCCGCAACGGATGAGGTAAAAACGAAAATCTCTCGGTACTGACCGGTACTAACGTAGTACTAACGACCCACATAATTTGAACAAAATCGGAAAACCTTCATTGTTTTCCTATGAGAAATCCCATGTTTCTCCAGCCCGCGCGCCGGAACTTGAGAATTGGCCGTAACTCCGCAACGGATGAGGTAAAAACGAAAATCTCTCGGTACTGACCGGTACTAACGTACTAAAAACGACACTCATAATTTGAACGGAATCGGACAACCTTCATTTTTTTCCTATAGGAAATCCCATGTTTCTCCAGCCCGCGCGCCGGAACTTGAGAATTGGCCATAACTCCGCATCGGATGTGGTACAAACGAAAATCCCTCGGTACTTAGCGGTACTAACGTACTACTATCGACCCACATAATTTGAACAAAATCGGAGAACCTTCGTTTTTTTCCTATGGGAAATCCCATGTTTCTCCAGCCCGCGCGCCGGAACTTGAGAATTGGCTGTAACTCCGCATCGGATGTGGTACAAACGAAAATCCCTCGGTACTTAGCGGTACTAACGTACTACTAAAGACACACATAATTTGAACGAAATCGGAGAACCTTCATTTTTTTTCTATAGGAAATCCCATGTTTCTCCAGCCTGCGCGCCGGAACTTGAGAATTGGCCATAACTCCGCAGCGGATGTGGTACAAACGAAAATCCGTTGGTACTTACCGGTACTAACGTACTACTAACGACCCACATAATTTGAACAAAATCGAAGAACCTTCATTTTTTTCTTATGGGAAATTCCATATTTCTCCAGCCCGCGTCCCGGAACTTGAGAATTACCATCACTCCGCAACGGATGTTGTAGAAACGAAAATCTCTCGGTACTTACCGGTACTAACGTAATACTAACGACACACATAATTTGAACGAGATCGGGGAACCTTCATTTTTTTCCTATGGGAAATCCCATGTTTCTGCAGCCCGCGCGCGGAACTTGAGAATTGGCCATAACTCCGCAACGGATGTGGTACAAACGAAAATCTCTCGGTACTTACTGGTACTAACGTAGTACTAACGACACACATAATTTGAACGAAATCGGAAAACCTTCATTTTTTTCCTAGGGAAATCCCATGTCCTCTAGCCCGCGCGGCGTAACTTGAGAATTGGCCATAACTCCGCAACGGATGTGGTACAAACGAGAATCTCTCGGTACTTACTGGTACTCACGTTGTACTAACGACACACATAATTTGAACGAAATCGGAGAACCTTCATTTTTTTCCTATGGGATATCCCATGTTTCTCCAGCCCGCGCGCCGGAACTTGAGAATTGGCCGTAACTCCGCAACGGATGTGGTAAATACGAAAATCTCTCGGTACTTACCGGTACTAACGCAGTACTAACGACCCACATAATTTGAACGAAATCGGAGAACCTTCATTTTTTTCCTATGGGAAATCCTATGTTTCTCCAGCCCGCGCGCCGGAACTTGAGAATTGGCCGTAACTCCGCAACGGATGTGGTAAAAACGAAAATTTCTCGGCACTTACCGGTACTAACGTAGTACTAACGACCCACATAATTTGAACGAAATCGGAGAACCTTCATATTTTTCCTATGGGAAATCCCATGTTTCTCCAGCCCGCACGTCAGAACTTGAGAATTGGCCGTAACTCCGCAACGGATGTGGTAAAAACGAAAATTTCTCGAGCACTTACCGGTACTAATGTAGTTCTAACGACCCACATAATTTGAACGAAATCGGAGAACCTTCATTTTTTTCCGATAGGAAATCCCATGTTTCTCCAGCCTGCGCGCCGGAACTTGAGAATTGGCCATAACTCCGCAGCGGATGTGGTAAAAACGAAAATCTCTCGGTACTTACCGGTACTAACGTAGTACTAACGACACACATAATTTGAACAAAATCGGAGAACCTTCATTGTTTTCCGATGAGAAATCCCATGTTTCTCCAGCCCGCGCGCTGGAACTTGAGAATTGGCCATAACTCCGCAACGGATGAGGTACAAACGAAAATCTCTCGGTACTTACCGGTACTAACGTAGTACTAACGACCCACATAATTTGAACGAAATCGGAGAACCTTCATTTTTTTCGTATAGGAAATCCCATGTTTCTCCAGCCCGCGCGGCGGAACTTGAGACTTGGCCGTAACTCCGCAACGGATGAGGTAAAAACGAAAATCTCTCGGTACTGACCGGTACTAACGTAGTACTAACGACCCACATAATTTGAACAAAATCGGAAAACCTTCATTGTTTTCCTATGAGAAATCCCATGTTTCTCCAGCCCGCGCGCCGGAACTTGAGAATTGGCCGTAACTCCGCAACGGATGAGGTAAAAACGAAAATCTCTCGGTACTGACCGGTACTAACGTACTAAAAACGACACTCATAATTTGAACGGAATCGGACAACCTTCATTTTTTTCCTATAGGAAATCCCATGTTTCTCCAGCCCGCACGTCAGAACTTGAGAATTGGCCGTAACTCCGCAACGGATGTGGTAAAAACGAAAATTTCTCGAGCACTTACCGGTACTAATGTAGTTCTAACGACCCACATAATTTGAACGAAATCGGAGAACCTTCATTTTTTTCCGATAGGAAATCCCATGTTTCTCCAGCCTGCGCGCCGGAACTTGAGAATTGGCCATAACTCCGCAGCGGATGTGGTAAAAACGAAAATCTCTCGGTACTTACCGGTACTAACGTAGTACTAACGACACACATAATTTGAACAAAATCGGAGAACCTTCATTGTTTTCCGATGAGAAATCCCATGTTTCTCCAGCCCGCGCGCTGGAACTTGAGAATTGGCCATAACTCCGCAACGGATGTGGTACAAACGAAAATCTCTCGGTACTTACCGGTACTAACGTAGTACTAACGACCCACATAATTTGAACAAAATCGGAGAACCTTCATTGTTTTCCTGTGCGAAATCCCATGTTTCTCCAGCCCGCGCGCTGGAACCGGCGAATTGGCCATAACTCCGCAACGGATGTGGTACAAACGAAAATCTCTCGATATTTACCGGTACTAACGTAGTATTAACGACCCACATAATTTGAACAAAATCGGAGAACCTTCAAATTTTTTCCTATGGGAAATCCCATGTTTCTCCAGCCCGCGCGCCGGAACTTGAGAATAGGCCGTAACTCCGCAACGGATGGATATTTTTTCCTATGGTATTTCTCCAGCCTGCGCGCCGGAACTTGAGAATTGGCCGTAACTCCGCAACGGATATGGTACAAACGTAAATCTCTCGGTACTTACCGGTACTAACGTAGTACTAACGACCCACATAATTTGAACGAAATCGGAGAACCTTCATTTTTTTCGTATAGGAAATCCCATGTTTCTACAGCCTGCGCGCCGGAACTTGAGAATTGGCCATAACTCCGCAGCGGATGTGGTACAAACGAAAATCTCTTGGTACTTACCGGTACTAACGTACTACTAACGACACTCATAATTTGAACGGAATCGGACAACCTTCATTTTTTTCTATGGGAAATCCCATGTTTCTCCAGCCCGCGCGCCGGAACTTGAGAATTGGCCGTAACTCCGCAACGGATGGATATTTTTTCCTATGGCATTTCTCCAGCCTGCGCGCCGGAACTTGAGAATTGGCCGTAACTCGGCAACGGATGAGGTAAAAACGAAAATCTCTCGGTATTTACCGGTACTAACGTAGTACTAACGACCCACATAATTTGAACGAAATCGGAGAACCTTCATTTTTTTCCTATAGGAAATCCCATGTTTCTCCAGCCTGCGCGCCGGAACTTGAGAATTGGCCATAACTTCGCAACGGATGCAGTACAAACGAAAATGTCTCGGTACTTACCGGTACTAACAGAGTACTAACGAATGACATTGTTGAATTTCCTGAACTCCATAGGTGCGGGCTGGCGAAATGCACCTAAAATAGTTTTGGATTTATATTTATGATAAAGTATATGTATTTATTTATTGTAAATGCATAATATATATGTATATTTAATAATAAAATATCTCTACTTTTTTCAGTATTTTTATTTAAAGCATGCAAACATACTTATATACAATATATAGTTTTTAAAAGAAAGAGGGTGCCGATCGAAGTTACCCAGACGTATGTTTTTACTTTCCTTTTTTTTTTTTTTTTTTTTTTTTTTTTTTCGTTCTATGTTTTTTAGTCTGTCTTGTGCCGTCAATGAATAAAATCATTAAAATGTGAGCTCGTGCTTTTTTTACTTCCAAATAATCAGCGAAGATATTTCATACGGATATATCCAAATGTATTTTAAGCGGAACTTGAACTTTGACATACAACACTAACTTTTTTTATATAAACATTTTAACTTTTTGTTGTGAAAATATAATTTGTGAAAGGATACTAATACGTCTTTTTAACTTCCACGACTGGTAAAAAAAATAAGTAATAATAAAAAAATTAGAAAATCTCTGTTTATGAAGAACAATATCTTTTAACTTAAATTTGTTTATTTAAATTAATACTGAAGAGAGTATAGATATAAAATTTTTACTACAACTGTAAATGATCAAGGGTTAATTTTTTTACAAAAGTAAAATGTTAACATCGTACGTTTTGACTTAAATTGTTTATTTACATATAAACTTTGTTCATAAATACTTTACAAAGTAGTCCTATAAATGTAGTTTTACAAAAATGACTGGGACTTAAAAATGTGTTTCCACGATACACTGTTAAAATTTTTGCTCTAGTTTTAACCAAAGTTTGGTGCTTAGTAGCTGTCACCATAAGATTGTGAAATCTCGTACCAACATTTTAAAACTTCCCATTTCAACCTCGTTCCAACTATTGAAACTATGCTTCAACAGGAACTCGAAATATTGGTTCAAGATTTTACCATCTTACAGTAGCAGTTATTGAGCACCAAAATTTGGTTCCAACTAGGATAAGATTTTTAACAGTGTAAATTAACAAGGTGCTGCAAGTAAGTAGTCAAAATATGATAAGAATTTGGTATGGCTAGTTTTCATGGACAATTTCATTTTGGGAAGTGACAATACAGCATAAGAATCTTTTTCTTTATTTACAGAAAAATCAATCTAAATAATATTTTTCAATGTATATGATACAATGCAGGGCTATTAAAAAATATTCATTCATTTTTAAAGGCTGCATTTTCAGAACTATTGTTCAGAGAAATATGAATGATAAATAAAAGCAACCACAAATTCAATAAGTTTTCTATGCACTCTACAACTGTTATAGACCCTTTGCATTGACGCCACAGCAACGCCTGAGCCTGATACTGTAATCTAGTGCACATCTGGAGCCCAAACTGAGCGTCATAACACTCCGTTTGCCGTTTAAAGCACGTGTGGTCTTTCTGTTTAATTTTGATTTTTCTTATTCTTGCATTATTTTTCTAGGTACTTAAAAAATGAAACGCAGATCACTATGCTTAAAAATGGGAAAACACCACATATGCCTTATGTTTGGGCGCCGGATGAAGCAGGTGGCGTTACGTGCAAAGGGTTTATATGTGGGTAGTATGGGTCCCATGGCGCATGTCTATGTGAATGTTGAACTCGTTATTTGTTGTGTGATCCTGTCAGTGATCAACATTGCAGAATTGTTCCGTTACCCCAGCTCTTCTGATGTTTTTATTAATTAGCGGAGGCTTATGCTCCCCTCAGCTTCCAACGCACCCTCACTTAGTAAAGTCTGTGGACGTTTGATGCATTCGTATATTTAAAGTACCTCCTCGGGAAATTAATACTTTCATCTTCTATTTTTTGGTACACACTTCTTAAAAGATGTCTCTGTTTTTCTTAGTTTTCAAAAATTTTCTAAAGTATATATTTAATTTTATGTGTTAAAATTTTACTCACAGTTCGTCAGCTTTAAGCACATATAAAATACTAAATTAAGCATAGATTTTAGAAATATTTTGAAAAAAAAAAAACATTCTTTAAGAAGAGTATACAGAGAAAAAATAAGTTAAAAATATTAATTTCTCTAAGAGATAGTTTAAATATATGAATTCATCAAGCGTGCATTGACTTAACATTATGAAGGATAATTACAAGGCTGAATGACCAACCCCCTTAAATGAAGAAGTCACAAGGCGTTAAATCAGAAGACCTGAGTGTGCAAGGGAACAAAGTTAGGTCATCCTCATAAGCATGGTGCACACAACACGAACTTGGTGAATTTGTAGTTATTTTCCTATATTGATTATTCTGGTACGTGCGTATATAGCCTTTTGAAAATTAATGAAGTATATAGTAGCACAGAATAAATGCTAAAAATAAATGGATGAAAGCTTCACGACTCAAGAGAAGTGTTACTACATCTAAATTCACTCGCGGGAGGCGATTCCTGCAATAGAATAACAATTTGAAGCACCAATAATATAGTAGCTGAAGCAAAGAAACAATTTGAGTGTATCTACATGCATTTGAATGCTTTATATTGTAATTTCATTACAATAAGCCCCCGTCTTTTGATGAGATTTCATTTTATCCCAATTCCAATAGTTATTTTCCATCTATGTAATACCTGGAACTGTTGCAAAAGTAGAAATAAAGACTCGCTTAATAATCCCTATGCTTATGAAAAAGGTAAATCCTCTCACGAGAACTATGTCTAATTTAAGAGTGAAATTTTTTTAAATTTTTTTATTAGTTTTCATAGTTATTCCATAACATTTAAAAGATTATTTAAATTAGTAGTTCTTATTAAAATTGGTCTTATCTAAATAAAACATAATCTGTTTTAATGTAAGAAAGATACGAAAGATATTCAAAAGTATTCTTTTTTGTTTATCAAATTTGTTTAAATGTGTCTAAGTAATGTGATTTCTCTAAATTTGCCACATATTTTATTTCACTCACGAAAAGTACAATTGTCAGACCGTTTTACTGCGGATTTCTAATTGTGCTTTAAAACATTGCTGTCAACTAGCCAATCATTCAACAGCTTTTATAGAAAACAGTTAGCCACAATTTAACTCTGTCCTAACCAAAGGTAAATCTTCAAATTATGCACAAATAACCGTTGTCTATTAAAACCCTTGAATGATTGGAACAACAGAGCAATTTGCTGCAATTTGTAGCAGTGTAGTGGTACACAATTAAAAATATACAACAAACTATACAGTCATTGGGCCATTTTCATAAAAATCGGTTACATAACTGTCACTTATCTTTATTCCGGCCATAAATTGGCCTATACGACATTGAAAAAAATTTCTCTAAAAACACAGAAAAAAAGCAAAACTTTCTGTAAATTTAAGCTAGTTCTCGGCTAAATGCTTTCGGTTGAGTTTCCCGGTCATCATTTTACACACATTCCCTGTAGGGATGCCGTGTCTTTATTTAAAGATATTTTTTTATCTTTGTTAAATTTTGTAATTCAAAATCATACTTTTAAAATTCATTAGGAAATATTAAAGAAGAATATTTAAGAAAAGTTTTAGAAATATTAAAGAAGAAAATTGAGTTTAAAGATTCTTTTTTAACTTAGAAAAAATATAGAAAGGGAAAAATCATCTCATGAGATTTAGTAATTTTCCCCTACTGAATCATAAAAGACATATTTTGTACTCAACGCCAATCGCTCCTATAACTCATTCAGTAAGGCTTTCTTTTATATCAAGTAGGTCTCGGGTTCAAACCCCAGGGAGGATAAAAACGAATTGTGTTAAAGTTTGATGATACAGCAGTTTGAGTTTACTCAAAAAATTCAAATTTATTGAAGTTCACCGAAGTTTGAGTAATACACTAAATTAAAACTATTATCATTAAAAATAAACTTACAGTATATAATTTGTTATTTATAACGATGTTAATTTATAGTGTCTATTGTAAATTTATCAAATAACTTCCCTGTTATTCAACAGAATTTCGGTTTTTCTAATCTCTGTAAATTTACACAAGACTTAAGATAATACAGTAAGACCTCTGAATAGCGGCCACCATTGGCAACACGATAAAGTGACCGTAGTTCGGAAGTTGCCGTTTTTCAGAGGTTCCACATTTTAAAAGGTCAAATTTACATTACATTAAAATAAAATAATTGCCAAAAATTATTTTATTTTTACAATAAAAAAATATAAATGAGGTTTTTTTATACAAATGAAATCACTTTTTTTTTAAGCATAACTTTTTCTCTAAATACATAATCATTTCCACAGATTTGTTAGGTTATTTTTTAAGTGAGCGCAATTGTTTTAATTTCTCTGAAGCTAAAAAGAACACCAGAATATGATTTTACGCTATAATTTTGTGAACATTCCTTGTTATCTTCTGATTAGTTTTCGTCATAACTTTTATTTTTATTAACCTTGCTTTCTATCAATTCTAATGTCGTATTAAAAGTAACTTCGAAATGATTATCTGCATTCACGTATACGCTGGATTTAATAGTAATTCCAGTGTTATTTAAAATATCATTTAACTTAGCATCATCTACGATTATTTCTGTATTTTCGGATTTCAAATTTACAAAATTTCTCATTAGATTTAAATTTGAATTCTAAAAAAGAAAAAATTAACGACAACTGTTCAAAAGAATGTGAGAACAAGGAATTTTTGAGAAAAAAAAAAAGAATGCTGTGAGGTGGCCGTTGTTCGGAATTCGTTGTTCAGAGGTTTTATGTAATGTTATTTCTATGAAAGAGACTCGGCAACACTAAAACATGACTGGTATTCAGAAGTGATTGTTGTAGGAGGTTTCACTGTATATTACCCATGGATTCTTTGTAATTTCACAGAATTTTTTTAACAGTGTATTGTAAGATACGCTTCATAATATAGTCAAATAACCATTATCTTTAAAAACGATCGAATTCATAATATGGTTAAATAACCGTTTTCTTTAAAAATGATAGAATGGAGGAATATTTTGCAGCTGATTTTTGTATTTAACAATATGTCCAATTTTATAAACTAGTCGTTGGGGGCCATCGTAATACTTACCCATCATGGATATGTATATGAAAATAAAACATGTGAAAACTATTTATACAATGCATTGCAATTCATAAACAAAATTTAAATATTTTTAATATACATAGTAATGCTATATTAAAGAACTGCTGATGTACCAATTTCGACAAATTATATAAAACGCCGAACTACTCAAGTAGTACCGAACTGCGTAAAAGAAACATCCTTATAACTCCAAAAATAATAATTCTATTAACTAACAATTAACTGCATCGGATTAAGCGTCTCATTTTCAATAAAAATATACTTCTGAATTGAAATTTGAATGAAATACAGGGTCATGAAAAATCGAAGAATGTGGAAAACAAAATTACAAATATCTCGGCAACTAATAATCCGATCGACTTCGTTCTATATGCAAAATGTGTGTTATTTTATTGCCTTTTACGACCATTCCTTAGAACAAAAAAATTCGAAAATTTTTATGTACCTTTCATCAGAACGAATTTTTTGAGAGCCCGAAAAAAATAGTTCCGGATAATCGAGGTTGCTGATATTAAATAGGGTTCGTCCCATTCTTACATACTAACTACATACAAAATTTCAAGTCTCTATCTCAATTTGTTCGGGAGACAGAGCGTTTACAGACAGACAGACAGACAGACAGACAGACGGACGGCAAAAATTTTTTTCTAAAAATATGTTTTTCGGAATCTCCACTATCTAAAACGTGTAAATCCGTCAAAAATTTTTTTTCGATTTTCAAAACGATTGCAAGACTTACCCTATACTACGTATGATGGGTAAGTAAAAACGGTAAAAATTGAGATTTTTAATTGTCATCCGAAAGATTTTCAATTATTCTCTAAACGTTATAAAAGTAAGGACAATATGTTTAGAAATATGGTGGTTATAGAAATGTGGTGATTATGTCATAAATAGTACTGTTATAACGCATATTTATAACCGTATTGTTATCAGATAACGATTACTTGAAAGATTGAATAATATAAATTAAGACAGTCTTGAATACATTTTTAGGGCCTTGCGTGTAACTTGGCGAAACGTTTAATCTTGTATTTTTAAATGATTTTTAGTGTTTTAATTTTTTGTATATACATTTAATTTATTTTTAAAAAATGTATGTCTGTCTTAGTTTATATTACTCAATCTTTTAATAGTTTTTTTAATTCAGACATTTAATGCATGTGTATATGAAAACAATTACTTGACCCTAACCGCAAGCACATACACTGGACAAATTAACGATAAAATTACGAGGGGCATTCAGCGTTAAGGTAACTTTAACATTTAAAAGGAAAGAGAGTTATTACTTTTATTAATACAGTGAAACCTCGTTAACGTGAACACGCTTAGTGTGAATTACTTTTAACATGAACTGTTTTCACAGTCCCCCATAAAGACAAATACATAGATATGATACTGATAACATGAATTACTGTTAACATGAACAAAATTTTGATTCCCCTTGAGGTTCATGTTAACGAGGTTCGACTGTATTTTTATTTTTCATCTTTTTTAATTATTCATTTATTATTTTTTTAAAAATTATCAATAAAATTCAGTCTTCTAACGATATTGTAATCAGCTTGTTTTGCGTAATCATTAGAAAAGTAATACTTCATTTCAAATAATGCACTTAATGCACTTTTAAAATAATTTAAAAGCGTACTGATTACATAAGTTTATTTTTTATTTATTTTTTTAGAAAATACGTATTCAGAAGCTTGCTATCATTTGAATATCAATCAGATTTTAAACAATTGTTTAAAAAAGTCTTATCACATGAAATAAACAAACAAAAAACAATGGCTAACTAATGCTTATTCATTTTCAACAGATCTCAAGATAAAACAATCTGATAGTTCACAGTTATCAAAAGATAATTTCTTCAGATATTATCCAAGGCATATAAAAATTAAATATCCAAAATGAATAGATGCATTGATGTATTTGATTACATATAGATTGTCTTGAATCTGCTATACAGGTAAAACATCTATTTTTGTTTTATTACATATTGAAACATACCAATACTATAAATAAAAAAATATGTCCGCGATTAACGCTAGCATTATGATGTAGATCGAAACAAAACAATAATAATAAATTTATCTTTTTATTAAATGTATTCCTTTCTAAACATATCGCAAATCCTTTTTAAACTATTAATAAAAAATACTTTCAAATGCAAAGTTAATTTACTGATTTTACTATGATTTTTAAAAAACACTTCAAGCACTATTTAAGAACGTCACTCCCTATCGCGTGCAACACGATTGCGGAAGTTTAACACAATTACATTTAAAACAGCACAAATAGATCCTCATTTTTTTCCGGCTGTTACTATATAAGAGAATTGAAAATTTCACCCACTTCTCCAAAAAAATAAATTAAATAAAATTAAGTTCAACGGATAAATAACGAGAGTTAAATATAAAATAGTTTAACGGATCAAAGTAATATAAAAAGTATCAAAATAAAAAAGTCTAATGTCATTTAAAAAAATCTTTAAAAATTTCTTTGTATAATTAACACATGACATGCATTTAATAAAAATTTCCTTTTTTAAAAAGTTCAAAGATTTATTTTAATATATAATTAATATTTTTCTTACAATATTGCCTTTTCGTGTTATTAATAATAAAAAAAATTGTTAAAATAAAAAACCTATTAAAATTTTCATTTGTAAATAATTTTCATCTATAAGTTTTGTTTGATAGGCAGAATGTTGTGTAACCCGAGAATTCCAGTTACCATACATTTCTGAGTATAAGCCGATCCGTATATAATCCGAATATATGATTTTTCAGCAAAAATCGTTCAAAAGTGTAAACTCGTATGTAAGCCGATGTTAAGAAAAAGGTGAAGAAAATGTACCTCTTCTATTTTGTCTTGAGAATGCTGCCAAAGCTGTTTAAAAGGGGTCCCGATCACTCTGTTATGACTTGCTCGTTCATGAAAACCAAATATCCTATATTTGATTTGAATTTTGAACTCGTTTGATCTTTCAAAAAAATGTTGCATCAATAATGCGATGGATTAAATTTGAGATTCTGCATTTTTAAAAAAGACGGCGCTTGTGATGATAAAAAATTAGATACTGTCCATATTCACACTCATGTATCAATGAAAGAAAGCTTGTTTAGTGAGTTGCCTAAAAATTCTGATAATAATTTGGATAATTAATAAGAAATGGTAATTTTTTTCATCGTAATAGAATGGAGTGTTAAAGTACTTATTCGTAAGTATTTCAATTCTTTTTTTATTTTACCATATTTTCTAGTTCATTTTAAAATATCAAATTTACAAATTTTCTTATACTCAGGTATAAGCTGTCCCTCTACTTTGAAACAAAAAAAAATGCTTAAAAAGTTTCGGTTTATACACGAAAATATTTGGTATACTCTATTTTCGTTTTCATGCTACATTAGATTTCATATAACTGTATGTTATCTCCTTTCGCGTACTTTAATTTCTTACTTTCTTTCCAGCATATTTACAAAGTCTTTATGACTTCGTTATATTTAGTCGTCTTTCTTTGTACTCGTCTGTTTGATCATGTTCTAACTTTTGTAAATACACTTTGATTGCCATTAATTGACACATGTTATTGAGGTTTCCGATGGCATGTTCAAAAATTGAAGTTTGTAGCCTTTAAATCCAGCTTACAGGAACACTCAGAAGAACAGCTTTATATTATGGAGTATGTGAAGAAACCATTTGCAGTGCGATTTAATGAGTTTAACTACATTAAACACAGTTAAATAAAAAAAATTACTTAGGTGCTCTACAAAATACCTACTATGGACTATAGTGTGTATGGCATTTATCATTCATTTACAACGACACACAAAATAAATCGGTGAAAGTTCGCTACACATTTTGAAATTTAATTAAGTTTTTCATATAGTGAGCATAAATAATATACACCAAGGATCCATAAACGCAATTTAATATATTTCTGTTTATTGGAGTTAACCATGTTACATTTGCAATACATATACATTCGACTTCAGAAATTTAAAAATGCTATTAAAAGGTTGAATAAAATAAACTAAGACAGATTTGAATACATTTAAAAAAACTAAAATTTATAATTAAAAAATAAAAATACTAAAAAACATTTAAAAATAGAAAAAGTAAACGCTTCGCCAAGCTACTGGCAAGGTATCATCAGTACAAATGTCCATTGCATAACCAACAGTGGAACAACTCAATAATCCGAATATACAACATTTCGAGTCAGAGAACAGTTACATTTAGTTATTTTTTAGAAATATTCACTAGGGATAGCAAAAGCTTCATTCACGATTGGCGATCGCAAATATATGAACCAGCCTTCGAGGAGCAATCTACCGTGAAAACTTTTACAACCCGATTTTAAACAAACCCGTACTTTTTGTATTCTTGAATGTTTTTTAGTATTTTTATTTTTTTATATATAAATTTTAATTTTTTTAATGTATTCAAGTCTGTTTTAGTTCAATTTATTCATTTTTTTAACATGTTACATTTATTCCCAATGCTCCGCCTGGTGTTTTTATAATCTATGCTTGACATAAGTTTACAAAATCTGTCAAAATTATAAACACATAAGATTGGGGGTGCTCTAATTCAAATTTATAATATTTTGTTGCATTAAAAAATTCTAGGCTTTCCAGTATTCTAAAAAAATTATATTCACCTTACATTTTTTTTTTGTTTATTTGTTTGTTTTTTAATAGAAAAATATGAATATGTTGTATAAATTTCTTTTGTTGCAGTTACATAAAAAGTTCCGCTTTGTTGTAACTAAGTAAAAAGTTCCCAGTTTTATTGGAAATTTCTTAATAAGCTCTTGCATTTTTTCAAAAATGCAAGCCATAATTACCTCCCGTATAATCTATTAACGTGCAGTAGCTACCTGATTATACAACATACATGCTGGAAAAACGATAACATCGGTATAATCACGATGGAATGAACTATTGGCTGGAAACAAATGCTAAATAACTTATATCGTTTCAAGTACTAACGGGTTAATCTTTTGCTAAAATCCATGCACGTGATAGAGATGACAGGAAAAGAAGAAAAAATTCTTTCATATGTCAATAATATATGCAATGCCAAATAACAGCATTAAATGTTTTCAGATCATTGCATTCAAATGACGATTAATTTTATTTATTTATTTTTTTATGTATCTGAGAAGAAAAAAATACATTTAAAAAATTCTTATTATAAAGCTCTATAGCGAAAAAAGTTGATCAATAAAATCTTTCTTCGTAATTTATTGAATAAAAATAAACTTTTAGTGAATTCATTTTTTTTTTTTTAAATATAGGGGTCATATCATAAAATATATGGGTCAAAATAATATGGGTCATATAGAGGTATATCACAAAATGTGACATTTTAATTATCTGAAACACTGAAATTATCCACTAAAAACAATTCAAAATCTCAAGAGATAAATTTATTTTCTATTGGAAAATAAATGATTTTTTCATGTCAGATTGTTAAATTTTGAAGAGCTTAAATAAGTTAATTTTTATGTCATTTTATGTCATTTCTCGGCATAAGTATGCCAGGATAATGGCAATTTAATTCTGAAACATTTTTTATTTACTTAGTTTATCTTATTTTTAGGCCTAACATTTTAATTTTGTTTAAAGGGACATTTTTTTCAATATAGTAGTTCAAATTCCATGCAATGTTCAGTTTTATTTATTAATTTATGGAAGCCAGGAAGATGTCAAAATAAAAGTCTACTCATATTTAACAAAAACTTTAAATACAATATTTTCAAAGAAATATCTAAAAGATCTTGCTGGTAGCTTATGATTTTACTCCTTCTGACTCGAACTATGTAAAAAATAAGAATTACTCTGCAGCAACATATTTATGCCTAATAAAATGAGTAGGCCAGGAAAATGATATTCATTTTCAGTGACAACCATATTTTATAACAGATGTAAATTTTCCATGTGGGTGAAAAAAGTCCGGGCCAGGATTCGAACCAGGGATATGTTGGCCGAAGCCGCCAATGCTCTTCCAACACAGCCATCCCGGACACGAACACTGGAGGACTATTTCACCCAAATAACCTTAACGATTACATAATCTGGTCTGATACTATGGATCAACTCAACAGAATAAATCGAAGGTCAATATACGTAAACTGCAGAAAACTCTGCATCGCTATATGCAAAGAACACAGCAAACATTCATGTACAGTCGGCTCTCGTTAATTCGAACTCATCGGGACCACAAGAAATGTTCGAATTAAAAATATGAAATGAAAACATGCTTAATATGGTACTATTAAAAAGGAATTAATGTTATAGTGTTTTTTTTTAATTATTTATTTCGTCTGTTATCATTAGAATATGACTGAATACTATAACAGAATATATAAACACAGAAACTAATTAAAAGATTAGAAACAAGCACAATGGAAGAAAAATTTAAAGCGTCACTGATGGACTGACGGGGCACTAAGAAAGTGGATCTCAAATGCATTAGATTATATGTATACTGGTTCGGAACAATTTTCACAAAAATCAAAGAAAGAAAGTTATTCAAATGATCTGAAATCCGTGAGAAAGAAAAGAAAAATGAAAAATCGGAATTCTCGTTAGTTCAAATTAAACGAAGTCAAGAGAAAATGAGTTCGAATTAATGAAAAATTTTAACGTTATTCTGCCATTGAAAATTTCGGGACTTCATATTTAGTTCGAATTAAGCGAAAATTCGAATTATCCGATTTCGAATTAACGAGAGTCGACTGTAACCGATTTTGTTACATGAATTTTTGCTGTTACTGTTACATAAAAAGTTTCTGGAATCCTAGTTTACTAGAAAAAGTTTGGTAAATTTACAGAATTTTTTTACAGTATATATACAAAATCGAGATAATTCGGCACAATCAAGAGAGCGATTCATTTAATTTTTTTTCTTTAAGTTCTCTTATTTTTTTAATAAATAGCCATTTGAATGTAATTATAAATGTATTACAACAAATATGAAAATACTTAATACTGTTATTCAGCATCCCATGGCTTAGTGACATATGCGTAGATATTTGCCTGAAATCTTATTTTCAATGAATTTTAACAATAGAATAATGTCAGCTAAGGGATGTCAACTTTTTTGTCAAGTCTAGCCTTATTTTACTAATTTTAATTTGTGAACGAAAAATTAAGTTGATCGTTACAGGATTGAAATTTCTCATATGGAGAAATCACTAGATTACAATATATTTCATTTTATTTCTACTTGATTAATACAGAAATCGAAGCTCAATACAGAAAACGTACACTGCAAAAAAAATCTGCAAAGTTACTAAAAATTTTCCAGGAAACTGGGCTTCCTAGCATTTTTTATGCAACGGCAACAGCAAAAATTCATGTAACAGATACAGATTTGCATTGAAAATCAAAAAATCTGTAAGGTTACAAAGAATTTTTTAGGAAACTGGGATTCCTAGAATTTTTTATGTAACGGCGACCCAGGTTACAGGTATAATTTTAGTAAGATAACTGTAATTTTAGTAGACTCGTTTGTAAAGTTGCATATTTCTGTAGCTTTACAAAAAATAGTTTCGTGGATTTGCATCTTTTCTCGTACAGTATACAAATGAAATATTAGTAATCATACAGATTTCGGGAAATTTACATCTGTAGGATTACAATTTTTTTTCCTTACAGTGTAGTTGCTGCTACTTTTAATCTTTTTACTCTTAAAACACTTAGCCGTGCAAATCAATTTAGTGGCTGAAACATAGAAAATATTAACTGCTATCAGAATCTTAAAACAAATTAATTTGAAAATAAAAATAGACACTTCATCACGTACATTATAAAATATTTTATTAAACATTCGGGTGCAAATCTATCAATTTTTAATAAAATTGAGATGAGAAGCATATTCCCACAACCCGTATAAGGGTTAATAAAATATCGAAGATGAATTTCATCCATTTTTTACATGGACCTTTTACATCTGAGTGCAGATAAATATCTTTGTGCACACTGTGAAAAAAAAAACTGTAAAGTTACTAAGATTTTTCTAGTACATTTGTATTCCAAGAAATTTTTATCTAACCGTAACAGTAAAAAATCATGTAACCTTCCTCGGTTACATGAAATTTTGCTGTTAACGTTATATGAAAAGTTCTTGGAATGCAAATTTGCTAGAAAAATTTTAGTAACCTTACAATTTTTTTTACAGTGCACTGTAAAAAAAATTCTATAAAGTTACTAAAATTTTTCTAGAAAACTGGGATTCCAATAACTTTTCATGCAAATAAATAAGAGCGAAAATTCATGTAAAGAAATTGGTTACAGGACTGTTTTCCTGTAAACGTTACATAAAAAGTTCTAGGAGTCCCGGTTTCCTAGAAAAAGTTAAATAATTTTACAGAATTTCTTTTACAGTGTGATAGCGATGAATATTTTGCAGCCATTAAGGATGGTAATCTTAAGTTTTTTTTGCGTAGATTATAATCCAAATATTTTTTCTTCTTTAATATTTTGATATTGCAAATTTAACTAATTTTTGTAGAGTATGAATATGATGATCACCGATAGTCGCAAAAATTTATCTTATTAGGAACTTTAATCTCACATATATAAATCTAAAAAAGGTGTTCCTGTATCCCTTAAGCTTTTCAGGGATGGTGATATGTAATCTGTACTATATAATATTAATTCCCAACTGCCAACTGGCACACAGAAGTTTTTAATAAAATTTTTCTTTTATAAAGTTCACGAAGAAAAATATTTATTTA
Source organism: Maratus speculifer (assembly GCA_964019185.1). Lineage (NCBI taxonomy): Eukaryota > Metazoa > Arthropoda > Arachnida > Araneae > Salticidae > Maratus > Maratus speculifer. The sequence goes on along the minus strand of OZ025298.1, from coordinate 285,499,126 downwards.
TTTTCAATTGAATGCCTCCGTAAATTCTGTCGACATTCAACATTTTAGCAACAGAATTACTGTAAATTACTATGTCCCTTATAGGATTAGCGCAGATTATCTACGGCTGTGTCTGCTATACATGTACACAGAGAAGTAGAAATACTGCCTTCGCCTAAAACGAATAGGTAGTCCTATTCTGAATCCCTATACCAGAGCAATGGATTTCCGAACAGTGCATTGTAAAAAAAAAAAAAAAAAAAAAAAAAAAAAATCTGTAAAGGTACTATACTTTATCTAGGAAACTGGAATTCCAAGAACTTTTCCTGTAACGGTAACAACAAAAACTCAAGTTTTAGAATCGGTTACATGGATTTTTCCTGTTATCGTTACATGAAAAGTTCTTGGAATCCCAGTTTCCTAGAAAATGTTTAGTACCTTTACAGAATTTTTTTTACAGTGTGCTACACTCCTTTTCGCTCTCGGAGGTGCATAATCTTCACACTCACCTTGCCAGTTAACATGAAAATCACATGTGATGCCCTCTCTCCAACCCAGCTTTATCGCAAAAGCACGTCTTAACTTGTAAAGTTCAATGAAAGGCATGTGAGTAAAAGGGAGTATAACACACTGTAAAAAAAATTCTGTAAAGGTACTAAACATTTTCTCGGAAACTGGGATTCCAAGAACTTTTCATGTAATGATAACAGGAAAAATCCATGTAACTGATTCTAAAACTAGAATTTTTGCTGTTACCATTACAGGAAAAGTTCTTGGAATCCCAGTTTCCTAGAAAAAGTTTAGTACCTCTACAGAATTTTTTTTTACAGTGCAGAGTAAACTATTAAGCTGAATATACTAAATGATCTAGAATTTCTAGACTGTTATTGTTGGATACATTAAAATAATATCATGCACAGCTAAAAAAGGTAAATAAAACACTTGCCGACCAAAGGAAAGTTGCCTTCAGTAAAATCAGAACTCGAGGTAACCGCCGACATCTCAGTAAAATCATGAAAACAAAACTTCGAAAATAATAAATTTCTTCATACTTTTTCTATTAATTTATATCGTACTTAAATTTACAAAACAATTATATCACATAATTACAAATTACTTAGAGATTTGTGATTTTTAATATAAATTTCTCCTTTCTAATAGAAGGGGAAAAAACTGCTTCTCAACATCGAAAAGACATTCTGATTCTAAAAACAAAAAGTTGCTGTTGTATAAATGTCCATGGAGGTCTGCGTTTTGCAATACTTGTTTCCTAGGCGACGAAAAGATAATGAACCATTTCAATAGCGAGAAATCATCATTTGATTTCAGAAATGGTTTCATAAACTAGGATTATATTTATTAAAACTAACCTCTTGTGTTCGCATCTATTTGCAGAGATTTTAAAGTAAGTACACTGTAAAAAAAATCTGTAAAGGTACTAAACATTTTCTAGGAAACTGGGATTCAAAGAACTTTTCATGTAACGCTAACAGGAAAAATCCATGTAACCTATTCTAAAACTTGAGTTTTTGTTGTTACCGTTACAGAAAAAGTTCTTGGAATCCCAGTTTCCTAGGTAAAGTGTAGTACCTTTACAGATTTTTTTTTTACAGTGTATGACCCTGGTAATATAGAAAAACTCTCTTGAATTCTAGTACACTGTAAAAAAATAAAATAAAATAAAATAAAAAAATATGTAAAGTTACTAATCTTTTTCAAGAAAACTGCGATTCCTAGAAATTTTTATGTAACGGTAACAGCAAATATTCATGTAGCGATTCTATTTCATGGATTTTTGCTGTTAATGATACATAGAAAGTTCTAGGAATTCTAGATTCCTAAAAAAATTTAGCAACTTTACAGATTTTTTTTTTTTTTTTTTTTTTTTTTTTTTACAGTATAGGAATCTATAAAACTCTTCATCAAAGGGAATTAGAATTTATAAGGGTGACATGGAACTATTTTTTTTGAGAGCCACAATTTATATTCTAGATAACCATATTTTTTTCTCAGTGTATAGGCCGTAAACAATTTTGATCTAGGTGTTTGAAACGTCTAAGTTAATTAATTCGTAGAGAGTGAATATGTAGCAACATGTTTCTATTAGAAATGTCTCCCTCCTATATAAGAAAATATGAACAGAATAAATGGTGAAGCATATGCAAGTCAAGACAATTTGTTTATTTCAGTTGTTAATCCCTCTCACCGCACTGTATTTTGTTCTTTTTTTATGGGCTTGTATGTATCCATCAGTGCTGAAACGAAAGGTACTAGTACGAATATCCATCGGATAAAAACGTTCCTAACATCTAACTTCACAATGTATTTCTGCTATAAAGTACTGAATACCTTGTTAATATGGTTTCGTGTACAAGATTTTTTTTTATTTTTGATCATCTAGTTACATATAATTTTATTCAAGATTTCTCTAACTAGATTGAATATATATCACATTTTTTTCCGAATTCAGTTTCAGTGTTTGTTTTCAACAACTATCCTACACAAGTATGGAAACACAGAAAGAAGTTGAAGATGCAACTACGCAGAATACTGAGAAAGACAAAAAGTAAGACAATGTTATCTTTCGTTTCTTACCTCATGTAGCTTATAATATATAGATACATATATATATATATATATGTAAAATTTTTATCTTTACATTTTAAACTTTAAAATACTTTAATAATATCTTAAAATATGTTAAAAACCATTAAAAATAATGCAAAAGCTTTCAACCATTACACGATCATTATCAGTGGGGGTTAAACGTTAATTTTTTTTTCGCCTATTTCATAATTGTTTAGAAGAAATTAAATGTGATTTAAAGGTTATACATCAGATGAGATGCCATCTAATAGTAATTGTATTTCCAACAAAATGAGCTGTCATCCATTTGGTGAGTGCAAAAGTTCTACCTTATTTTTATTGAAAACAGAAAGACGGAGAACATAAAAAGTTAAACGCTTATGCATTTACACAAGCATCATCATTATGCGTGAGCTTTTGCCATCTGTCTGGCAGTAGGTGAATTCCACACCGATAAACCTCCTCTGTTTTAGAATCAAAATACTGTTGTAATATAGTAAAACTAACAATCTGCACATCATTGTAGTTTCGGAGAGCTAAGACATCATGTAACGAAAAAAAAGATAAATCGAAGGTGCAAGATTGAGGCCATACGCCTAGTGAGGTAAAACTTTCCAGCGAATATCCAGTAATTTTTGTTGTCCTTAAAGCAACCTGGCTTTATTGTGATGAAAGAGAACCTCTCTGAGATTCATGAATGCTGGCCAATGAGACGTGAATTTCAACAACACTCTGTTTAATTGCTGGCAATAGAGGTCTGTATAAATCGTTTGGTTCGTCCTGAAGATTTCCTAGATGGTTAATCCCTTGGCATCCCACCATAAAATGAGCAAATTATTTTCGGGACCAAGTCCTGCTGTTTAAGTCAATGAAATATCCTCTGCAACATCGGCACATGGTCTTTAACGCTTCTAATTATGGTACAATATCTGCTTCTCATCACTCATTACAATTTGGTTCAAAATTTGCTCCCTACTATTGCAGGAAAACAAAGGAACACAGGTGCTGATCCTCACTTCTCGTTGTTTTACTGTAAGCTAATGTGGTACTCTCTGATCAAGCTTGGTAATGAAGAAAAGTGCCTTTATCTATTTTTAGACTTGCGTTCTGTGTACCAACAGCGTTTCAACTAATTATCCGACTATTGGATGTGGGCAATTTGTTACGGCTGTGTACAGATTCTTGTGAGAATTCATTGATGGGCGACCAGAATGCGAATGATCTTTACAGTTCCCGACTCCTTTCCGGTATTTCCTAAACTAACGGCAGCAGGTGCTATCGTCCATAGCATCCGAATACACTTGCCTAAAAACTTCGGCAAGCTGCGGCTGCTGTAAATGCTTTATAGTACACGTACAAAAAACAATATATGATATAGTTTTTCTTACTTATCATTTTGTTTCCCGTTCATCATGTGTTCTTCTCAGAAACATTGTGCCTATGCTTACTCTTCTACTCTACGCGTTGCTGGGCACATTTTTGTCCACGAAACATAAACTATAACGTCCGTACTCCACTTGACAATTACGCATCTTCAAAACTGGTAGAATTTTTGCACTCACCCTATGTTATACAGCAGTTCTCTGCATAACCATGAATATCTTATAATAGTGCATCGTTTCAAGCTGTATCTATATCAGTGTTGAATTCAGGAGGTGGACTGGGGGGACATTCCCCCCGGAGTAAAGAAATGTCCTCCTCCCCCCCAGAAAACTTGGAATATTGTGTTTTCATTGGTCAAAAAAAGCAATCCCTTCCACCCCGGAGCCCCAGAAGTCCCTCCCGGAGAAAAGTATCTGAATTCAACACTGGATTTTATTAACAATTATTTCAATTTATTTTCTTTTAACCTCTTGAGGGGCGAACAATATTGTCTCTTTAATACTGAATTCTCACAGAAATAATCCAAAAAAATTTATTTCAAAATATGGAAAAGTAATTTTTCAACATTTTGCTTCCAAAGCTAAAAATGTAAAATTAAGTTAAAAGTTTCTGGAACGAATCTCACTTAAATTAGGTGGGATAAAATATATCCTAACGACCCTTAAGAGGTTAATGGCTTCCTGATAATTATTTGTAGGAAATATAATTTTAGAATTACTAAAATCTACTTTTATGTGTTGAGTTTGAACTAATCGTAATAACACACTATGACTATATGTAATCTGAGATCTGCTTTATGTTCCTTAATTCTGTCACGAAATTTCCCCGTGGTCATATCTACACTATATTGCCATTGATTATGGGACACTTGCGATTTTAGACATTTTACTAAATATCTAGAGAAATACACGAGGAATCATCTCGAAACTCTTAGTGTATAAATATAATAGTATAAGTCATACATCTCCGTGAAGATTTTTTCTCGAAACTCCAAAGGGGACCGTCAACAAATTAAAAAAGAATGAATATCTTTTGAATAACCCTGTCAAAACTAATGTAGCAAAAGCGCTCAAATTCTAGATTGTGATTGAATGCCTTATCGTAATAAGCCTTGTTTATTTTTATGCAAATAGCATGCATACTCGCAGAGTAATTAAGGTTTTTATAAAAATGATCCCAAATTTTTCCAAGTTTTTTCCTTATAATTTTCAGAGTTCTTAATATAAAATAATATTTTTTTCAGAAAATATGACAAACAACATTGCACACAGTACCCTGTAATCAGAATTAAAAAATAATGAAAATTGTATAAAAAATGAGTTGGTTTACTAAATAATTTTTTACTGCGTATGCGTCAACGATATCAAAATTTCATTTGCATATTATGTTAGCTAAATGTATAGAGCAACTTTTGTGAAAGTCGCAAAATCATAACTTGAAAATTCTGACAATAATCGTCAATTGAATAAGTCGAAAATCCGTTATTCTCAAAATGAAGCAAAAACAAGAGGGGTTGTATCCATATGTTCATTGATTAGTGTCAATATAGAATACACAATGTGGGATGTACTACTTGCATTTGGATAAAATCCCTCATTTTTTTGCTTCATTTTGGAAACAACGGATTTTGTCCTTTTTCTATAGACGATTACTTTCAAAATTTTCAAGCTATGATTTTGAGACTTTTACAAAAGTTGCTCTATACATTTAGCTAACATAATATGCAAATGAAATTTTGATATATTTGACGCATGCGCAGTAAAAAATTATATAGTAAACCTACTCATTTTTCATACAATTTTTATTATTTTTTAATTCTGATTACAGGGTACTGTGTGCAATGTTGTTTGTCATATTTTCTGAAAAAAATATTATTTTATATTAAGAACTCTGAAAATTATAATGGAAAAACTTGGACAAATTTGGGACCATTTTTATAAAAACCTTAATTACTCTGCGAGTGTGCATGCTATTTGCATAAAAATGAACACAGTGTATTACAATAAGGCATTCAATCATAATCTAGAGTTTGAGCGCTTTTGCTACATTAGTTTTGACAGGGTTATTCAAAAGATATTCATTCTTTTTTAATTTGTTGACGGTCCCCTATGGCGTTTCGGTAAAAAATCTTCACGGAGATGTATGACGTATACTATTATATTTATACACTAAGAGTTTCGAGATGATTCCTCATGTATTTTTCTAGATATTTATTAAAATGTCTAAAATCGCAAGTGTCCCATAATCAATGGCAATATAGTGTATATATAAAGTGTACCTACTGGGTGGCTAATTTCCGTTTACTCAAGGATACAGCGCTTGGCGAAATTCAAGGTGTGCCAAATTCTATTCCACCCATCATTCACTCCTCTTCCGAGATTCCTTGATAACATCGTACAGTGTCGCCATCTACTGAAAAAATGTATTGTACAAATAATTTATTTGAAAAGAAAAATAATAATAAATTTAATGGAATTTTCTTTTTATATACGACCAAATATTAATTAAATGTATACGAGTAACTTGTTGTGTTAACTTAATTTGTAAATTTTAATGTAGATTTCTTTACATTTCTTGTAGTATTTCAGTTTATAATGAATAATATAATAATGAAAAAATAAAAAAAGAACGTAAGAGAGCTGTTATTATATTCGGATAAATTACATGATATTAGCTAAAAATAAATTATATTTTGTTTAATTTATTTTCTTGTTAAGTATCAATTCAAGAACTTTATAAGAAAATACTGAGATCTGTTATATCAAATTTTTATTTATTTATTTATTTTACTAATGTGATATAAATCACCAAGTATAACAATGCACTAAGATTGATAAATTAAAACTTCTTAATGTTGGAAATATATATGAATATATTCATAAATATCAACATATGTACATAGTATGTATGAACTTATACATTCATACATGTCTGCTTAAATATTATGTATGTGTATATTATATAGTTGTTATATAGTTAGGTCATTTAATTATATAGTTAGAAAATGTACATAATTTCGATATCATCTCTTCCGATCTATTCAGATTTTGATGTTGTACAAATACATCATTAACGTTGATAACATATTAAAAAAAAAAAAAAAGTATAATTTCCAGATTCTAAGAATCATCAAAAAAGTATATATTTCAATTAATAATAAATTGTGTTAAAATTAAAATATTTTTTATACTTGGAAATTTTTCATTTGAAATAAAATATGTTTGGGAATTTACACCAACTTTTGTGACACTGATTTAATGCACCCTTCCTATTCATAAATTGATAAGTGCATGCATATACTGATACATATTGATACATGCATATACTGATTGAATTTGTACAAAGTACAAATACAAAACAAAGATCACGTTTTATATAAAAAAAACCACCTTAAAAGTTTTTATCTAATATAGATTTTTTTTTTTTAATATTTAAAATCTTACTAGACACTGAAAATTGAAGAGAACTAATAACAAATCACTAAACGAAAACATTAAAAACATTAATTATCTGTTTAAATGATAATACTTATTAATATTAGTTATATATGTAATAATTAATAATGTTAATTAATATAATTTTATAATTATATATATATATATGTGTATATATATTAATATTAATTAATAAATAGTTAATATTAGTTATATATATTTAAATATTGATAATTTTTTAAAAGAAAATCTTAAATTATGTTTGTGGAAGATTAAAGATTTTCCTTTTTTTTTCTTAAATTATTATCATTAATTAAGTACATAGAAATATTAAAATTGTATGAATGATGCCTCATTTTAAAACATAAGAACTTTAATAAATTGGTTTTACTAATTTGATATTCATCTGTTACAACACGGTGGTAGCATAACTAAAATAAAAATATTTTTTTATTTTATTTTAATAATTATTGTATTTTAAATTATATTTATTTAATTATTAAAAAGCAGAATTTAAAAACTTATATTAATTATTTACATTTATTTCAAATTAAACTTTATGTAATAAAATTTTAAATTAAATTTTATAACTTAATTGTAATTAAAATTTAATTGTCTAATTGACAATAAAACTAATACAAAGTAACTGAGTTTTATAACATTCTTTATTGATTACTTAAATAAAAATAAAAACAAAAATCTACAAGAGCAAGGACACAACTCGCAATCTTATAATTACAAGCTTTCTGCTTTAACCACATCGCTATGCCTCTGATACTCTACAACAGCTTCCAAGTGCTTCATATCCGACAAAAATTGTAAGTAAAATGTCTGGAACAGCCATGATGCGCGAGAAAATGCGTAGATGCTAGTCAAAACATTTGGCACACCTTCAATTTCGCCAAGCTCTGTATCCTTGAGTAAACGGAAATTAGCTACCGGGTGTCCCAAAAATGACTGATGGATTTTAAAATTCAATAACTTGCAAACGGTGACAGCTGTTTAAAAAAATTTTGCGGGAGGGTTATGTATAATGACAGAAGTTTTTTTACCGTAATTTTTATTTTAGTTCGAATTTCGAACAATATGTGGCGCTGGCGGCGATTTAAAGCCAGGTGATCAGTGCTGAGTGAAGCGTCGACCCGGCCTTCAATCCATCAGTCATTTTGGGACACCCGGTATATACAAAAAATATATTCAATGTTTTCTGAATGTAATTATGACCATGAAACATTTCGTGACAGAATTAAAGAACGTAAAGCAGACCTCAGATTAAGTAGATTCCATACTGTGTTACTAAGATTCACTTAAACTCAAAACATAAAAGAAAATTTTAATAAATCAAAAAAAATCATACAAAAAATTATCAGAAAGTCATAATAAAAGAATCAGTTGAAATAATATACTAATAAAGATACAGCTTGCAACAGAAACGATGCATTATCTTACGATATCCTTGGCGTACAGAAAGATTTGCGGCATAATGGACGAAAGCTTGTTTTGTTAGAAATGTAACAACCTATATCTGGCATCTCATCTGACGTACAGCCTTTAAATTACATTAATTTCTTCTAGACATTTTTCGAAAAGTGCAAAGAAAATAATATCAACATTTAAATCCTTACTCATGATGGCCGAGTAACGGCTGAAAAAGTTTCGGGTTATTGTTAACGGTTTTTAATGTATTTAAGATATTTGTAATGTATTTTAAATAACTTTATGTTACGTGTGTGCACCTAAACTTATTGTAGTATATTTATTTGTGCATTATATAAATTTTAATCGCAAGAAAATGGTTTTATATATATTTTTTATATGTGGTGCTTCGAATATATCATTTTAAATATAACTTCCTTTTCATCATTTAATTTTTTTCGTACATTACAGATTAATTATTTTAATATTTTCTTTCTTTTTTTTTTAATTAAAATGTAAATAAATTTTTCAGATGAAAAGTGTTTGTAAATGTTAATATTTGAGCTTTTTAAAATCTGGGAATAATAGATAAGGAATGGCAATTCCGAAATATCAAATAAATGTCTAATCAGATAATGAAAGCTGAATAAAGAAAAGTAAAAAAAAAAAATAAATAAATACTAACTTCACCCTTGTCAGGAGTGAGAAAACGCACTCCTTTTGCAAGAAAAATGCACTCCTTTTCTATGAGTGAATGGCCATTCACTGAAAGAGTGATAATTACTCCATGTTTAGAGAGAATATTTACTGGAAAGGAGTGAATATTAATTCCTTCATAGAGTTAACAATACCACTTTTGCTTATAGGAAATAGTCACTCTAAAGAGATCGGACATATTTTGATTCTGCGATAGAGTAAATAGTTACTCTTTTTCATTTATTCTAAAAAATATTTTTGAGATAATCATATTTAAACATTTAGGTTAGGATTTATAAATCTTATTTTCATCATAATACAGAACATTATGCAATTTTTTTCTTTTGGTAGAAAAGAGTTAATTCGTGAGATTTAACTTTCTTCATTTTTATCAGAACGACTAGAAAATTTATCTTTCTCATGGTACCTTCAAAAAATACAATTAAAACAATGACTTTTTTGGATTTTTTATATACTTATAAGGTAAATGCACGCAAGGTAACAATTTGAGGCAAGTTTAACCCATCATTCACTTCTGTAATCCCATTTTCAATGTTAAATCTGTGAGATTATAATATACTCCTATTTTTCAAATTCCTCTTCAAAAAAATAAAAATAATAATAACTTTTGGTGTATGTAAACTCTTCTTAAAGGCTCTTTTTTTTTTTGTTAAAGAATTTCTAAAATATATAGGCCATTTTCTAAAAAGTGGGCTGTTTTAAAAAAGAATTTAGTGCCAATAAATTTGCATCAAAAACCTCAAAATTTAGAACGCGAGTACCTAATTGCTATATTTATTGAAAAATAATATGAACCAAACTGTAACTGACAATACCTGCAGTTACCTCTCCAATTTAAGGTACGACGCTTACTTTATATACTGCTTTGGATCATTCCCCCACAATTTAAATATATTCCCTCATATATTAAAATTTAAGGAATGACGAAATGCTTCTAAAAACCGTGTTATACAAAAATGATTAGTCTTAGCTATATTTTCAATTACTAAATATCTTTTGAAACACATTTCTAGTAATACTAGCAAATCCCGCGTCTTTTCTCGCGTAATTTTTGAAATATGCCAAGTTATATTTGTATGTCTAAATTTTATTATAAGAAATTATACTTTTAGATATAATTCAAAAATTGACATTTAACATATAGTTTGACTAAACTACATCATTACACTGCATTGGACAGAAAAGAGATGAAATAAATGAGAAGAACTACAGCTAATACTAAGTAAATGATAATTTAGAAAATATTTTGAAACGATTATGCTCAATCCATACGTTTATTTCAGTATTCATTTGAAATTTCAAGTTTTTGGAGATCATCTTCTTAGTACGCATGTACATCTTAAAATTAAACATCGTGACTAATCTCAAGTTTCTTTTCTAACGTCTAGCATCTCTCTAGGGCTAGTGACATCAGCAGAAAATGCCTAGGTTGAAGCAGGGGCTGCCACCATTTATTTGTCAACGTTAATTTTGATTCGATTAGATGTTTCCTGCTATTCCATAGAAACGTAATTTTTAAAAAATTCAAAGGCAAAGAAAGTTTGTTGTTCCTGCCAACCTCAGACGGTAGTGGCACCGATTTAAAATACAGCCTATGTAGGATCAGAGATTGTCACCATTGATTCGTAATCATTACTTTTATAATCGGTTTATTATTGTATAGAAATCGTAAATTAGCAATTTTTTGGAATGCCTTTCCTTTTTTTACCATCGCTTCACAAATTAAAAATTTCGAATTTGCTTTTCACTCTTCTTGGGGAACAATTATATTTTATATGTAACTATCATGCCATATTTAAATTTTCCAGGCTCATTAGTATCACAGCAGTCACAATTGGAATGTTTTTTGCTCTTGCAATCCTCTGGTGGTAGTGGAACGCACATAACACATAACTTATGTTTGAACAATTCGCAATATAATCTATCAATAGCAATTTGCAACCTTTAATTTTAAAGTCAGTTTGTTATTTCATAAGATGCAAAATAATCATAATTTAAAACGTTTTTAGAAAGCTTTTCGTTTACTTCATCCTTTTAAATTTGGCAGTTTTTTCAACGGTCCTTAGAAAGCATTTGCATCGTTTAAGTAATTATCATGCCAAATTTCAAGATGTTAGATATTCCAGTTGCATAAAAAATGCATTTTTAGGTGCGTTCGTAATTATGTAAATACGTAGTACCTATTGCTGTCGCTCAGTCCGTCCGTCTGCATGTCTGTCTGTCTGTCCGTCTGTCCGTCTGTCCGCATATAACAACGCAAAAATTACCAAGCCGAATCGTTTGAAATTTAAAATACATAATTATAACATAATTTTGTCGAGTCATTTCAAATTTTATGAAAATCGGATGCATAGATCAATTACAGAGACAATCAAAAGGATTCCGTTACATTACAGTCAATGGGGAAAAAAGTTTCAAATGCATTTTAATCGTTTGAAATTTAAAAATATAATTATTACGTAATTTTGTCGAGTCATTTCAAATGTTATGAAAATCGGATGCATAGATCATTTACAGGGACAATCCAAAGTATTCCATTACATTACGATCAATGGGGAAAAAGTTTCAAATGCATTTTAATGATGTTACACTCATTCGAACATAATAGAATTGGCATGAATCTATGAAATATATACTAAAATATGCATTCTGTACAATCTGTGATGCAAAGAATTTTTATTATTAAATTACAGGGCCACACAAAAGTATTCCACTACATAATGCCATACGGGGAAACATTGTTTGGGGCGTGTTTTAATTATATTCAACTATTTCACATTTTATGAATAAGATATACGTTGCTGAGGTGTAATAAAAATTACTTCCTGCATATTTACAGAAACGTAAAGATTTCGACTACTATACTGTATCCGGAGTACGCTCTACAATATCAGCAAGATCTGAATATTTTTAAAACTTCGTTATCGTACGAACGCACCTCATTTGTTACATTCACGTGCAATTTCCAACTTGTTTGTTCTTGCAGCCCTTAGGTGGTAGTGGCAACAAAATTTTGAAATCGGTTTGATATTTCCTTAAAAATCGCAATTTGAAACTCAAATTAGAAGTCTTAATTTATAGCGGGGTGCAAAATGATACGAACGATACAAAAACAGAGAAATTAGATTGTGTTTACTATGCAAATTGCAAATCTTTATGTTAAAATAAAATACATGGTACTGCAATTAACATTAAAATAATCGTTTGCAAAAATTACATACACATTTTAAAATCTTTTCAAAATATGTATTTTGCTAAATTTACGCTGGAGCAAAATGATAAGGACACAGTCAATATTTCTAAAACCGCGGAACGTGATTTACGGATATTTTCGCGCGCCATTTAAAAATGCATTTAAAAGAAATTATGACCACATTCGTTTAGTTTGCAAAATATATGATTTACAAGGTCAATCAAAATGCTTTGTAACTTTGAAAGAGGGCAATTCTAGATTAGAACAATATCGTAATGTAATTTCAAAGAATTTCTGATAAAACTAAACTTTCAAAGACTGACATTTTTAATTTCTTACAGAATCCAACTATTTATGTTACTACAAAATCTAAAGGGAGGCCGAAAATGTTTTTGAAATAATCAGAAAGTTTGATTATTCTTACGGCTCTAAGTAAAATAATGACAGCAAAAGGTTTTAGAAACCAGACAAAGACTTCATCATCAACATCTACCATATGGACAACAATAAAAATGTCGGGAAATCTTAAAAATGTAAAACCACGTTCACGTTTTACATTTGACAGTAAAAAAGTACGCTTTCTGTTTGCAGAAAAATGCCTGAAGCAGATAACGAATTGGTCTAAAATTATCTACAGTACTAAAAACAAGTTTAATTTCGATAGTCCAGATTGAATTCATCCATATTTGCATCTTTTTCAAAATGAAAAAAGACGCATTTTCCACGTGTTAATTAAGTTGGGGCTCCTTAATAGTTTAGCTACCTTTCCTCGATAGGTAAGCGTATAATTTCTTTTTCAGATAAATAAACAAAATACGCAAAACTTTGCTGACATGTTAGAATACCATTTGTTGAACCTGAGTGAAAAAATTACCAACTTTTAAGAAATTTTTAACAAGACAATAGCTCAATTCACTCAGAAAAAGACACAGAAAGTGCACTGTAAAACATTTGAGTAACGTTACACCACAAAATGGGCGGCAGCTTTGCTGCCTCCAATTTCATGATGTAGCCTTGCTTCCACCAATTTTAAGGAGTATTTTAACCGATATAACCGGTGTAACATTGTAATGTTACACCAGTAATATATGTTTAAATTACGCCATTATATAGGTGAAAAAAAATCACTCCATAAAATAGCAGGCAGCAAAGCTGCCATCAATTTTATGGTGTCAGAATATACAAAGGTTTTACAATGTGGCTTGAAGATAAACAAAACTCTCAAATTTGATTGGCCAGCCAATGGTCCAAACCTAAATCCCATGAACAACGTTTGTGTTATCATAGAGCTCGTGTTATCGTAAATGTTTAATGAAAGATGGTTAAATTGTGCAGTATAACTCAAAACTATAATTAAAATAAGAAATTTAGGACATACTACGTGTTTTGTAACTTCAACAAATTCAAAACTATGTAAACTCTATACTATAAAGTTATATTGAATGTAATATTTCTATAATTTACAAAAATCTTTTTTGTTCTTACCAATTTGCTCCCAGTGTATTTCGAGTAAAAATGCAATATATTATATCATATTTATAACAATTATTTTAGAATGTTTTCTTTTTCTTTACATTGAGTTTTTAATATGATACAATAAATGTGTATGGTTTATATTAAGATTAATATATAATTTTTTTATTATTATTTAGGCAATTACATGATCATTTCTATCATTTTGCATCTCGGTATAGAATGCTTTAAAACGCTTTTCACGCATTTTCACCCCCTTTTAACTTTAGAAACTATTCTAGGAAAGCATTTATTTCTTATAAGTAGTTACAATGCCAAATTTTAAATTTTTTTCTGAGATAGTCACAATTATGCTATTATAAATATTCGGCATTTAAAATGCATTTAGAACGCTTTACGCGCATTTTTATCCTTTTTAAATTTCGATTTTTTAAAGAAATATTATTAGATATCATTTATATCTAACAATTAACTACAATGCCGGATTTCATGAACCAACTCCCTTCAATAACACAAAAATTGCATCTTTAGAACGTTTCTTGCTCCTACATCCCCTTTGGGTTATGGCAACCGCTGTAAAATTGAACTTATGTTGGAACAATGACTCTCCCCATCATTTTCATACCATTATATTTTTAATCAGTTCAGTATTGCCTGATATTGCGTAGACATCGCAATTTTGAAATTTTTTTAATTCTTTTTAATTTTATTTTAGAATGTTTTTTTTTTTTTCGATCCCATTTAAATTTCGATTTTTTTTTTTAGGAATTGTTCTAAGAGATAATTTATATCTTATAAGTAACTACCGTGTCAAATATCATGTTTCTAGATCCTTCCGTAACAAAACAAGACAAAAAAAAAAAAAAAAAAAAAAAAAAACTCGCAATTTACAACGTTTTTTTCCTCCTGCAACTTCGGGAAGGTAGTGACATAAACATAAAAAAAAGCTTATATAAAAGCAAGGGGCTGTCACCAACATTTTGACAAAATTCTTTTTTAAATTGGTTTGATACTTCCTGAGAAAGCACAGAAATCGCCACTTCGAAAGTTTCTTATAACGTTTATCCATAAATTGCAACATTTTATCACTAAACTGAAATCTGTTAACCAAAAAAAAAAAAAAAACAATTTATGTAGAACATAAAATTGATATCATGTCAAATTGCATGAAATATGCTTCAAATCAGACTATGATAAGAATTATATTTCATTACATTTTAAGGATCCATTGATATGATTGGATTGTTACTTTATAACAAGAAAAGCAACCCCGTTTGTGGAAATGGGACAATCATCCCGATTGTGAAAAGGAAACGAGGAATCCAAAGGCAAAGAAATTATCTTTTGAAAGCATTAAAACTCTGTTTCATCCGCAAACTGCCCTAATATTACTGGAAAATATATTCTCCATTTTTACATTAAAATTATTTAACTTAAAATAATGGATGCCTTTCAGAAGAAATGAAAATGAAACAAAGAATGATGGATGAGGACATTTTAAAACACTTTTTTAACATCGAATTTCGACAGATTCCATCTCGTTTTTAGCACTTTCCAACAAAGTTGAAAAATGCTTATGCATTCTGTTTGTCTGTCCGTCTGTCCGTGCTCTAACTCTCGTAAATATACTCGGATTGACATGAAATCTTAGGATGTTATTTAGGTTTACCCTACATGAACCCTATTGAAAATGAAGTTTCTACCATGATTACTTAATTTACAGGAACAGTCAAACGTTTTCCATTACCGTACGGCCTAAGAGGAAAAATCGTTTCAAATGAATTTTAACATTTATAACACTTTTCAAAAGTTTAAAAGTGCTTATTGTCCATCTGTCCGTCTGTCCGCGCTCTAACATCCGTAAATATAGTCGAATTCCCTTGAAATTTTTGTATGTTATTGACGTTTACTTTAGCACGAACCCTACTGAAAATGAAGTTTCTATTATGATTAGCTTATTTACTGGGAGAGTCAAAAAGTTTCCATTACATTATGGCCTATGGGGAAAAATCGTTTGAAAGGCGTTTTAAAGATGTTACACGCTGTCAAACATATTAAAATTTACATGCATTTAAGAGATGCACTAAAATATGCATTCTATAAAATATGCAGTGAAAATATAGCTATTATTCCTTTACAAAGCCACACAATAAAATTCCGTTTTATAATTGTAAAGGGGGGGATAGAGTGCGACATTTTAAAAATATATTAAACTGTTTCATGTATAACAAAATTGATATATGTCACGGAGATTTAATATAAATTATACGACACTGTCTTGCATAATATGATGTACATTGCATTTACAGGGACACACAAAAGATTTCAAATAGTATACTCCTTCCGACTGACTGTATATATTTCCGATGATGGCTGATGGATAGATGTAATACATATTAATTATGATATGCGCATTTAAGTTTCACTAAATAATTGTACATTATAAGGATGTGTATAAATATTATAGTTGATATACAGAGCTATCCAAAAGAACTCGCTAACGTTACTAAGCATGAGCGTAAATTATTTAAAGGCGGTTCTTAAATAAGGTATACATTTTTACGCCGAACTGTATTCAATTTACAAAGACATGTTTCCAGAATACAGATAAAATGATATACAGGGCCACGCAAAGAATTGTGTAAATGGGCACCTATGAATGATAATTTATAACAATGTGATTTCAGTTATTTTAAGAGTGTTTTAGTTTAAAATGAATTTTAGCTTCTTACTGACGTGTAATAAAGGTACAAGATAATCTACAGGGCTGAACAAAAGTTTTCAAGTATGTTTCCCATTTTATAGTACAAATTGCTCAAAAAGAAATTTTAAGCTTTTTTCTTGCTAAACTAAATTTTTCCATTTTATAATATGTGTATCAACTGACAGATCAAATACAGGGCTGTTCAAAAACATTGGAATACATATTTGGCTATATACCCTTTTTCCCTAATTAACGAAGTTTTGTTAAAGATTTCATGAAGTGTTGGAAAGTGCTTCATAATCTATGCTTAAATCATGATTTTTCTTAATTGTTATTTATAGTGTTTAAATTTTTAATTTTTTATGATGATTAACTATATGATTTGTAAACAAAATCACATAATAAAATTTCCCATTATTTTTTTTAATTTAAATTTTAACATTTATCAAAAAAGTGTGGTAATTTAAAATCGATATAACTCAAAATATTTTATAAAGAATTTCATTTTTTCTTTTATATAAACAGAAATATATAATTTTTAATTTTGATTCAGCATTTTTAAAAATACTGTAAAACCTCCCTAAAACGACCACGTTCCGTACCACTAAAAATTGATCAAACTGTGAGGTGATCTCTTAATAGTGGTCATGTTTAAATATAGATTTTAATTGCTGAAAAAAGCTCACAATTGATGTTATTAAAATGCATTTTTCACATTAGGGAAAAATATATAAATTTAAGCATCAAAACAAAAGTTAAAGTTAATTAAATCAATTACTACAGAAAGCAAAAAAAAAAAAAAAAGAAATGCATTGACATTAGCTTTGATTTTACATTTTTATCTTTTATAATTTTTATCTCCGAGTCCTTTCGAAATTCGTTTAAAATACATACGATTTTTTTTTTTTTTTTTTTTTTTTTTTTAATGGGAACAAATAATGACGATTTCATTACTTTATTATCTATTTCTTTGAGAGTTTCCTGACAGAATAGAACAGAGGAGTATATTGACCGTCATTCTTAATTCACAGATATGAGTAAAACTCATTGCCTAAAAAGGCACAAACAGGTTTAAATACATGAAAGTTACCAGAATAATAACAATAATAAGATCTTCTTCTAATAAAATGTTTTTCAAGCGCCCAGCAAAATACAAAATTTGTTTCATTTTCTTCAAAGAAATCGGTCGCTCATGGAGAAAGTTCATCTACAATGGCCTCTAAATAGAAATAAAATTAGTATTGAGCTTTTGTGAATAAATTCCGTTCCGTGGGAAAATTGTCGTTCAGGAAAGTGGTCGTTTAGTGGAAGTGGTCACTCAGGAAAGTTTCACTGTATTAATTTAAATAAAAATTTAAAACATTTAAATTTTTAAAAAATGATGCAACTTATTTTATTTAAAAAATTATATTTTCCAAAGTAAATATTTTTTTCCCATTTGCTGAATCAAAATTAAAGTAAACAACTGAAAAAGACATGTTAAAGTTCGAACCATTTATCTCTAACGGTTCTTGATTTATAACAATTAAAGTAGGAGAAATGATGAAAAAGCCCATCACGAAGAAAAACTCATTTTCACAAAAAGTCGTTCCCATGACAAATATTTCTTGGAAGCGAGATTTTGAAAACAACCTAAAACAAAAGAAAAAATTGAGAAATTTTTAATGCAATAAATTTTTTTAGAAAATTTGAAGAAGATTATTGGATGCATATAAACTACCTTTACTCGATTAGAGATCACAGAAAAGTTTCCGTCCTCTAGATTTTTTAATTTATCATTCGTCATTTGAGATATATGTTTAAAACCTTTGAAAGGACTAATAATCTCAGTAGTAAAGTAATATACCATGATATAATTATTTTATTAATATCTGTCACTTATTAGTGAGCGAAAATTTAATATACAAAATTTTAATCTAACTCAGTTTTTTTCCAATTTCTTACAAATTCAGATAATAAAAATTTTGGTCTGTGCACAATCAAAATAAAATTAATGCTTAGGCAAATTCAACATTCTAAAAGAACAACAGAAAAACTTTTCTTTTTTTTAATTTTACATACTTTTTTTAAACGAATTTTAATCAATTTGTTACGTAAAGTCATAAAGGAATTTCAAATTATACATTTTTATAAATAGTATAATAAATTTATATTCATCATTATATAGATAAATGTCGCCACAATTTAATTAAGAACCATATTCATAAATTTCGATCCTTATAAGAACAATTTTGAAAATTTTCATTATAAGCTTTGATTTAAGTGACCTTTAATTAATAATACTTAGAAGAAAGCTAATCTTTGTCGACAAGGTTTTGACGATCTTAAATTCCATTTATTATTATTCAGATTATTAAAATTTGGGAAATTGACTTGATTTGATTAAAAAATGAAGCCAAAAGTTTAACTTTTTAAAAGAGAGACATTATGTCTATCTATCTATCTATTATATATATAAACTGTTATCAAACAGTTTCTTCAAAATCAGTGTCTTGTGTTTTCAATAATGACGCTAAAAGAAATCTTATAAAAAGAACTAATCAATCAGGAGGCCGAAAACTATTCTGTGGTCCCTAGTCGAGTAAATATAGTTTATATGCGTCCCGGATCCCCTTAAAGCAGCTTTCAGTTTTTGTGTAAGAATTGTTTGTTATTTCTCATTACATAAAAATAATTATGAAATGTACACCAACAGGAATGAAAATACATCCAATCCATTCGTACTGTCTCCGAAGCCTTTCTCTCAGTTTGTGGATGGTTTCCAAATCCCAGGAATGTTCCCTGTAGAAAGCTTCCGTTCCGCTCTCAGCTACAAACCTCGCCCTGATGACCTGATTCTAGTAACATATCCCAAGTGCGGAACGACCTGGACTCAGCATATTTTACTGCTTATCTTGAGACATGGGGAACCAGTAAAATCACAGTTCCAGGCATTTGCAATGTCGCCCTATCTAGAAATGACAGGTACTGAAAAAATGGCACAAAAGTAAGAATTTCAAATAAATTAATTTCCAGTTATATATTTCTTTTCTCATGTGAGTTGAAATTTTACAACTGCATGAAAAAAGGGATCCAAAGCCAGGAGTTGCATCTCTAGTTGAATTAACTCTTACAAGCCGAATTCAAATCCAGGTATATTTAAAAAAAAATCACATTATTATTTCTAATGCTTTACACTGTTAAAAATCTCGTCCTAGTTTTGGTGCTCAATAGCTGCCTCTATAAGATGGTGAAATCTTGAACCAACATTTGGAACTCCCATTGAAGCATAGTTCCAATAGTTGGTGTGAGATTGAAATAAGAAGCTCCAAATGTTGGTCCGGGATGTCACCATCTTAAAGTGCTATTACACGTAAAAATTGCAAGCGACAAAAATCACCTGCGTTTTTTTCGTGTTCTTAGCATTTCATTAGCTGTTCGAGAAGAGTCTTTACCATCATTTGGATTTCCAAGCATTTGATTGGCTCTTACTGGCGATTCGCTTCGTTCCAGGCGTCAAAGACGCTCCGACACAAGAGAATCGCGCGCTAACCAAGCAACTCCCCTGGTCCCATAGGATAACATGGAGACGCCATCGATTTGACGCCTGCAGCACGACACGTATAATAGCACTTTTAGGGTGACATGCCGGTACGGTGACATATTGTACATTGGTCACTTCTGGTGGTCGATCGTCATGTTCATTATTTTCTGTGCATTTTCCCCTTACTGATATGAATGCAACTTTATTTTCAAAACATCAAGTTATATATTTTTAAAAATCTATTTGAAAAAATCATTTTTATGATTGGTGATTTTCTGATGATAATTGGTCTTTTTTATGATATTCTGTATATTTATCTTTTAATGATAGGAATGTAACTTCTATTTCAAAAAATGAAGTCTTTTTTTTCTATTTATTCTAATTTATGATATTTATTCTTTTTTCAAGTCAATTTTGATGAAACTTAATTTTTACTAATTTTTTAATTTTATGTTCTCAGTTGGGAACATTGGGCTGTAAAATGTTAATCAATACTTTCTAACTGAGGTATCGTGGAGGACTCAATCACTCAGGTATCTATTATTCCCTAAGGTTTCATCATCTCACGCATTTTATCTTGTTCGATTTATTATTATTTAGTCAGATATCTTTACCTATTTAATTAAGAAAATACTTAAATTAAATAGAGTGAAACTACTTTTTTTTTTTTACTCGTACAAAATCTAATCCAAAATGGAACTTTTGCAAGTGAACATAAGTGGGTGAATATACAAAAAAATGCGGAAATTGCAGTCCGCATAGTAAAATTTAAATTAAATGTTATATAATGCATATATCGTAATTAAAATAATATATAATCTACAACAAAAAGTTAAGAACTTATATTATAAATAATTATTTTGCTTATAAGACGTTACATTATTAATAAAAAAATTAATAGAAATCAAAAATTGACAAGTTTCAACTCATTTTCATTAAGCTATATTTCATAATGTAAACAGAAAAAAATTACGAACACAGTGAACGTGAAAATAATTATTGAATTCAAATTAAATATATAATGCTCTCTATATTTTCCCATTGTGCGTCCTTTATCTACGTACAGTGAGCAAAAAAAGTATTTGTACACCAGGTAAATTTGTTGTAGCATGTGCATAAATAAATAAAAAGCAACTAACAAGGAAGGTCTCCGTACGGGCATACGCCGAAAAAACTGAAAAAATTACAGTATGTTCTTCTCATGAGGATATATACGTTTATAAAAAAAATTTCGGCGGAACTTCATTTCCCTGTCCGTAAAAAAAATAATAAAAATTTCGTTATTTGGCGATTTATTATCAGTTGGCGATGAAAAGCAATTTAAAAAATGTAAAATGCATTTTAAGGAAAAAGTTTCATCTTCAACGTGTTTAGATAAATTAAATACCTTTAGTTTTGTTAGTTTTAGTTTGTCTTAAGTATAATTTCGCTATAATGATATTTATGTGTATTTATATTCAAATTTAACCATCCAAATTTGAGATTTAAAGCGAAATTTAAATTTAAATTAACTAAAATTGTTTCAAGTTCAAAGTCTAGTAGAGCATTGTCAATTCGATTTTGTTGCTGTGATAACATCTATCTTTTATTTTTGAATACGTTTAAATGTATCAAAATAATGTTACTGAATAAGAATTTTTCATATATGTAAATATTTTTTTCAGGTATAAATTGAATAACTACAGCAACTAATAATATATATATATGCAATTTAATATATATATATATATATATATGTGTGTGTATGTATATAATGTATTAAACTCTCTCAATATTTACGTTTAAATTCATTAAATACCATTTACACTAATTCTAAAAATCCAAACGTTTTTAGTTGCTTCAAAATCGTTTGGCGGGGAAAAGTGCTGCTCGCCAAATAGCGTGACACTTTGGTTTTTTCACGCCAAATATTCGAAAGTATTTTATTTTTTGGCATGTTTTCTGATGCAATTCCGCCGCTAATTTTCACTGATCTTTTATTACCTACATAAGTAGTTTAATTAGTATTTTTTTTTAAATATGAGTATGCCCAGTATGGAGACCTTCCTTGTAAGAATTAAAAATACCAACACTTTTGCAAAAGAAATAAACATATTTAATATCTGACTTAATAATGATATTTAAAATATGAAAACATAAAAAAGTAGCATTTGTACTGTCAAAAAAATATTTGCACACTAGCAATAAAAATAGAACAAGAGGAATTATTTATAAGTTAAAAACAGTACTAATATTTAAACATGCATGCACTCTTCTTCAATTACAGCTTGTAATCGTCTGGGCATTGATTCTATTAATTTGTGACATGTTTCACTGCTGATTTGTAGCCATTCTTCCCTAAGAGCTTGCTTAAGTTCTGATTTGTTAGAAATTTTCTTTTTCCTTATTTTCACATCCAAAATGTACCATAAATTTTCAATCGAATTGAGGTCTGGTGATTGTGGTGGCGTTCTAGATTGATTTTTTACATTATAAAGCAACCATAACCTCGTAATATATGCAGTATGTTTCGGATAGTTATCCTGTTGGAATTAATATGAATTAGGAATTCCAAATTTAAAAGCACTATTAGATAAATGATCTCGCAATATATTAATATATTGTTTAGCATTCATATTGCCTTCAATAAAGGTCATTTCGTCAACTCCGTTAAAAGACGTGCATCCCAAATCATTATATGACCACCGCCATGTTTTACAGTTGGTTTCAAGTTCCAATTTGAAGAGAAGTATTTGGCTTTCGTCATACAGTTTTCTTACCATCTGATCCAAAAATATTGAGCTTGTTTTCATCGGAAAAAATAACTGTTTTCCAAAACTCTAGTGGTTTGCTGACATAAGCTTTTGCAAACTCAAGTCTTTTCACCCTATTTGTTTCACTAATATTTTTGTTTTTTTCGAGGGGCTCTCCTCGAATATTTGCATCTTGAAGAATATTTCAAATTGATTGTGGTGTTACTATTGTATTATTGAAGCGACATCAACAGCCAATTCTCGAGCACTCAGAAAAGGGTTTTTTGAGGATTCTTTTATGATGGCTCTCCTTTCCTGGTATTTAGTTTTCGTGGACGCCCAGTTCGCGGCTTATTTATTGTCGAACCAATTTCTTTTTTCTTCTTAATTACATAACGAACACTAGAAAAGTTTAGTTTTTTTTACCTATTCCTCGGTAACTTAATCCAGAATTGTTAAGAAATATAATCTTCTCACGGGTAGCAACAGGCAGTTCACACGTTTGTCAGTCACATGCCATTAGAACAAAAATTCCCCAGAATCCCTGCTCAAGTTAACATATTATGTGACTTTAATGTGAAGGGCTAATGTACAGCGGGACTGATATGATAAACATTTGCATAATGTTCACATTTTATGCCTTTTTTAACAGTCAATGCTTCGTGTGCAAATACTTTTTAGGCATGACAAAATATTAATTTATTTTTTAAAATGTATAATATTACTGTTTAAGGAAAATGGGTAGTTATTTTTATTTTCTTCTTATTTAAATAAATGAATAATTAAGAGAATAGTATCAAATTTGCTTTCCATGGTCACTTATGCAAAAAATCGTCTGCGTGCAAATACTTTTTTTGCTCACTGTAGCTATCCTGCAAACCATCCAACCATTCAATCCACATACTCGGGTTGCGAAAAGACAGCGAATCGTTACAAACATGTGAACTTTTTTAATAAATTTCAATGGACTCTCTTGTAAATACCATTAAATAATAATTAGATCTGTAAATTAATCCACTCTCATTAAAAATCATAATCATCTCGTAATCAGGACTTACTGCTTTTATGTTTCATACTGTTATATAATGTATAGATACATTCTAATAAAAAATATCCTTAGAAGTATTTTCGACATTGGATCTCTAATGACACAAATAAAGCAATTAAAAGACTTACAAGGAAGGTCTCCAAACGGGCATACTCAGAAAAATCTGAAAAAATTACAGAATGTTTTTCTCATATAGTTATATATGTTTATAAAAAAAATTCGGCGGAACCTCCTTATAACGTCCGTAAAAAAATAATTAAAATTTCGTTTATTTGGCGATTTATCTCCGGTTGGCGAAAAAACGAAATTTTGAAAAATACGCTTTTACGCTTCGAATACTTTTTAAAGAAAAAACTTTCTATGTTCAATTTATTTAAATAAGTTTAGTTTAAGTAATTTTAGTTTTGCATTTTTACTTTACTTTAAGTGTAATTTTGTCATATACATTTATATGTACTTATAACAAAATGAAATTAATATATTTTATGATTTAAAACACAATTTAAATTGATTAAAATTGTTCCAAATTGAAAAATACACTGTTAAAAATCTGCTGCATTTTGTTGCAACGCACTCCCTTGCTTGTATAGAAAACGGTTACTTGGCCGTGAAATGGAGCTTTCTCATTGGTTGGAATAGAGATATTATATACAAGCGGTGGAGTGCGTTGCAACAAAATGCAGCAGATTTTTAACAGTGTATGACACTGTCAATTCACCGTGCTATGGAGCATTCTCATTGGTCAGAAGAGAGATATTCTATAAAAGTAGTGGAGTGACGTTGCAGTAAATGCTGCAGATTTTTAACAGTGAAGTCAATTAAAATCAATGCTCAGATTCGTTAAAATCATCTGCTATTGGCGAGGAAATGCACTGCTCGCCAAATCCCGCGTCGCTTTCAGCTTTTCACGCCAATTATTCCAAACTATTTTATTTTTTTACATATCTAATAATGTAATTCCGCCGCTAACTTTCACTGATCCTTTATTACCTACATGAGTAGTTTAATTCGTATTTTTTTCAAAAAATTCTGAGTATGCCCCCAATGGAGACCTTCCTTGTTAGTAGGATAGGATAGTTTTAAGACCTAGAAATATTTTTTTTTTTTTTTTTTTTTTTTTTTTTTTTTTTTTTCGCATTGTAAAGGTTATTTTACTTTTTATATTTTTTATATTATTGGTTATGTTTCAGTAATTTGTTTTCTTGTTCATTAATTGTTTTTCGTTTGCTTTGTTCATTAAAAAACTTTTGGTTTTTTTGTTGTTATATATTATTAGTACATGGAACCCAGGGTTCCCGGGTCACAGAGTAAAGATGAAATTTTTTTTAAGTTAAAATTAAAAAGTCTGATTAAATTTTCCTACGTAATATGCTTTTTAAACTGCCAACTAATTCCAAACAGCAATTTTATATGAAAAATATTAATTATGTAATCATATAAAGTTTTGAAAATTATCGGTACTTCCGAATTAGACGCAAGATAGAAGTTATAGCCAAAGATTTTGCCAAAGAATAAAATTGCATTCTTTCAGTTTTTAAAACCAACTAAGAAAATATGACATACAGATATTCTTAAAAATACATTTTTGTAAAGGTTAATTGATGTATATTTTGTAAAGTAAGTTTACAACAAACTAAAAGTCATTAAATTGATAGATAAAAACGAAATAAAACCAACAACATTCACCGGGTTTTATAACCGACAATATTTTGTCATAACAGGTTTTTAATTGCTGTTTTTTCAGTTGCTATGAAAAAAATGGTAAATAAAATATACAGTGATCTGTTATTTTCCATGGAGAAAAGAGATGGACGTGCAGTATGCGATTAAATCGATTTGAATGGATGGGCATTATTCTTCCAATTTAAGTCTCTTATTCGACCCAAACAAAACAATCACGTAGAACAGAGACCGAATTCTTTAACATCATTTTTTCTCTAAATGAAAAATATGTGATTATATTTTAGCATTCTAAAATAGCATTTCATTGTATTATGAATTAAAACTGTATTGCTAAAAGTTATCCTCTTTTGCGAAAGCACGCGGTTGTGTTTGATGCAATTCAGTGAATTTTAGGGTTATATTTTTTGGTGTCACCTCCAGCCACCAAACTGCATCTCTAGTCTTTTTTTTTTTTTTTTTTTTTTTTTTTACTCTGTGGTTATTTTTCCTTTATTTCCCACATAAATGCGACATTCAAGTTGCCACCATTAGAGAAATTGAACAAAAAACTACAAAAAAATTAATAACTCAAAAACAAATTGAGATACAGTTTTCTAACAAACTGCATTTAAAAGTGCATTTTTTTCTCTATATTATGGTACAAAAGTTGAAAACGTGCTATGTCTAGCAGTAAAAATTTGCTATAACGAAAACTGCAAAACCGAAATTTCATCGGAAAGTGTTGCCATTCAAAACATGACGTATGCGTTACGCACAGATACGTTTGGCCTTTATTATATAGATTTTTGAATGCAGGTTTGGCGGGCGTTGAGAAATTTCTATTTTTAAAGAGGGGGGTGGGGTTAAGTCTCGTCTGTCCTCCCTCTGAAGAAGAACAGATTGTTTTTTCTTGCCTGTATTTTGTTTATAGTTTTTTAATTGTTTATCGTTAATTATTTACCTTTTTGACATACACTCTATCCTTGAAATTTTGAACTTTCATTTCATAATGTGAAATTAAAAGACTTATAATTTCACATAGTCATTTTCCTGGCATGACAAATTGCGATGTGTGCAAAGTGATGCCTTCTTCTATGCTGTATAAATATCTTTTTCTAGTTTTTAGCTCAAACTCTACCAAAACCTGAGAGCTTATGCGCCCGCCCTTTCTGTATGCATGTACTTTCGCGAGTACATGCGTAAAGCGATAACTCATGATAAAAATACCCGATCCACTTGCAATTTTGTATATAGGTATATTCTGATAAGGCGCTTCCCTGATTAGTTTTTGGAGTTCATTTGATAGGTATAAGTGGGGGAACGGGAAGTTCATACCCCTCCACTTAATTTATATAAATGGGTTTTTCATGCAGAATTATCAATTTTCGTTCACAATTTAGATATAGGATCATTCTGATGAGGCACCTCCGTGATTGGAATTAGATGTTCATCGGATAAGTATAAACGGGGAGAACGGGGGGGGGATAATGTCCCTCCCTTTAATTTATATAAATGGGTTTTTCATACAGAATTATCAGTTTTCGTTCAAAATTTAGATATAGGTTCGTATTAACATTTTTAAAAAACCGCCGGAAGGGGGCGCTGCAATAACGATTTTTGTGATATTTCCAACATTGTACCATCTAAAAGTGTATGAAGTTATGCATAGAATTGAATCAAATTTTTTGGGTTCATGTGTTTGGCTATGGCTAGTAGGTCCGCCCTGAATTAAAAAAAATTCGCTGGAAGGGGGTACTATAATCACGATGTCTGTGCATTTTCATTATTTTATCGTCAAAAAATGTGTGAAGTTATAAGTAGAACTGAAATAAAATTTTTGTGTATGATTGTTTTTGAGAATGGCAAGTAGGTCCGCACTGAATTTGAAAAAAAATCTGCCTATCATTCAAGTGTCCATCGACTCGTGCAGAAACGGAAACTCGTTTTTACTCCGATTAATTTACTGAAGCAGAAATTTAAGATGAAAATCAAAATTGGTATAGTATTGAATTATAATTATTAAAGGATTAACATGCGTAACTATTTTTAAAAATATTAAAATGTGTGTATGAGATAGAAGAAAGTTTTGGGATTGGCCCATTTATTATTTCGAATTTTAATAAATGTTAAAGTCTTTTTTTGACGCCATTTTAGTTAGTGTTTGAAAAGTGAAATTATTAATATGGATTTTTCTGAAATATTTGAGCATTTTAAGTATGTATATATATATATTATATATATATATATATATATAACAAAACCAAAAGAAATTCCAAATCCCCAAAATACATGGAAGTCTTCATCAGGGAGGCCCCTCCATGTAGGGGTAAATAAAGAGAAGTTTCTGAAAGGATGTAGGCTCATAAGCTAAATTACATCCTTAGCCCCTTCTTAGGGGGCCTTAAAATCTTAGGGGGCTAAGGATGTAATTTAGCTTATGAGCCTACATCCTTTCAGAAACTTCTCTTTATTTACCCCTACATGGAGGGGCCTCCCTGATGAAGACTTCCATGTATTTTGGGGATTTGGAATTTCTTTTGGTTTTGTTATATACATTTTTTACATTTCTTTTTGTAGCATTTTGCGCATTGGTCTGTAAAAAACTGTTTATTTGTTTCTTCATTTAAAAAAAAAAAAAAAAAAAAAAAAAAAAAAAAAAAAAAAATAATTGAATGGTTTTAATAAAATTGTGTATATATATATATATATATATATATATATATATATATATATTTAACTTTCAACAATTTTATATCTTATTTATACCGGCGCTAAATTTTTGAAACTTTTGAATTTAAAAATGTTCGGAATTTTTAGTTTTACTTAAATATTTTTTCTTGAATATTTTTAACTTAATTTACAAGTGCTTTTGTAATTATTTTAAAATTAAATGTAATGATGCTGCCATTTATGTAAGGATTTAATAACACTGATAAACAAATTTTAACGAATTTTCGATTTCTCTATATACGTTGGGTGTTTCTCATAGATTTTAAGCTACTGAAAAAGAATATGTTTGTAAAAATTTTCTATCACCCTCCAATTTTGAGAAATGTCATTGATACGTTTTGGAGAATGTGGGCATCGTATAGGCATTATAATTATATTATATTATTCTCTTTCATGTATTTGATTCACATAAACATTCCTTTTTCTTATTACAACGATAGAAGATACAGCAAGAGAGTAGAAACAGATGTCTCCCTAATAAATTTTATGTTAGCGACCTTGAACAGACAGCCCTAGCCACCCCCACAGTATTTGACTTTAACGCAAATCTCTGACAGTGGAAACTTATCTTTCGGGGCAAATACATTACTATTTCTTTGTTCTGTAAGACTTTTTAATTAAATTTTGATTATAATTATCGTATTTTCCTCTACAATATGTAAAACATGTCTAGAGAATGCGTTAATGAACCCGATTCTTTTTGCTGTATGTGCGGGGAGCTAACTTTGAAAAAGCATCGATGCGCCTATCATATGTACTTTGGATATAAAGTAGGTGAACGAGAGAAGAAATGGGCACCTCGTTCTTGTTAAACACAATGTGCTACAAACCTCCGGACGTAGATGAAAGGTACAAAAAAGTGCATGTCCTTTGCTATATCCATGATATGGCACATGCCGAAGGATCAAATAACCGACTGCTACTAATGTATTACAAAAATTAAAGGATTCTTTGTAAGAAGTAAACATAAAATTAAGTACACGAACTTAGATTCAGCATTGTGACCAGCATTACATAATGATGATTTACAAATACCGAAACATCCAGAGAATTTTACATATGATGATGTAGCAGTAGAAATGGAAATCGATGAAACTGAAACTTCCTCTACATCTGATATGAACTATTCTCGTGGCATAAATGAAGAACTACACTAAATTACTCAAAAAGAATTAAAGGATTTTGTGAGAGACTTAAATTTATAAAGAAAAACTGAGAATTACTTGATCAAGATTGCAAAATTGGAATCTCCTGAAAAACAATACAAAGATATCTATTTATCGAGATTGATATAAAAAATATTCAACATTTTTTTAAAGAAAAGATGATTTATGCTATTGTAATGATATAAGTGGCTTAATGTCTGCTTTAAATTGCTAATATAACTCGGAACAATGACCTATAAGAGAGCCCACAGATAAGACATTTACCGCTACATAAAATATGAAATTTCTTATTAATATCATTTCTTTTTACAAAAAATCTATATTTTTCTGAAACTTTATAAACAATGCATACTTTCAGTGTTTTAAATATTAATTTTAAGCTTTATAAATGTTTATTTAAAAACTTGTCATTACTAAAATACCAAATGATAAATTTCATAAGGTGTATGTGTTGAATAAATACTACAAAATTGAGATTTTCAGGATTTTGGATTTTTTAAAAATCTGTGGGTGATGGACACTTTTTAATGGCATATTCTTTCACAGCACCACCTAAAATATAAAAGTCACCACATACTTAGTTAGAAACAGAAACCTTGTTTATCAGTGTAATTATAAATTAATCATTTTGGTTTACTAATTTAAGTATAAAATATTTTACTTGCGATTTTAAACAAAATTCTTGATGCGATCTGTGATCTGTGATCACACTTACCCATATTTTATTATTAGTATTACTGGGTGTTTCAAAAATGACCGAAATATTTCAAAAATCAATAAAAATTAAACGGGCAGCGATAGACATACACCGTTTATTGCAATATGTTTGGGAAATCAGTAAATTTTCAAGCAAACAAACTTTTGAAATTAATTACAATTTTCAACAACAGATGACGCTGCAGGCGATTTGAAAGCTATAGAAGAAAACACAGTCTGTGAGTTAGCCATTCTGTTTCGTCTTTTGTTAAGTCGTCTTTTTGCTGTAAGCGTGTGCTGTTCACAGATTGCAAGTTTGCTGTGAAAAAATAGTTTATTCCTAAGAACAGAGGATTTTTAATTACCAGGTGCACCCCCACAATCGAGAAACCATTGAACAACTGAAGCAGTAGATCTCTTCTGCATGTGAAGCCATCCAGCCTGACATGTTTACAAAGGTTTCTGGTAATTTTGTTCAGAGACTAGGCCATATTATTGCTGCGCATGGTGGATATGTGGATATGTGCGCATAGTTTAGATTTTTTCAGACTGCAGCGCCATCTGTTGTTGAAAAGTGTAACTGATTTTGAAAGCTTGTCTGCTTGAAAATTTACTGTTGTCCAAAGCATATTGCAACAAACGGTGTATTTTTATTGCTGCCGTTTAATTTTTATTAATTTTTCAAATATACCGGTTTTATTTTTAAACACCCTATATATTGTTGTTTGTTTTAGATGTACCTTATTTATATATAAACACAGACACAAAAATTAACTCTAAGTTTATTTAAATTATTCATATGCATGATTAACACCTTTTAAGTGAATCGTTTATTTTCTAAATTCATTTTTTTAATGAAAAACTACTTTGATTAAGGAGCCGAAGGAGCCGAAAAAATGCCTCGACCAGGAGTGATCAAAGTGCACCTTCCCTATCACCTCACTCCTCGCTCAGACAGTGCCAAGTATATCTACGTCACCAGAAATCCTAAAGACTGCTGCGTCTCTTATTTCCACCACATGCGAAATATTCCAGGTCACGCATTCAACGGAACTTTCGATGAGTTCTTCGAATTCTTCATCAGCGGCAACATCGATTATGGCGATTATTTTGACCATCTTCTTGGCTGGTATGAACACAGGTAATGTATTTTAGGAATATAAATCATATACACTCAAGAGCCGAAACATTATGACCCCCTACCTAATAACGTCTTGGCCAACCTTTGATCCACAAAACAGCTGCAAACCACCTTGGTATAGATGCCACAAGTTCTTGGGAGAGGACCGGAGATAAATTGCATTTGTTGTTCAAGCATAGTGGTCATGCATTTTTATTTGCTAACACCTAGTCATAAAACGCGATTGCTTCTACTGATGGTTTCACCATCTTCAACCATTTCCTACAAGTACTAACAACAATATCTCCCGAACAACCCACGAGACGTTCAGTTTCGAAGTTACTCATTCTGAGTCGACTAGCGACTGAATTCTTCCCTCGTTTAAAGTAATTTAGATGAGCAGCCCTTACCCTTACAATCATATGTAAGTACAAAAATGTTTCCTGAGACACCCGAGCACCATTGAAATATATTCCCGAAGGATTGTGCGCCTTCCACATCACCCAGGTGAGTTTATTGCAAAATGTGGGAGTGGTCACAATGTGTTGGCTCTTGAGTGTATTTTTAAAATTGCATTTCAAAAAGGTAGTTTTGAGCTCTGGAATGCCGTTGAATGACATTCGAATTGTGTGTTCTGTCGGTTTAAGATCCAAGATATTAAGTCATCAAGACGTTAACTGGAATTCATTATTATGTTCTTTGAACCAATCGAGTTCGATTTGAGTCATGAGCTTTGTCTTACACAAAGACCCCATTTCCCTTCTGGAAGACAGATACCATGTAATGGTGCAAATGATTCAAGATGATGTTCAGACAATCCTTGAAGTTCATAATCTGTTCTACAACAACCACAGGACACAGAAACGGCCATTAGACGATTCCGCAAAGCTTAAAATTGCTACAACTTTTCTGTGTATGTTCTATTGTATAAAGCGACTAACAGTTCGCATAGAAGACTGCGTATTCAAAAACGGCCATCGAAGTGTTGAGTATAGGCGTAGGAACCGGGGGAGCTGGGAGAGCTCAGCAAGCTCAGCTCCCCCGGAAGAAATTAAAAAATAAAAACTAAAGATAAAAATCTCCAAACTGAAGATAGCTTTAATACGATATGAGAAGACAAGTCTCCCTCCGCTCCAACACAATTCGATCAAAAAGAAAAATTGAGAATTTTCAGTGAAGCACTGATCCTTACTACCAATAAATTGGTAAAACGATTTAATCAAAAGACTTTTGACTTTCTGATAAAGATCAATCCATATTCACAGATACAGCTCCAACCACATCAGAAGATATAAAACAAAAGCTTAGAATACATGCTGATGATTTTGATTTGACAAACCTTTCTGCAAACTTGACATTTCTACCAACACTAGTCCTGAACGGAATTGACAGAAAAGCTTTGTCGATCATAATTAAAGTGATGTCATTGCAGGAATTAGTAAAAAAATATTTTCTGAAGTTTACCTTTTTGGCAGAATTTATATTGGTTATTCCGGTATCATTAGTGATAGTTCAGAGATCTTTCAATGCTCTTTTTCAAACAGACATACCGCCATCAAACAACGGGTCAACATAGACTCAATCACTTGATGCTATTGCATATCTATAAAGAGGAAGCCTTTAAAACTGATTTGGAAGAGAATTGTAAAGAATTTGTAAGCAAAACAACAGTAAAATAAATTTTGGTAAATATGAGTGGGAGAAGCCTGAAATTTGAATATTGCATACGGGATTGTCCATAAATTAAGTGTCATCAAGTATATCGAATAAAAATTATTTAAACTGGATTAAAAAGTCGGCGATCTTTCTATATGCTTCGATTTTATACTCTTGTTTGTGAAAAGGGCAACAAAAGAAATCTTCCAAAATGAATTGAATGAAATTATCCTCGCCACTAGCTTTTGACAATATGCTCCGCACACTGTAAAAATTGAAGACCCAAATTGGGGTGAAAGATTTCTGGGTATAGTAATGTTCCTAAAATGGTACAGTAAGGATTCCAAAATGGTAGAGTATTGTTCCCAAAATCGATAACCCAAAATGGTTCAAAACAGAGCAGATCTTTATTAACATTAAATTAATCAAAATTTCTGAGGTACAATGTATATACTATCTAGGATATTTTAATTATTTTAATGTTATTAAAAATCAGACTTTTTAAAAACGATTTTGTGCTACAAACTGAACTTTCCAAATTGGAACAATGCTGTACCCAAAAATCTTTCAACCCAATTTGGGTATTTTGTTTTTACAGTGCAGTGGCGTGCGAAGAGAAAACTGCGCCCGTGGCAAAGTATCAATTTGGCGGCCCCTTCCCCAACTTTTTCTTCTGACAAGTCAAAAAATGGCGTTGGTAGTATAAATTTGGCGCCCCTTAAAATTACATGCTCGGAGCGACTGCCCCCTTAGTCCACCCCCTTTCGCACAGCGCTGATTGTTTGGAATTCAATTTTCTTTCTGTTTTTAAAATTATTGCGACTTATTAATGATTCAGCATTTTAAATTTTATTTAAGCAATTTTTTCCACTTTTAAAATTTTAAAATTTTATTTGTGTCTCCACTAATTTTTTTTTAATTTCGGATTGTAAAACATTTAAAAATTTGCATTTTATTTGAACATTTTTAATTTGATTAAAATAAAAAAAAAACTTCCTTTTATATTTATTTTTAAATTAAATTTGTTGGTGCTACCGTCTGTGTAAGAATTTAATAATTATAAATTAACAATTTGGATTTATTAATTAAAGTATCAGTTGTTTTGAAAGAAACATTGAACGAAACCCTCTGTGCGATCTGCGATGTCACTCACCCACATTTACAGCAGTATAACTTTCTGAAAATGCAATTTTCGAAACCATTTATCGAACTTTTAAGGTTCTTATACCTGTCAGGCGAAGTGCTCGTGAGCTAATGCTAATCCTTTGGGGAGGTTATTTGCTAATACCGCGTTTGCATTTCGACAATTTTAAATGTTTCTTTTTTTTTCTCCATTGAATAGCTGAGATACATCTCGACACCGCTCATTTTTACTTTCTTCTATCTTTACAAGAAGAAAGTATTGGATTCATGAAAATTTTCGACTTCCGGTTTTCGACGGATTTATACGTTTTAGAAGGTCCTGAACACGTTTTGACTATTTTTAGAAAATGTCTGTCTGTGAGTCTGTCCGTCTGTCTGTCTGTCTGTCTGTCTGTCTGTCTGTCTGTCTGTGTGTCTGTCTGTATGTGACAAGAAATTTGTGGGCGCTCTATCTCAAGAACTAATGCTCGAAATTTAATAAAATTTTATATTCAGTTAGACCTTGATGTGAATTAGTGCCTATTGGTTTTTGGTGAAAATTGGCCTGCAGGTGGCGCTGCTATACTACGTTTTTCATGATTTTCAAGATTGCTATATCTCAAGAACTAATGCACAGAATTTTCCCAAACTTCAGATTCTGTGACCCCTTGATATACATAGACGCTGATTAAGTTTTGGTGTAAATTGGCCAGTAGGTGGCGCTGCTATGCCACTTTTTCATGATTTTCATGATAGCTATATCTCAAGAACTAATGCACAGAATGTCACCAATCTTCAGATTCCGCGATACCTTGAGATACATAGCCGCTGATAAGGTTTTGGTGTGAATTGTCCTATAGGTGGCGCTGCTATGTTACATTTTGCACGACTTTTGCGATAGCTATATCTCAAGAACTAATGCAGAAAACTTCATCAAATTTTAGATTCTGTTACACTAGAATATATAACATAATTAGAAGCTGATTATATTTTGGTATTAACCTTGCAACAGGTGGTGCAGCTATGCTGCATTTTGCACGATTTTTCCGATAGCTATATCTCAACAACCAACGCACAGAATTTCATCAAACTTCAGATTTTGTTACAAAATGACTTATAACATAATTACACAATGATTACGTTTTGTTATAAATCCTTCAACTGATGATGCTGCTGTGCTATATTTTACACGGTTTTTTTAACGAGCTATATCTCAAGAACTAATGCATGGAATTTCATCAAACTTCAGATTCTTTTACACCATAACATAATTAGACGCTTTTTTACGTTTTGGTATAAATTGTCCAAGATATGGTGTTGCTGTGCTACGTTTTGCAATTTTTTTGTTATAACTATATCTCAAGAACTAATGGACGAAATTCCATCAAATTTCAGATTCTGTTAGGGCTTGACATAAATAGATGCTTATTAGGTTTTAGTATAAATTACCCAACATGAGGCACTACTAAGCTCATTTTCTCAGAATATTAATTAAATTTTGCGTTTCAGGCTTTTCGGATACCAGAATCCCATTAGGCTAGGTCAAGTGTTCGAGGAAATTCGATAGTGGATAACTTTGGGGTCACCACGTTTTTTTTTTTTATTTTTTTTTTTATTTTTTTTTTATTATTTTTTTTTAATATTAAAATGTATTTATGAGATAGAAGAAAGTTTTGGGATTGACACATCCAACTAGTTTACTTTTTACTTTCTTCTATCTTTACAAGAAGAAAGTATTGGATTCATGAAAATTTTCGACTTCCGGTTTTCGACGGATTTATACGTTTTAGAAGGTCCTGAACACGTTTTGACTATTTTTAGAAAATGTCTGTCTGTGAGTCTGTGTGTCTGTCTGTCTGTCTGTCAGTCTGTCTGTCTGTATGTGACAAAAAATTTGTGGGCGCTCTATCTCAAGAACTAATGCTCGAAATTTCATAAAATTTTATATTCAGTTAGACCTTGATATGAATTAGTGCCTATTGGTTTTTGGTGAAAATTGGCCTGCAGGTGGCGCTGCTATACTACGTTTTTCATGATTTTCAAGATTGCTATATCTCAAGAACTAATGCACATAATTTCACCAAACTTCAGATTCTGTGACCCCTTAATATAAATAGACGCTGATTAAGTTTTGGTGAAAATTGGCCTGCAGGTGGCGCTGCTATACTACGTTTTTCATGATTTTGAAGATTGTTATATCTCAAGAACTAATGCAGAGAATTTCCCCAAACTTCAGATTTTGTGACCCCTTGATATACATAGACGCTGATTAAGTTTTGGTGTAAATTGTCGAGCAGGTGGCGCTGCTATACCACGTTTTTCATGATTTTCATGATAGCTATATCTCAAGAACTAATGCACAGAATTTCACCAAACTTCAGATTCCGCGATACCTTGAGATACATAGCCGCTGATAAGGTTTTGGTGTGAACTGACCGATAGGTGGCGCTGCTATGCTACATTTTGCACGATTTTTGCGATAGCTATATCTCAAGAACTAATGCTGAGAACTTCATCAAATTTTAGATTATGTTACACTAGAATATATAACATAATTAGACGCTGATTACATTTTGGTATTAACCTTGCAACAGGTGGTGCAGCTATGCTGCATTTTGCACGATTTTTCCTATAGCTATATCTCAACAACCAATGCACAGAATTTCATCAAACTTCAGAATTTGTTACAAAATGACATATAACATAATTACACGATGATTACGTTTTGTTATAAATCCTTCAACTGATGGCGCTGCTGTGCTATATTTTACACGGTTTTTTTAAACTAGCTATATCTCAAGAACTAATGCACAGAATTTCATCAAACTTCAGATTCTTTTACACCATAACATAATTAGACGCTTTTTTACGTTTTGGCATAAATTGTCCAAGATATGGTGTTGCTATTCTACGTTTTGCAAATTTTTTGTTATAACTATAACTGAAGAACTAATGGACGAAATTCGATCAAATTTCAGATTCTGTTAGGTCTTGACATAAATAGATGCTTATTAGGTTTTAGTATAAATTATCCAACATGAGGCACTACTAAGATCATTTTCTCAGAATATTAATTAAATT
Source organism: Maratus speculifer (assembly GCA_964019185.1). NCBI lineage: Eukaryota > Metazoa > Arthropoda > Arachnida > Araneae > Salticidae > Maratus > Maratus speculifer. Next base: position 285,461,705 of record OZ025298.1, on the reverse strand, counting down.
TTGCTTTTTAGGCTTTTCGGCTACAGAATCTCATTAGGCTAGGTCAAATGTTCGAGGAAATTCGATAGTGGGTAACTTTGGGGTCACCATGTTTTTTTTTAATATTAAAATGTACTTATGAGATAGAAGAAAGTTTTGGGAATGACACATCCAACTAGTTTGATTTTGGTTGCAGATACTTTTTTAAACGACACTTTCATTTTCAAAACTAGTTTCGATAGTGCAAGTTACTTTTTAAAAAATATCTGCAAACAAAATCGAAAAAGTAAATAAGGAGCGATGTCGAGATACATCTCACAAGGAAGGTCTCCATTGGGGGCATACTCAGATTTTTTTTGAAAAAAATATGAATCAAACTACTCATGTAGGTAATAAAGGACCAGTGAAAATTAGCGGCGGAAATACATTATTAGATATGTAAAAAAATAAAATAGTTTGGAATAATTGGCGTGAAAAGCTGAAAGCGACGCGGGATTTGGCGAGCAATGCATTTCCTCGCCAAAAGCAGACGATTTTAACGAATCTGAAAATTGATTTTATTTGACTTCACTGTTAAAAATCTGCAGCATTTACTGCAACGTCACTCCACTACTTTTATAGAATATCTCTCTTCTGACCAATGAGAATGCTCCATAGCACGGTGAATTGATCATGTCATACACTGTTAAAAATCTGCTGCATTTTGTTGCAACGCACTCCACCGCTTGTATATAATATCTCTATTCCAACCAATGAGAAAGCTCCATTTCACGGCCAAGTAACCGTTTTCTATACAAGCAACGGAGTGCGTTGCAACAAAATGCGGCAGATTTTTAACAAAGTATTTTTCAATTTGGAACAATTTTAATCAATTTAAATTGTGTTTTAAATGATAAAATATCTTAATTTCATTTTGTTATATGTACATATAAACGTATATGACAAAATTACACTTAAAGTAAAGTAAAAATGCAAAACTAAAATTATTTAAACTAAACTTATTTAAATAAATTGAACATAGAAAGTTTTTTCTTTAAAAAGTATTCGAAGCGTAAAAGCGTATTTTTCAAAATTTCGTTTTTTCGCCAACCGGAGATAAATCGCCAAATAAACGAAATTTTTATTATTTTTTTACGGACGTTATAAGGAGGTTCCGCCGAAATTCTTTTTATAAACATATATAACTATATGAGAAGAACATTCTGTAATTTTTTCAGATTTTTCTGAGTATGCCCGTATGGAGACCTTCCTTGTCAGCTATCCCTGATGGGGGTGACCACTTCTCTTGACAGGGACAGAAGCCTTAACATACAATTTTTTAAAGAAAACCAAAATTTCAAAACAATAATTAGTCAATAATAAATATAAAAAAAAATAGGAGAAAGTTTAAAAATTCCTTCAAGAACCTAAGAAATGGATTTCGAAAAATATTTATATTTTTGACGGAAAAAAATTTTGGCTTTTTTTTAAGAGCTTTTTGGCAATTCTGTCCAAATGCTTGTCATCTGTGAGGGAACATTGGTTTGGAATTTGCTAGAAATATTAATGTCTGACCTAATTAGACACCATAAGTTTTCAAAACTGTACAAAAACATTAATTTACACTATGATTTACTTTTATCAAAAGACACAAAATTTAACATAACAACGTTTCATTTTTAACATTCGAAACTTTATTGTATATGACTTCAAAAGAAAATAAGGTTCTTTCTAATAAGGCGCTTTCCTGATTAATTATGGGGGTTCATTGGTTCGGTATACTGGAGGGTAGGGGAATAATCCCCCCCCCTTAATTTAGATAATGGGTTTTTCAAGCAGAATTATCCGATTTACTTGCAATTTTGTAAATAGATTTCTTCCGATAAGGCGCTTCCCTAATTAGTTTTGGGGAAATATAAAGGACAGGAACAGGAGATAATCCGCCCGCTTAAAATAATGAAACGGGCTTTTCATACATAATTATCCGATTTGCTTCAAATTTGGTATACAAGTTTATTTTGATAAGGCGCTTCTCTAGTTAGGCTCACCCCTTAATTTAGGTAAATGTTTTTATTGCCGATTTCTTTATCTTTTTTAAGGGCATTTTTCATTGAAATAAGAGTATATTATACAAATATAGTGAAAAGCCTTTGAGTTCACCACTTTAACTGGGCACTTTTCTTTTTCTTTTAATATTTATTGTGGTTATTACTGACAAAGTTACCGGTCCATGTAGTCAATAGGTACAGCATTGCAGTTCTAATCAAAAGTTTGGCTCCCGGCCTGGAATTTTTCACTCAGTTGGAAAGAATTTATTTCGATTGATATTTTTACCAGTTTGATTTGAGTTGAAAATAATAAACAGTATCTACGTATCCATCGTTTAGTGGAATTCCAATGCCAATGATACATTCTGTTGAACCGCTTACTTTGCAGACCAGATGCTATTGCAAACAAGGTTACCTGAATGAAATGAGTCGGTCTATTGCTGGTCCAGGTAACTCAATAGGCAGAGCGCTGGCAATTTAAGCCAAAGCTTTTGAGATCGACTTAAAATCTTTGACTTAAATTCTCAAAGAACCTTGGCATTTCTTTTGGCGGAATTCAAAGATTTTAAATTCCCGGCCAAGGAGCATTTTAAATGTTGAAAATTTTTCATTTCATACAATATCTTTCCCATCTACTTTGATTTGAGTTAAAAATCATAAAATTTTCTACTTTAGTCACCTGGTTCCAGTTCTTATATGTTTTCCTACTTAACATCCCATGATCCCAAAATCAACATTTCTCCTTGAGTGTATTGACAGTATTCTTCAATTTGTACGTCTTTCGTATGAAACCGCATTCAAATACGAAAAATTTACGCAAAGTTACAAGTGTTTCAATTATATTCACTAATTTTTTGGGGTCTTTTATTATACTTCAAACATAATTTTTTTTCAATATTGATTTTTCAACTACTTTTAAATTTTGAAATGCTCCTTGCTGCATAATTTTGTATCAAAATTGATGAAACTGATAAGGAAGAATCCTGATATTGCTTAAAAGGAAATTTATGTATCCATTTTAAAAATCGACTTCTTTAAGTCAGTTAAATTCTTTTTTTAGCTTATTATAAAGAAGAATTTTTATCAAAATCGACATTAATTAGAATTCAGAAAAATTTCTCTAAAAAATTAACAGTTAAAAAGGATTAAAAAATCGACACACAGATTTGTTTGGAATGGAATTTTATATGATTAAATTCCAAAATCGAGGAAATATGTAAAAAATTAACACGCAAGGATCATTTTAAAAGTTCATTCAAAAATGTAATTATTTTTAAAGATTTTAAAATTATAATAAAATTGGAAATTTATTTTAAGGGGCCTTACATAAATGATGTCACGCATGAAGAGGGGGAGAAGGAGTATTTGTGAAATTGTGACACTTTGTGACAAGGGGGTAGAAGGGGGTAAGAAGAAATGTGACATCACACATTTTGATTAAAATAAAAGCATTAAAAAACAGAAGATTGAATTTTGTAGCTATTTTGAAATTAAAATATTTTGTGTTGCTGAAGTAAAAATAAAATTTAAAGTCAAGTAATATTAAATCCCATCTAAATTCCAAAATACTTCTACTTTCAATTGCTCTTTCATATTAAATTTTATTATTATTGTATATTAGTTATGTTTTTTTTTTTTGTTGTTGTTGTAAACCTTAATTTTACTTCATACAAAATAGTAATTTTTATTGTTATGCTTACACATCTCATTAAAACACATTGTTAAAGTTTAAAAATAAAATTGAAATATGATTTGTATCTGTTGATATTATGAACTTCAATTATTATACTGTTTAAATTCTTACTCATGCACTCATGCTCCTTGTATTTAACGTGCTTTTTATATGTAGTTTTCTTCTGTTAACTTTTGTGGCAATTGTTGGTTATTAGTTTAAAATAAGTTTTTTCAGCTTGTTCCATAGTGGAAGCCTGTTACCTTTCTTTTCTAAATTAAAATTATCTTCGTAATGTTTATTTCATATTTTTTATCTGAATTAAGTTAATTAATTCTTGTTTACCCATTATCTGCTAAAATATTTTCAAGTGGTTATGGGCCCAGACTTGCTTCGCACTGCGCGATAGTTACGGTAACGAGAATTAGTCCTAACCAACGGTAAAACGCATTTCAAATTTGTGTGTTTGGTTAGTTAATAAAGATAAAAATATGGAACTTTTTACGACTGATAAACTTCTTGGCTCTGAGAATTGGGTCAGATGGAAATGGATGGTGGAAGGCTTGCTAATGGAAAAAGAAAATGCTTTCGAGGTGTGCTCTGGCGAGATTGTACAGCCAGAACCGGTTCCTGAAGGTGCTGCTGCTGCAGATAGGAACAAATATAACAGAGACTTAGCCAACTTCAATAAAGGCAACAGAGCTGCTAGAGGTATTTTTTCAAGAACTCTAGATAGCAGAATATGTGACCTCGTATCTATGTGCAAAACTGCAAGAGAAATATGGGTGAAACTACATGAACTGTTTGAGCAGAAAAATACTCAAGCTCAATATGCCTGCCAAATGCAGTTTTCATCTTTTGTGCGAGATCCGACGGATTCAATGGCTATGCACATAGCAAAACTAGATCGCCTAGTGTCACGGATGTCTGATTTGGATATCAAACCAAATGACTTTGTGGTAATGAGTAAGCTTTTGGAGACTTTATCTAGTGACTTTGAGCCACTGAAAATGGCTTGGTGTGCAAGACCTGAAGAGACACAGACACTAGTGGAGCTCAAGAAATTACTTGTTGCAGAAGAGCAAAGAAGAATGTTAGACTTTTCCAAAGAAAATGAATTAAATGTCTTACTTGCCAAGTCTAGTTTGAGAAAAGTTCACAGTGCTGCAGAAAAGTATGGCAACCATGCAAACAAGCAGGGGAAGCAGTCTAAATGTTTTAGATGTGGGAAAAGAGGTCACATGAAACGTGATTGTACTGTTAAAAAAGTTAATAATGCGCATGAGAGAAAATCAAAGGATGAAATTTTTATTAGTGAATGCCTTGCAGCCAATTGTGATGACACATGGGTCATTGATACAGGAGCCACGCAACACATAACGAACAGACACGATGTCTTTCAAAGCTTTACACAGTATAAGTGCCCAATAGAAGTAAGGGTTGGTAATAATTCCACAATGAAAGCGTATGGCCATGGTGAAATCTCTGTGAAAATGTTAGTTAACGGCAACTGGAAAGCCAGTGTACTGGAAAATGTATTATATGCTCCAGATGCTTCGAGAAATTTATTTTCTGTAATTCAAGCTCTAGACCATGGGTCAACATTTAAGATGTGTAACAAAAAGTGTGAATTTGTAAAACCTAAAGGAGTTGCTGCTGTGGGAATACGCCAAGGTAACTTATTCAGATTGCTATGCAAAGTAATAGTACCTGCTTTAAACAGTGCAACTAACATTGTTACAGTGCCCTCTACTAAAGCTCAACTTACTGAATCAAACTCGCTTCAACTTTGGCATGAGAGACTTGGACATTTGAATAAACAGCATGATCGAAATGTAAGGGACAGGACACAGTTAAAGGCACCAGAACGTCTTATTGAATGCTGTATTGCCGAAGAGAGTGAACCGGAACACTACTACCAAGCAGTAAAATCGGAAAAGGTAAATGAATGGCAAGCTGCAATGGATGAGGAAATTAAATCGTTATTAGAAAACAATACTTGGTATTTGACAAATCTACCAGAAGGAAGACGAGCCATTACAAACAGATGGGTATATAAATTGAAACAGTCACCAAGGTGTTGGAACAAGCGATTTAAAGAGTTCCTGGGAAAATATGGTCTTACAGAAAGTGCTGCTGATCCATGTTTGTTTTGCAGTTACGAGAAGCAACATAAGTTGTTATTAGCATTACATGTAGATGATGGACTCGTTGCCACAACTCCTGAAATCAAGAATAATTTCCTTGAAGAATTACAGCGTGAATTCAAGGTAACATACAAAGATGCTGAATATTATCTTGGTGTAGAGATAAAAAAGCTGACAAGTGGAGATATTTTTATTAGTCAGCAAAATTTTGCTAATAAAGTTTTGGAAAAATTCAACATGAAAGATGCTAATCCAGTTCCTACTCCCATAGAAAAGGATAATATTTCAGGGGAAGATAATGAAGAGATTGTTTCTGAAAAAGTTCCTTACAGACAAGCTGTAGGCAGTTTGATGTACATGGCAGTTGCTACCCGTCCAGATATTGCCTTTGCTGTGTCATATTGTTCCCAGTTCTTGGATAAAGCAAAACAAAAACATTGGTCAGTGGTAAAACGAATACTAAAATACATCAAGGGAACATCTAATTTTGCATTAGGGTTTAAGTCTGGTTTTCACCCTGGTACCTTAGAAGCATATAGTGATGCAGATTATGCCAGTGACACAAGAACCAGAAAATCAGTTTCCGGTATTGTATTTAAATACAGTGGAGGAGCAATTGACTGGGCAAGTCGTCGACAGCAGTGTGTGTCATTGAGCACCACAGAAGCAGAGTATATAGCTGCAAGTGAGGCAACCAAAGAAATTGTTTGGCTGAAACGTCTCTTTGATGACATTGCCCCATTAACATCAACGCCTATTCTGCAAGTTGATAATGCGAGTGCAGTTCGTTTGGCTAAAAATCCTGAGTTCCATCAGCGAACTAAACATATAGACATTAGATATCATTTTGTTCGAGAAAAGTGTTTAATTGGTGAAGTCAGTGTCCAGCATATTGATGGTGAATACCAAATTGCGGATATTTTTACAAAAGCCTTACCTAGAAAACGTTTTGAAATGTTAAGGACTCTCTTGGGTATGGTAAGAATGCCATAATTGCAAGTTCAAGGGGAAGTGTTGATATTATGAACTTCAATTATTATACTGTTTAAATTCTTACTCATGCACTCATGCTCCTTGTATTTAACGTGCTTTTTATATGTAGTTTTCTTCTGTTAACTTTTGTGGCAATTGTTGGTTATTAGTTTAAAATAAGTTTTTTCAGCTTGTTCCATAGTGGAAGCCTGTTACCTTTCTTTTCTAAATTAAAATTATCTTCGTAATGTTTATTTCATATTTTTTATCTGAATTAAGTTAATTAATTCTTGTTTACCCATTATCTGCTAAAATATTTTCAAGTGTATCGCAGTGCTTTATTTTTGAATACAAGTATATGTATATATAATATAGCGTGAAATGTGACAAGAGGCGGGGGGGGGGGGGGAATTTGGTGAAGTGTGGCACTTTGTGACAAAGGGGGGAGGTGTCAAAAATATTGAAAAAAAAGTGTGACATCATTTATGGATGACCCCTAAGGTGTTATATATGCTTTTGATGAAATGTATATTATGAAAATTAAAACAAATTATTTTCAATGTCCACCATTCCTTAAAAGAAATAATTAATTCTGAGGATTTATCCTGTAACAATAAAAGTATTTTTTGTAATTAAAATATCTATATATATACTACGCTAACGTATGTGGCACAAAAATCACGATTATTTGTTAATTGTTTAATGGCAACATCCAAATAAAACACATCTTATGGGTTACTATGCAAAAGTGCTTTGGTAAGATTAAGGCTGTGGTAAATTAAATTTATTTATGTTTTGTTCCTTCCCTGCAATTATGGAGCTTCAAGATATCATTATTTTTATTCTTTTTTCTATTCTTTTTACTTAAAAAAATAAATAAAAGTCATGAATTTTTAACTTTTCCATTTCAAATTAAAGTTATGTATTATAAATGAAATGAGTGAAAGGATTATATTATTATATTTCTAATAATTAATGAAATACGAAAAAATGCCACGGGTACAATATTTGGCGATTTATTATCTGCACCGAGCTAGCACAAAAATACTGAGTTCTTGATTTATCAGCACAGGTGTCATACAGGCACCACATAGGCGCGTTTCTAATGCCAATTTGGCAAAAATTCCGTTTTGAAATACCAGTTGCATATATATTTTTAAACTAATTTCTAATAATTACTAAGAATGTATTTATTAAAAATACAACACATTACTCAATGGTGCACAAAACAAGAATTTAAATATACACTTGTACAATTAAAATAAAACAAAAATATCAACGTTTCGCGCCGTCTTCTGCGGGCGTCTTCAGGAAAATATTATATTGGAAAGACTAAGTTTGCTTCTTGATCGGGAGATAATATTTCTAAAAGTTAAAAATAAAGAAAGTTAGAAATATTATCTCTCGATCAAGAAGCAAACTTAGTCCTTCCATCATCATATTTTCCTGAAGACGGCCGCAGAATACGGCGCGAAACGTTGATATTTTTATTTTATTTTTATTGTACAAGTGTATATTAAAATTCTTGTTTTGTGCACCATTGAACAATGTGCTGTATTTTTAATAAATACATTCTTAGTAGTTAAATTTTATGGTGCTAATGTCCAGTATACATTTATTAATTTCTAATATTTTAAAAGGGAAAAAATAATTAAAAAAAAGTTTAGTAAATAACTATAGAATAACCTATAGAATAAAACAATTTATATTATTTTAAAAAAGAAAATAAAAGAAAACAAACAGTTTATTAATACATGAATAACAATTAGCCGGGTTACCATGTGAGACACATATAATTGCCATTTTGTTGCAATCGCGCTAATGTGGTGCGCATATGGCATATGTGTCTATTTCTCTAGCAGAATCTTCTAATTTGGCAAAAAATTGAGCAATTAAAATAAAGTATGAATAAAAGCAATGTGATTTAATGCTTAGTATACATTCAAGGGAGACCAAACTGATTGCCAAGGGCGGCTGGCTTATTATAATTATTCAGTAATAACAATTTTTTTCTAATTCTAGAAATGATTCCAACGTACTATTCATCACATATGAAGAAATGAAAGAGAATCCTGAAGAAGCTATTTTGAAGATGGCTTCTTTTATCGACGAAAAGCTGTACGCTGATCCTTTGCGGAATGATCCGCAGAAACTCCAAAATGTCCTGAAATACAGCAGTTTCGATTACATGAAGAAAACGGTCAACCAGGGAATGGATGACATGTTTAAAATGTCAAAGGAGGATATAATGAAATCTAATTTACCCGATGCGATGAAGAAGATGTTCTCTAACATGCCACCTCAGTTGCAAAAAACAGAAGAGCCAAGGCAACTCAACTTTGTTCGCAAGGGCATTATCGGCGATTGGAGAAATTATTTTTCAGAAGATCAAACTCGAAGATTGGACGAAAAGTTTGCAGAAAGAACGAAAGGAACTGATATTCCACATCTCTGGAGTAAATATATGCAAACAAAATAACAGCTAACCAAAAAATGTAAATTGCTGGTAAATTTCGCATAATAAAGTGGATTTACAGTGTAATCTAATTTCTTGAAACACTATATTCTGATCTAGTACGAAGAAACTATTAGAGCTTGGTTCTGTCTAAATTCATTGATTAGTTTGTTAATTTTAAATTTATTTATTTCAATATGATTAAACTAGGGTGCCCTGCCTCCTGCGAGTTACACTCGTAAGCCAAAACCTAAATTATTACAGTATACTTTGGAGATTTAGCAGACTCCCAAAACACGGAAATGTGCCCTGTTTAAATTATTCCTCTTTGATTGATAAAGCTCTGAATAAATTTAATAATCATAATCATCTTTTTCCTGATTCAAATAATTTTCCAAATTTAAATTTAATCGTTTTGCTATTTTATTCTCCTCTCTGTTTGAAAATTTCTAAAATCATTTCTCGTTTCAATTTCTTCGAACGTTTTAATAAAATTAAAATATCTTTTACCAAAGATCCTACTCTTACGGATAAACGATGGGTCGTATATTTTATTCCTTGTTTTTGTTATTTGAGTTAACTAAATACCATTAAAATTCAGATTAAGCGTAAGCGAGAGGTATATATCCAGAGCCATTGCTAGAAATGATCAGTAGGGAGGGATCAAGAGAATGTGGGGGGGGGGGGGCTAATATTTTTTTTTCTCTCTATTATTGACGCAGACAATAAATTTGTGCATATTCATATTATTTCTTATTAAACTGTTTTATTAATTTCATTTTATAATAAAAAAAGTATGTGATGATGAAAATTTTGAGTGCATAACTGGTGCAAAATTAAACATTATGTTAGTCTCTTATGTGCAAATACAATGAGGGAGTATTGAAACATTTATTTTAGATACAATTTAGTAACTCTGCAACATTTTGAAAGGATGTCAAACCTAAATTAGATTTTTGAACAGAATTTCATTTGAATTTTCATAAAAGAAATCCATTGAGTGACCTTGGAATCTTTTCCAGGGGGGGGAGGCAAAATATTTTAGGGGGGCTGAGCCGCCCATAGCACCCTCTTAGCTATGGCTCTGTATACAATACATCAAACCAAGAAATCACAAACTCATCGATTGCCTCTTACTTGTGAGATGAAAGATATAATATTGCTTAATTAGTGACAACATTGACTGTGACGTCAGCATTATGCATGGACACGTTTGTCACTTTAATACAGATTGCATAAACTACATATATGATCACAATAGTATTAATTTGTTAGTAAAATTACTCTGAAAATAATTTTTTTAAAAGTTATTATTAAATTTTCATATCACTGTTACAAACATGTTTTCCATTTTTTTACCAAAAGATGGCAGCACTAATACTATTTCTGGTTTTTAAAATTGTTATTTCAGTATTATACGTCATGTACATTAGGGTGGGCCGAAAAAAACTTTTTTTCGATTTTCAATGATGGCGGGTGCGGAAAAGTGGCCACTGGTGGCACTCAGTTCTTACAAAAAAATTGAGATTTTTTAGACTTTTCCTTACCCTGCCGCAAATGGCTTGAAGTTTTGCAAAAATGCTGATTTTTGAACTTTTTTAGCTAAAAAGTTAAAAATGTTAAATTAAATTTATTTTGGTTGTATTTACTTGAAAAGGCATATTTAACGTATCAAATGCTTAAATAAGTTCTGATAATGCATTATTTAATTGCTATGTGTATTTTTAATTAGCCTATTTTCAAAGCTTTTTCGCGTATAATAGGCAAAAATTGTATTGGTTTGAATCGTTCGTTAATTTCTCTCTTATTTATGTCCCTTAGTCTTTATATTTTTTTCTATGTGTCAAAGGTCATGTATTTGGACAGCGGTATAACTCAAAAACAAATCTGGAAGGTGAAATTGGCGTGAAGCAGGACTCTAAGCGTCAGCAATGCCTCATCGTAGTGTTGAAGGAGTGAAACAGGAAATAGAAGAGAGGAGAGAATGCGATAAGAAATTGTTATTATTTTACCATGCTCAAAACCTGCGACATGTGTTCAGTGTGGACGCGAAACCTTTTCCTAATGAGATTCACTAGTTTTTGGATCGTTTGACGAGTCCATTACAGTGTTTTGTGCGTTTTATTACGACGAGCTTAGAAATGGCTTGTATGAAGATCCATGGCAATGTAAAAGACCCACGAGAGCATGAAAAATATCCTTTTTGGGGCACCATGCTTATTAAAAGACTTGCAATTGCCAACTTATACTGATAACATGCGCCACAAGTACTGGTTGATAAACGATATGGGAGAAAATCGAGAAATTCAATGTCAGTCAGTAGATGTTATTAAAATGGTAGGTGAAAAAGTTACAGAAATCTGGATAAAAGCATCCATGCCAGTGGTTTCCCAAAGATCAATTTACAGAAAGATTAAAAACTATTAAAAGAAGTGTAGATCATTGAAGAAATCCAGTAATCATACGGCTTGAAAGTCAAGACAACCCGCGAATCATTCGTATGAAATGCGGAAGCCTCTGTGTTTCACATTGCAGCTTTTAAGACATAAAGAATTGTAGTTGCGACATCCGCATCGAGAGGGGAACTTCTTGAAGGAACAAAGAACTGATTGAAAAATGTTTATAGAAAATATTAATTTAAAAGCACGCAAAACTCTTGAAAAGAAAATATCGCGGAAAATGAAAAGGGATAAAATTTTAACTAGAGATAGTGGTCTTTCAAGAAGTCCACCTCTCGTTGCGGTACTTTACGTCCGATGTCGCAGCTACAATTGTTCAAGTCTTTACGCTTACAAACTGCAATGTTGAAACAGAGAAGCTTCGGCATTTCATTCGAACTCTTCGCGGGTTATCTTGACTTTCAAGCCCATACGATTACAGGATTTCTTCAATGATCTGCACTTCTTTTAATAATTTTTAATCTTTCTGTAAATTGATCGTTGGGAAACCACTGGTATGGAACCTTTTATCCAAATTTCGGTAACTTTTTCACCTACCATTAACATCTACTGACTGATATTGAATTTCTCGATTTTCTCCCATATCGCTTCTCAACCAGTAGTTATGACGCATTTTATCAGTATAAGTTGGCAATTGCAAGTCTTTAAATAAGCATGGTTCCCCAAAAAGGATGGTTTTCATGTTGTCGTGTGTCTTTTACAATGCCATGTACCTTCATATTAGCCATTTCTAAGCTCGTCATAATAAAACGCACAAAACACTGTAATGGCTCGTCAAACGGTCCAAAAAGTACTGAATGTCACTAGGAAAAGATTTCGCGTCCACACTGAACACATGTCGCAGGTTTTGAGCATGGTAAAATAATAACAATTTCTTATCGCATTCTCTCCTCTCTTCTATTTCCTGTTTCACTCCTTCAACACTACGATGAGGCATTGCTGACGCTTAGAGTCCTGCTTCACGCCAATTTCACCTTTCAGATTTGTTTTTGAGTTATACCGCTGTCCGTTGCTCAAATACATGACCTTTGACGCATAGAAAAAAATATAAAGACTAAGGGACGTAAATAAGAGAGAAATCAATGAACGATTCGAACCAATACAAGTTTTGCCTGTTACACGTGAAAAAGCTATGAAAATCAGCTAATTAAAAATACACATAGCAATTAAATAATGCATTATCAGAACTTATTTAAACATTTGGTAAGTTAAATATGCCTTTTCAAGTAATACAACCAAAATAAATTTAATTTAACATTTTTAACTTTTTAGCTAAAAAAGTTCAAAAATCAGCATTTTTGCAAAACTTCAAGCCATTTGCGGCAAGGTAAGGAAAAATCCAAAAAATCTCAGATTTTTTGTGTGAACTGAATGCTACCAGTGGCCACTTTTACGCACCCGCCATTGTTGAAAATCGAAAAAAAGTTTTTTTCGGCCCTAATGTACATGACCTGATTACTGCACAAGCCAACTAGACCGTGGCCTTTGGCCCACGGCTAAAAAGGGCCCAAATTTAATAAAATTTAGAAATTTTTTCTTAATATTGCATTTTCTGCAATTATTTTTTCAGAAAACAAAAATTATTTTGGTCAACTTGACAATACCTTTCGAATAGTGTACCTAATATTTTGTTGCGAGGGGGCTCTGAATAGGTGCTGGGCCTTGGGCCCCCTACAACCTTAATCGGGCTCTGATCATGTACGCTGTCTACATAAGAATTTCAATGTATTTGTATTTTGAAAATATTGATCTACCTAAAATAGAAATTAAACATTTAAATTAACTTCTTATTTTCAGTCCTAGCATATCTATTGTGCAATGTGCGCAGTTCACGCAGGCAACAGTACAGTGAAGGTGTCACATTTAAAGTCAACTAGAAATATTTAAAAATAATTATCCGTGAAGAAAAGTTTCTTAAAATAGTAACAACAAAAAAAAATTATACGTAAATCAGATTTTTCTCATTCTTTAAACTTCGCTCGATAGTTTAACCATTTTCAATTCAAAACATAAAATATGTAACATGAACATGACAAAAACAAAAAGCAATATTTTTTTAGTATTTCATTCAATGTTAGATTCCAAAGGAATAATATTGGCACACATATATATAATACATATATTAATTAATAGGTGCTATGATAGTTCTAATACACACGACAGAGTAAAATACAGCGAAATTGTAATACTCCTCTCCCCCTCCCCTTCGAAAAAAAAATATTTTCATTTTAATTGTTCTGAAACATTTATTTGGATTGTAGATAATGTATTTATCTACAACCGCAGATGATGAAATACGTAAGATAATTGTTTGCCTCATAATGCTAAATACATTTGTTAAACATATCAGTGGCATACATCAGTAGCGGGGGGCGGAGAGGGCGGTCCGCCCCAGGTGTCACCTTCTAAGGGGTGACACCAAATCCTTATTTGCAAATGTGTATATACATAATCTTATAAAATTTTGGAAAAGAATGCTTAAGTAAAATGAAATTTCTAGAGCATCACACTACAGAGTTAATTTTCTTTACTTGAAGGATCTGAAATTTTACAAAGAATGTATATCTAAATAAGATATGCACCACCTATCTTTCCAATGAGTGGATAGCAAAAGCAAACTTTTAACAAAAAAGTTCCCCCCCCCCTATATATAGGCACCGCATTGACTTATGTAAACTATGTGATGAGTTATGAACAGTGTTCTCGCTGACTTTTGACAAACGTTAGAAATTTGGTTAATTAAAAATAAAAAACATTCGCCAAATGAACAAGGTATTAGCAAAATAAATTCGCCGTGTAGCACAAAATAAAATAAAATAAAATAAAATAAAATAAATAAATAAAATAAAATAAAATAATTAATCCATTACTATATCCTCTTTTTTTTCGATATTTTCTAAAACAACCTAAGTTTTTATACCTGCGACAACGATTGTTATTAATCTAATTTCAACTATCCGCTACAAATATATTATAAATATATATATTAAAAATGTGTACATATGCATATGAATGAAAAACGAAAAAGAAAAGATAGAAAAAGCAAACATTGAGCACTAGCAATCTGGCGAATCTAATCGCTTGTTTACTCGCCAAATGAAGAATATAGTCGCAATTTGGCTCAATGGCGAGCGACAGCGAGAACACTGGTTATGAATCGCCCCCGAGGTTTCTTATATGAGAAGTCTGAAGGTAAATAAGGAGAGGTTTGATCATTTCACCAGTTACAGATGCCAAACGTCCCCCCCCCTCTCCTTTTTTTATCGATTGCATCGATTATAATATAATCATTAAAAAATAATGTAATCTAAACTTTAGTCTGTGTCTGCTATCTGCACCCTTGAATTCCGAGGAAGCATAAACTTTAAGTTGTAACCCTAATAGCTGGCATGGTCACAGTGACCTCACTGTGAGTCACTTTAGTCACATCACATCTGTGACCAAAATGCCACCACTCAGTGACGTCCCATTGTGACTGAGATGTGACTTTCTTAAAAATCTTTAGAAATTTATAAATATCCTTCAAAACATGTTATTTACTTTAAAAAACATGTTTCTGGCAGTTTAAGTATCGTCGCTTTTGTCACAGTTTCGTCACAATATTAATGTCAAATTAGTCACAAATGACACATTTTTCACAAATTGTGACCACTTTGTGAAACGTCACAAAAGAGCTCTAAAACGGCCATAACGCCTTCACATTTTAGTCACTGTGACTTCACATCGACGTCACGTGACGTCATATCGACAACCGATGGTCACAAAGTCAGAATGTGGCTTCACAACGACGTTGCAGGGACGTCACCATGCTTTACGGGAAGCCATACTGCGTCTCAAAAGCATATGGACAGGTGATTGTTTGGAATAACTGTTCAAAAATAAAGCGATAATCATGGAAAAAAAAGAATAATAATAATAAGCATATAGAATTGTAACATAAGTTTATTACAATAAAAAATACAGTTTAAGTTTAGAGAAATTTTGTTAAAAAAATCAGAATTAAAATACACTTTCCCATAAATGTATGGACTTTTTCAGTATTTTGTATTTAAATTGCAATTTTGCATCCATTTCTTGGAATTATCGATAAAATCACATCAGGCATGCAAAAAATTTTGAAATTTTATTTGTAATAACGCAGAATTATTATTGAAAAAATATGGCGGATTTGGGAGGGGGCTGACGCCACCGTGGATGGGGATGTCACCCTTTACATCCGCCCCGGGTGTCACCCATTCTAGCTACGCCACTGAAATACATTGTTGTTATTGGTAACTGAATTTTTTGCCTTTCATATCAATCATATAATTTCTGCTTTTTGTTGAATAACTATATTTAATTATTTTTATATCGTTTTTAATTAGTGCTAAATTATAAGTTTTTAAAAATTGTTTCTTCCTTCGGATGCTGGCTGGAAGTAAGCACCAACCAAAGTTCTGTATTCATGACATAACTCCACCAGTGGTCGAGAGGTTCTGACCTCTGAACTGGTAGACGGCAGGTACTGGGTTTGAACCCAATCGCGGCCGTCGTCCTAACCGTTCGCAGTTTTCCGCGGATTTCTTCGAACCTTGGATTTCCTTGCATAAATGCGAGTTAGGTTCCCTTAGAAAGACTCCCACGGAGGGCATCCCACCCCTTTAGGGCGTATATCCAGGGCCCTCGCGAAAAATTTTTATTGGTGGGGGAGAGAGTCTTAAAATGCCAAGTCAAAATTCAGTATTTACCAACTCAGCGAAAAGCAAACATGAATAGTTCTCGGCGTTTGTCAACTAGTTTTATAATTTTAATAAGTTATTACAATTAGAAAATGTAATGTAATTTTTAATGCAAAAACTTAATAATATTTCTAATTATATTGCTAACTTTCGTCAAACCTATCAAAAATAGAAAGTGTCTTATAGTTTTTTATTAAAGTTTTGATCTAATTTGCCAGTTCAGTTTGCAAATTTGCCAACTGTAACGGCATGTGCAAGCGTTTGGGGGGGGGGACTCCCCCTGCCACCCCCCCCTTACCGAGGCCCCTGCCTATATCCCACGTGTCGATAATCGGCCGACATAAAATAAACCAAAACCATGACATAGACCGCTTCTCATGAGATCTGCAATGCTGCCATCTGGTATCAATAAAATAATGTAAGTAATATCTCCTTTAGGAATTTGTTTTCATTTCTCTCCACTTAACCCCTTGGATCAGCGATCGGTATAAGTGCCACATGAGATTCTCAAAATTCTTACATAATATTATGAAATTTTTCTGTTAAAAGTATAACAAATCAGATCTTTAATAATAATAAAGTCATATGCTTCATTAATTGTTAAAAGGAGTTAAATAAAAAACATGAAAATTGTAAAAAAGTTTGTATATATAAAGTGCCTTCATGTTTCGGCTTTACCGAAGCCTATTTAGAGGCAAATTGTTATTTTCTATATTTTTGCATGACTTAAAATGCCATCATTCAAGGTTTTTTTTTTTTTTTTTTTTTTGTGTATTCTTTTTTAGATTACTCATGTCCTTTAATTTTATGTGTAAGATGGTGTTTATTTTCTCGCTGGAAATCATTGACTAACTCAAAGCAAAGTTTTAGTTAGTTAAATAAAGCCCAAACATGTAGGCTGTTTATATACACAGACATTCCTATTATTTTGGTTATGTTTATGTAACATCTTTTAGTAGTTAATGAAGTTTATCTTTTCTACTAGTTTTTTTTTCAGTTGTTTGCCGTGATAATTAAAACTAGATCGATGTTTCAAGCACAAAACCTTCTTCTGTACCATACATCTTAATATTTAGACCCAGTCCTTCGACTGTCCATCTACTCATTTAAAATTAAAGTTGTGAGGGAGTGACTTTTGTAATAAAGGCACTCTAGCATTTTTGAGATCGTGACGTCAATGATTTAACATGTGTAAGCGTGAAAGCGACATCTATCCTCTCTTTTACTTTAACTTTCTAGAGCGTGTGTGTCTTTCTCGGAGTCTACAGTTATGTCGCGGTTAGAAGTAATATGTAAATTTGTAGTATCTCAGTTTGCAGCATATAAAAGCTTGGAGTTTGAGTGTGCGTGGTGTGTCTAGCGGCGTTAGCGAGCTAGTAATGTGTCTAGCGGCGAAAGCCAGCTAGGTGTGTCTAGCGGCGTTAGCCAGCTAGTAGTAACTAGAAGCTAGCTAGGTGGTGACGACAAGCAGTGGGATTGATCTAGAGCGAGTGATATCAAGTGTTATCGAGCCTTCAATCAATGACAAGGAGTTTTGGAAGGCGAGTCGAGAAGTTGGCCGGTGGTAAGACTTAATATTAATTGCATTGAATGTTTCAAAGTTAATAAAGGGTATATGTACAGCCACGGGCTGTCTAATAAAGTTTTATCCAGCAGCCTAGCGGAAGTTTAAGGGAGAAGTAATCTGAAGTTCCCCGATTGAGCTAATGCCGGAGCTGTGAGTATAAGTTTAATCCTTCAGTATTGTTACTAGTTATTAAAATTCAAGAACTGCTCCTCTGCCCTTGAACCCAAACCGTTTTAAATAAACTGTTTTTATCTTATGTTCTGAGTTATGTATCTATTCCACCCCCATGCTGAGTGTCCAACCGTTACAAAGTGACATATGATAAAAAAAATGGAATAATACATAATACAATTGGAATAATAATAATGCATATTAAGCTCAACCCAGAAAACTGCTACTTCTACTTTTAACTCTAATAACGATCGGCTATCTCATTTTCAAAACGAAGTGACGTATTTGTATAAATAAACAGCAATTACAGTCACAGCAAAAAGAACCTTGACACTTGCGATTTTAGGCGTTTTGTTAAACATCTAAAAATATACATGAGAAATAACTCTAAAACTTCAGATATATAAACAAAATAGTAAAAGTCATATATTTTCGCAAAGATTTTTTTCTAAAATCTTATAGGGAACCGTCAACAAATTGAAAAAAAAAAAAAGAACGAAGATCTTTTGAATAACCCTGTCAAAACTAATGTAGCAAAAGCATTTAAACTGAAGATTATGATTAAGTGGCTTATGATAATAAACTGTGTTCATTTTTATGCAGATAGCATGTATACTCGTAGAGAAATTAAGGTTTTTATAAAAAACAGTTCCAAATTTTGCCAAGTTTTTTGCTTATAATTTGCAGAGTTTTTAATAAAAAACAATGTTCGTTACAGAAAATGTGAGAAATGACATTGTACATAATACCCTATAATCAAAATTTAAAAATATTAATAATTGTATGAAAAATGAGCAGGTTTACTAAATAAATTTTCACTGCGCATGCGTCAACTCTATAAAAATTTCATTTCCATATTGTGTTAGCTAAATGTATAGAGCAACTTTTGTTAAATTTTTAAAGCCATAGCTGGAAAATTCTGAAAATTATCGTCGAAAGAATAAGATCAAAATCCGATATTCCTAAAATCAAACAAAAAAATGAGAAGCTATATTCAAATATATGTAGTACGTTCAATATTGTGTAGACACTAATCAATGGAATATGGATACAGCCCCTCATTTTTTTGTTTCATTTGTTGTATTTTTCTGGAAATATACAGATTGTCTATACTATTGCCACAATGTTAATTTCGTTTTTTCCTCATAATATACTATGTAAAGGTATAATTTAAAAGTTATTGTTTGTAAAAAAAGGATAGGTCAGTAATGTATGACAGATGAGATAGAAAAATTCATTACTTACTTTTGAATACAGAAGCGTAATCGATCATTTCTGCTGAGCACTGTAGAATTCCTCGATATCAAAGTGGCAATATAAATGGATGTTTGATTGGTTGAGACGAATCTAGACAAAAGAAAATGAAGAAACATTTTGATAAACTTGCTATTAAAGTGAAGCTAGTTAACTTCTTGCACTCATGTAATTCAACTCATTTAGGCGATGTCGCCAAGTTCTGGAATAAAAAATTCCTAGATTTTCTGTAATTTCAAAAACCATGTCTGTCAAAGCACATGCTTGGAACAACAGTAAATTTTCAGTCAGAAAAACTTTCGAAATTAGTTACAATTTTCAACAACAGATGGCGCAGCAGGCGATTTGAAAGATATAGAAGAAATCGCAGTCTGTGAGTTCGCCTTTCTGTATGTCGTCTTTTTGCTGTAATCGTATGTTGTTCACAGATTGCAAGTTTGCTGTGAAAAAATGATTTATTCCTTCGAACAGAGGATTTTTGACTTGAAAGACCAGATGTGCCGCCAAAATCCAGAAACAGTTGAACAACTGCAGCAGTACATCTCTCCTGCTTGTGAAGCTATCCCGCCTGACACGTTTACTAAGGTTTCTGGTAATTTCGCTCAGAGACTACGCCATATTATTGCTGCGTATGGTGGATCTGTGGAAAATATTGTACTTTAGATTTTTGCAGACTGCAGCGCCATCTGTTGTGGAAAATTTTAACTAATTCCGAAAGCTTTTCTACCTGAAAAATTACTGCTGTCCCAAGCATATTGCAATAAACGGTGTACAGTAAAATCACGATAATTTGGATTAATTGGGACCGAACCCAATCCGGATTATAGAAATAGCGGATTATCCGGAGTATTATAAAAAAATGAAATAAAATAATACATACTTACAGAAAATCACTTTATGTTAAACTTATTGAATATTTACAGACACTAAAAATGTTTACTTTGCTTAATTCTTCCGAAAAGATTTTAGAAAAAGGTTTTTTTTATTCAGAATACGACAATGAAACAAGTTAATGTTATCAAAATTAGCCAATCGCTTTTCAAACTTAAAAAAAATGACTAAACCTATTCGCATTATCCGGAGATCCAGATTTTCGAGGTCCGAATTAGCGGGGTTCCTACTGTATTTCTATCGCTGCCCTTTTATTTTTTATTGGTTTTTCAAATGTACCGGTCATTTTTTAAACACACTGTATACACATATGTATAGCATATGTGTATACAGATAAGCCAATGTTATATGTACACATATATATCTGCATATGCGTTCATATATAAATATATACACTTACACACGTATATATATATGTATAAACATATATATATATCGTGTCAAAAAATATGTCGCCTTAGCGAATGGGGTTGTTCTGCAAATTAATCAATTAAATTATTGTCTATATTTTTGTAATTACACTGCTCAAAACAATTAAAGGATATTGCAGTTTTAGGTGGATTTTGTATCTGAGAAACTTTTTAGCTGATTGATACATGGTCGACAGACATAGTAGGTTATATGAGAATAAATTACACATGTTTGGCAGAAAAAAAATGCAATTTATTGCGCATTTGTGTACAAAAGGAAAAAAAACACAATTTGTGCATATGAGAAAAAAGAATAAGAAAAAGTGTTTTCTTCAAAGAAAATCATTTTCAGTAGGGGGTATGGTTTCCAAGGGCGGCCAGCAACGTTGAACACCTTTGAGGCATGGACTCAATGAGGCTATTAATGACGAGTTGGGGTATTCTGCCCCACTCTTCCAGAAGAGCTCTTTCCAGTTCTTGGAGAGTTTGTGGGGGTTGTTGGCGGCCAGAAACTCGTCTTCCTAGAGCGTCCCAAACGTGCTCGATTGTATTCATGTGTGGAGAACACGCTGGCATTCCATTCGAACGATTCCTTCCTCGAAAAGGAAATCCTCCACCAGGTTTGCACGATGTGGCCTACAGTTATCGTCCATTAAAATGAAGTTATCTCCGATTGCTGCAACATAAGGGACTACAATAGGTCTGAGGATCTCCCCCTATATCGGCGACCAGTCAGAGCTCCATCTCGAATGATGAAGAGGTCAGTGCGGCCGTCATTGGAGATGCCACCATACACCAACACTCCTCCACCGCCAAATCTGACACTTTCGTGCACGAACACAGGATTATTCCTACTGCCACGGTCCCTCCAGATGAAAATACGTCTATTATCCGGATGCGCAGAAAAACGGGACTCGTCAGAAAACAGAATATTGCTCCATTCATTTCTCCTCCAGTTGACATGCTCGGTTGCCCTCTTCCTGCGGTCGCGACGATGCCTTGATGTTAATCTAACACATACCATCGGCCGGCAGACCCTAGCATACAGACCTACAGCATGGAACCGGTTTCGGACAGTCTGAGTTGAAATCGTGGTGCCTGTAGCCGAGTGAAGGTGTTGTTGGAGAAGAGTAGCGTTCATGTTTCGGTGTCTCCGAGCTGTTAATGCTAAATACCGATCTTCATTGGGCGTTGTTGCCCGTCTACGACCTTGCCCTGGTCTTCGGCCTGCACATCCACTCTCCAAAAAACGGTTCCAGATCCTGGAAATGACACTTTGTGACACTCCAATGGCTTGCGCTACTTCGGCTTGAGTTTGGCCCCCTTCTAACCTACCAACAATTCTGCAAGCTTCTGAATCTGTCAAATGACTTCGCTGAGACATCGTACTCATCGAAACAAAGCAATCACTGAATGCCGATCATCCTTGTCTTCATTCTCTTTTATCCAGTTGAAAGTCAAATTACATTCGCTGCCGCTGAAGCGACGTTTTTGACGTCGAACTCAAAATTTGCATACTCCACAGTTTGAAAACCAGAAAAATTTGCATTTATGATTCTCTTCTTCTATTTTCGGCTAAAAAAATTTCGTTTATATCTTTATTTTATATAAAACTTCAAATATCCTTTAATTGTTTTGAGCAGTGTATTTTTAATGTATTACGAACAGACGTAACATCTTTTTTCATTTTACAAAGTTTAAAGCATAAAAAAACATAAAATGTGATTGTAACGGAAAATTTGTATCGTTTCTCTAGCTTTTATGTATAGAGCTACAAAATGAACCAGATACCGATGCTAGGTGCGAGCAACACCGAAAGTGGTTCCCTAATTAGTACAGCAAGGGTTAATTACTCTGCAGGACGAAATTAAAATATACACTGAAAAAAAAACATGAGGTTACTAAAAATTTTTTAGTAAATTTGTATTCCACAGAATTTTTTAGTAACCTTTATTCACAGTAAAAATAGTAACCATTACTCACAGTACAAATAGTAACCATTCCAAACTTTTTTTTGCAAGTGAAACAAACATTTCTTTTGTAAACTGAACAAAAGAATTTTTTGTACAACTAACTTAAAACTTTTTAGCATGAGCCACCAAGGAAATTTTAGTAACAGCTCCAAAATTCTTTCTAGTAACCATTACTCACAGATTCTTAGTAACTATCCCAAACGCAATTTTAGCAAGTGAAACAAACATTTATTTTGTAAACTGTATAAATGAATTTTTCGTATAAAAAGCTTAAAATGTTTTAGCGAGATTCACCAAATGAGTTTTGCTGTTGACGTGTGCCCGAAGGGCAGGAGCTTCCTTTGAAGTGCATCCAGGGGCAAGAATACAGACTTCTGCAGCGAGTAAAAGTAAAAAAAGATCAAAAGTGTTCCGTTACATTACGGTCAATGGAGGAAAATGTTTCAAATACATTTTAATGGTGTTACACTCATTCGAACATAATGAAATTGTTATGCATCTATAAAGTACATATTATAATATACATTTTGCATAATCTGTGGTGCGATGAGCATTTGTTATTGATTTACAAGGCCACACATAAGTATTCCATTACATGATGGTATAGGGAGAACATTGTTTGATGTGCGTTTTAATTATAATTAACTATTTATAATTTTATGAGATTGATATATGAGAGTAATATTTTTAAAACTTCGTTATCGTACGAACGCACCTCATTTGCTACGCTTCACGTGCAATTTCTAACTTGTTTCCCTATGTCTTACCTAGACTACTGTGTCTTATTAAAGTTACATGGTAATTGATTGATCCATTCTGAAGAAATCGTGCTCATTTCACTGTTAAATTAATTGAATTTGGACACAGGCACAGCTTCGCCCTCCTTTGGATGGCTGAGCTTCAATAATCACAATATTGTTCCAATCAATACCAGACTTACATCAAAAATTACAAAAAAAGTGATATCACGATTGGGTAAGAACATCGCTTTACTCTAACAACCTCTAAAATTAGAATAGGTAAAAAAAGACGAAAAGTGTATGAAAAAGTTAAACATTTCATGAGCAGTGACATGTTTGTAAAACAACCTAATTTTGATTTCCAAATGACACATTGGCATCAGATCAGTTTATTATGTATGTAATATATATTTTTTTCTTATTTACAAATAAATTTGTTCATAAGTTCTGTTGTCATTCATTCATTTCAGCCTTTTAAAAGTAAAAGTGCTTAGCCTCTGAAAGGGTTAATGGATATCAACTTAAATTACTTATTTGATTAATTTAATTTAATTTTAAATAAAAAGTAGGTTTATTCCTTGTAAATATACGTATGCTGGTTAACATTTGTAGTTGCAATCCTTAAACCTGAAAATTCCACCGTAATAACTTTGATAAATATTGTTTCATCGCTGTAATCGATGATAAACACTACCATTGTCAAACAGCTATGAAGGTCGAATTTTTTTCCCACCTGAGACCAATAACTATTGGCGTCCGGTCACTGCTTCCGCTCTCTGTTTTTGTGGATAAAAAGATATGCCATGACAGTTTTGACAGATTTCTGGCGAGATTTTTAGAAGAATTATTGTTGTGACCTCTGCTTTCATGCGCTGGAAATCACATTTATTTCCACCGCTCCCACAGACATTCTGTTCATAATAAGGTGATAAAAGAGTTTGTTACTAACAGGTACACTGTCGTTTCGATAAAAAAATCCCCTTTGGTTTGAAATTGGGTAGGGCATTATTATTCTGAAGTTAGATGAAGAGCAGTATTGTTTTAGCACCGCCCGACCCTTTCATTCAAGAGAATTCTTTGAAAACAATACACATTTAGAAACTCACGAACGCCACAATGCTACAAATATATTTACGACTAGGAGATAATCTTAGACAGCTCTTATTTTCCAACGTAGTTAAAAAGTATTTATGACTTCAATTCGTCTGTCTGACTGATATCTGTCCGTCTGTCTGTGTGCGCTCTAATAATCGTAAACATACTTCCATTTTCACGTAACTGATGTCTTTTATTGAGATCTACCATGGTACTTTCGCTAAAAACGAAGCGTTTAGCACTTTTATATTTGTTTAGTAGGGACATTCAAACAAATTCCGAAATATTATGGTTTATGGCTAAAAATTGTTGAAGTACATTCTAAACTTTTTACATCAGTTGAAACATTACGAAATTAATATACAATGTCTATACATATTACAAATTGATATACATGCCTATCTTTTTTCTCTTTTTTTAAATACATGTGTGTGTTGAGCAAACATTTATGCTGAAATTTAACTATTTTACTGCAACTTTATAATATTAACCGCTATTTATACAATTAATATTTAAATGTAATATATTCCGCCAAGGATCACACGTTTAGGGAAACAAACTGGCATGTTTGTCTACCAAAGTATGGTGAAAAATTTTTTTAATGTCTGAAATTAAATTATTTTACGATATGTAAGCATTTGTCAGGCATTTATTCTAAATTTACTCCACTATTATGATATTAATTTCATTTATATAATTTACAATTAAATATTTAAAAAAAATACTCAAAAAATGATCTCGTACACTAAAAAAAAATCTACCTTTATTACAATCACCGCTCCAATTGATACCACGCTTATTTCTGGTTGGTTTAAAATCACATCATTCAGGTACAAAAATAAAATCAAAAGTGCATGTAAATAAATAGCATGCAATGTGTAGTACAGTCATTTTTACAATTCAGTTTGTTTTTCATGTAAGACGCCTATTATGAGTATTAGATACAGATAAAAATTAAACTAAAAATAATTGTTTCTCAAGTCTTATTCTTAATCTGACGCAAAAGACAAATTTCCAAATATTGCATACATAAATTTAATTGAATTAATATTTAAGCATTGCGAATTTTCCCTTTCATGTTTAAATTAAATACAGTGAAACCTCCAAATAAGGGACACCTATGAGACCGCAACTTTTGTCCCTTAAATAGAGGTGTCCCTTATTCGGAGTTTCTTACACAGTGAAACCTCCAAATAAGGGACATCTATGGGACGCAACTTTTGTTCCTTAAATAGAGGTGTCCCTTATTCGGAGTGTCCCTTATTTGGAGGTTTCACTGTACTTACGTTTTTAATATTAACATTCGTCAAAACTGTTTATCTTTCCTTTTTCTTTTCTTTTCCTTTTTTTCCCCATTTTAAATAAAATTTATTTTTTTCTTTTATTTTTCGAGGTGTATAAGTGTTTAAAATTTTTTCATCAAGGATATTGATCGCCAACAAATAAAATGGTAACCTTTTCGTCTAGAATAACGGATTTTTTTTATCATGCTTCTAAAACTAATCTACGCAGAATAATGTGTTACACACTAAAATCTTCCCTGAAACGTTATAAATCCAACAATGCAAAGTCCATCAAAATCCATCGAGTTATAAGCAGCTGGAACAAAATTTCATTTTTATTTTATATAGTTTAGTAGATACCTCTTATAAGTTTTCATTGTAGGCCATAATTTAACAGAATTAGTTGCGTGTGCCTGTAAACTAACTATAAATGTTTCACACTCTATTTTCATTAACAAACGTCCCATTAATAACTTCATTTACACCAAGTTCATCACATACCAAATATATTTAAATGGTTTGGAACAATACAAACAGACTGTTAAATAAATGAAAAGCACAAACACTTTTAAACTATGTTGAAAAGTGGTTATAATACATTTCCAAGAATTTTATTTTGTATGTATCGCAAATTATATTACATTCTATTGATTTTCTTTTCGTCCTAATGATACGTTTTATATGTGTTGATAAATAAGTTCAAAGTTATAAGGTTACCTGGGGCAACTGGACCCACCAGGTAAATGAGCCATAGGCTATTTTATAAAAAAAATCATTTGATGCCTTTTAGCTTTTGTCAACACTTCACCCACATCCTGTACTTCTTAAAACAATGTGTGTCAAATCAGTCATAACTCTGCCTTTGCTGTGATAGTTTGCCGAAGAATTTGGTTTATTTTTTAAAAAACAATGTCAGTTTCGTTGAGCTTCATCGACTTTTTATTAAAATAATGTAAATATTTTTATCAAGCAATCGGTTTTTTTTTAAACAATAGACATATAACTGCATTCATATTATTAGGTATTTTATACATATTTATTTCATGTTTCAAATGTAAGTCTGGTGTTCCCGTTAATCTATAAATTTCTCAAATATGGGGTAACTAAGTATTTGAATCAAGTTACCCCAGTAGTTATAAATAGTTTGAGTTTTTCTTACTACGGGAAATTAATTTCTCTCTTTTTTAATTGCTTACAATACAGAAAAATTGTATACACCTTATTAAAATTATATAATAAATTTTTAAAAAATATATTGTGGGTATCAAACCATATTTCTTAAGTGATATACACTGTAAAAAAAAAATTCAAGAGGTTACTAAAAATTTCTTAGTAAATTTCTATTCCACAGAATTTTTTAGTAACCATTACAAACTTTTTTTTGCAAGTGAAACAAACAGTTCTTTTGTAAACTGAACAAAAGAATTTTTTTGTATAACTAACTTAAAACTTTTTAGTATGAGCCACCAATCAAATTTTAGTAATAGCTCAAAAATTATTTTTAGTAACCATTACGTGTGCCCGAAGGGCAGGAGCTTCTTTCGAGCTACATCCAGTGGGTAAAAAGTTCGAGCTACATCCAGTGGGGAGCACCAAACATTGCTACCTACTCTATTTTGACACGTTTCTAAAGGGGAGGGAAAGTTCAGAAATCATTACCCATAGTAACTGCTACGACAGGATTTTCACAAAACACAAATGTGTGTGGATCACAGACCCTCTCCAAGAAAAAAGAAAAGTTAAACATATATTTTTTTTTTACTTTTAGACATTAAAATTTAATTTTTAAAATTTCTGTTTGACAGAATGAGCTTAACTGAACACATTTACAACGGTCCATATGTTATACCCTGTTCGCACTGCAAACATAAGATATCTTTGATCGCCGTATTTGAAGTGGTACCCTCCCGGAATTGGATGCGTGTTCACATTGAAAAACTTACCGAGGATATCTCAACAAATGTCACCGTATCTCTGATCTGAATAAATGCAACGTATGCGCATGCGCTTAAAATAAAGACGGTCGCAACCGGCAATCAGTAAAAGCGAAGTTTTAAGTTAATGAGAGTGAGTGGTTGTTCCTGTATCTAGCTTGTGCAAGTTGAAAACTCTCTGAGAGAGTTCCAAGCCTGAGATATCTTAACTATCCATTCACTCTTAAAACGAAAGAGTGGATTTCGCTTCTCAGGAAAGAGCTGTAATTTACTGAATCATGAATGAGTGGTTTTTCTTAAATGCTTTACACATCTTGATTTAGATTGCTTATTTAAATAACTCATCTTGATCTAATTTGCTTAAAAACAACTCACTGACTTTAGTTATTTCAACTTTGCATGAGAAGCTGCCTTTCAAAACGTGAGATGAGCGATTTTCGGCTCAAGTAGAGTTATTTTTTGGCTGACATTTTAAGAGAGTAGTGTGAACAAAGTATTTATTCAAATGAATATTAGCTTTTGGAAGCTGAATTGCCGTAATCTCCATAGCCGCATTGTAAAATCATGGCCCAGTTACCAAATGTAACCCTATTCCTTTCGTGTAATTTGTAATCCACCATAATGTAAATGTGTAGCAATAGTTTAACTATGGGTGCAAGTAAGATATAAAAAGACTGAACAACACTGGTACAGGGGAAATTTTCAGACAGCTGCAGCTTTGAACCCTTTGAGCATTTTTTTATTATTATTATTTAAGCATTTTAAGGTGCATTTTTGACATAATAAAAGGGCTCAATGAAGGAAAAGGGTATTATCAAGACACTGTTCAATTTCCCTGGCAAAATTTGAAAAAGTTTCAAATTTCTTGAAAACTTTAAGTAAATTTTAGGTGTATATTCTTCACAATTTTGAACATTTTCAGCATTTTTTAAACTATTCGTAGACGTGTGCTGCATAATTTTAACTATCAAATTTATCCTAAGTCAATTAGTTTGGGTGAAAAAAATAAAATGTGCATACATGTAAAATTACAGTAAAAACTACATTTATTTTATATTTTTATATGTAAAAAAAAAACTTTTTACTGTATTGTAAATCCGATACTTATTTTTATCAAATAGACCATAAAGAATAGCTAAAAAAATCGAATCAATTGAACAATGTATATAAAACTTCTATCACATTAAACATGCCTATTTGTGGAAAAAGCAGAAACCGAGAAAAACTACTTAGAAATAAAGTGGATAGCGGCATTTAATAAGACAGCGATGTAATAAAATCAGTTTAAACTGTATTTATAATACTCGGATTTTTAAACAACTTCGTGAGATTTTTTTAGGAGTAATAAAATAAAATTTAAACAAAAAATTTTAAAAAAACTTTATATTTTAAACGATGATATTTTAAACGATATTTTCGTCATTTTACACCGAATCAAGTGTACGGAGTCCTCTTAAAAATACATATGAAAATAACTCCCATATTTAAAAATATCTATTTATACATTGTTTTAAGGGGGCTGAGAGCTTAATCAATACGGAAAAACATGTAAACAGAGCTCTCGCTTCGAGTCCCTATAAAAACAGTATTCAATGTAATTAATTTAAACTTTCTGATATTTTAAAGCTATGTTTGTAGTCTTATAAAATTATAAAATGAAGTACTTCAGTGTAGTATAATAAAAAATATAGCAAATTTTATACAACACAATTTTTGAAAAAAAAAAATTATGTGTTATATCACAATCTACAAGATATCTTAACGTTGAATTGACATAAGAACCTAATTTTTGCTTTAAAATGATTCGGAAACTTTACTCTATAGAATGAATTAAGGATATACAATCACTCAAAAAAAACATTATTAAAAAAACTCTCAAATTTGAAAATTTAAAAAACTCCTAAAAAATAAAAAAAAATTCATTAAAAATACTCAAAATATTAAAGTATCTAAAATATATTATTTCATTCTGTAGATCATGATGTTATATGCATGCAAAAAAATTAAGCCATTCCATCAAATAGTTTTTTTTTTTTTTTAATCTTACGCATAGTCGTCAAAAATCAAGTTTTGAGAAAACGCGACTTAAAGTTGAAATTATATGATTGCGGCTTTGAAAGTGTTGATACATAACTGCTTATAATTCCGTTAAAAATACAAATATTCTTGTACGGTTTTTTGAACTAAGTTCAGGTATAATTGAATAATCAAAATATACCATAAAAAAATCGATTTTTAAAAAGTTTTCAAGCCCTGAGCCCCCTTAAATGTACGATGCTTGTAAAATGTGTTCTTCTTATTTTTATGTTTTATTTTGAAATGAAATTGAAAAAAGTTTATTTAGTATAAAGGACCCACCCGTACTTCCACGCGTTTATTCACTTTTCCATCGACAAAGCAAAGGAAGTCGGTGAGTGACGTAGCCCAATTTTTTTGAATTAAAAGTATTTAAAAAATAGAAAAAAACTCCGGTGGATCCGCGTTTGGATTTATCAGGAGAAAAAATCAAATCATTAGAGGTCTCGGGCTGGAAGTTAAGGTAAGTATTTTTTGTTTTCAGTTTAACAGCCTCTAAATAGCAAATTTATTTTTAATGGAATCTTAATAACTCGGTACCTGTTGGGATCAAATAACTTGGCAACTTCAGATGATGCCCAGATTCTACATAATATGTACCTAAAAATTTATTACTACCTATTTAAATTACGCACCTAAAGATGCACTATTATTTTAAAGTAACAAAATATGTACACAATGAATAAGGATGTACTATTAATTCTTTCGGGCCCGATTTTTTTTTGTTCAGTTTGTTAGAAAAAATTACTTTTACGTTAATAACGTTAACACTGGCTATCTAAGTAGCTTAATTAGAGTACAGTTTAACGAGTGTCTTATTGTCTGAAACATAACGAATGTTGTTGTTTTGCATAATGTTCAGTAAATATTTATATGTCAATGGGCTAAGAAAAAGATTTTTGGATGTGTTTAGAAAATATTATATTATAACAAGATTTAACAGATATTACAACCTTCTAACACTTTTTACGCTTTATGAAATTATGAATTTTCTAAGTTGTTTATTTAAATCAGTTAGGTAAGGTCTTTAGTTAGTTTTCTTTTCACTACGTGATAAGAGAGATTGAAATTTCTGAATAATATCTATATTATAAAGGCCAGACGTATCTGTGCGTAACGCATACGTCATTTTGCAAATGGCAACACATTCACGTGCAATTCTGTTTTGCAATTTTCAGTACTGCAAATTTTATACTTCTGAACATCGCACATTTTCAATTTTTACACCATCGTATAGAGAAAAATACATACTTTTAAATGCAGTTTGTTTCAAAACTGTATCTCATTTTGCTCTTGACATATTAATTTTTTTTTAAGTTTTTGTGCAAATTTTGTAATTGTGGCAACAGAAATACGCCATTTTCTCTTAAAATTAATAAAATTTGAAATGTGCGCATGTAAATTTTGAGAAGATGAAAATTATGAGGGTTTAGATTTCAAGTGAAATTCTAAGATCGTGTCAATTTGAAGTTTTTTTTCCTACACATTTAACTGATAACTTCATATTAATAACAGATCTTTATTATATTTTGCTTTATTATTATATTTTTATGTATGCGATTAAAGTTTAATTTTAATAATTTGGACAACTGCGTTTTATAGAAATAGTATTTTTTCTCTTAATTTTAGCTTTAAATAATATTTGTTAGACAGTTAGACTGCTAGTGATGGGCTATTCTCAAAAATTCTACATACGAGAAAAATCGTCATCGTAAAAAATCACAAACGATAAATCATCGATTATTTCCAAAAATCTACAATCGAGATGTTTTACAATCGATTGTAACACAGATAAGCTAAAAGTAGTTGTTGCGATTCTTAGTTATTATTCTAGCAGAAAACTTCATGGTAATGGTAGGGCTTGCTCGATAATTCTACTGTCGTAATTATTTGCTTCCAGTGTTGAATTCAGGGGGTGGCCGGGGAGGGACATCCGCCCCCCCCCCCCCCCGGAGCAATAAAATGTCCCTCCGGCAAAATTTGAAATTTTTCGTTTTCAATTGTCAAAAAGTACAATTTTTCTCCTTGAACTCTATACTGCCCCCCCCCCGGAGCCACTGAAGTCCCTCCCGGAGAAAAGTGTCTGAATTCAACACTGTTTGCTTCAGTTTTAAGTTTATTGGATGACTTCAATGAAGCGAAAAGACCCGCTCGCTAATGCTAATTCCATGGAACAAATTTATAGAAATCTCTTATTTGCATTTCAATATTTTTACATGATTTTCTGTACATTGAACAGATGAGGTCGATCTGTACAAAGATTATTTTTTACTTTTTTTTCGATTTAATTTACAAGTTTTTTTCATTGTGATACTTTCACTATCGAAGCCGGTTTCGAAAATAAAAGTGTTCTCATTAAAAATACTTGTAAACAAAATCGAAAAAGTCAACAGTCAATAATGGATTTTGTAAAAATCTATTTCAAATATCCGAATCACAAAAAAATAAAATAAAATAAAATAAAATAAAATGTAGAAATG
The DNA here is from genome assembly GCA_964019185.1 of Maratus speculifer. Classification (NCBI taxonomy): domain Eukaryota; kingdom Metazoa; phylum Arthropoda; class Arachnida; order Araneae; family Salticidae; genus Maratus; species Maratus speculifer. The sequence continues at coordinate 285,429,402 of OZ025298.1, read as the reverse complement.
CAAACGAGACATCTTTTTATTTCTTCCATAGGATTAGCTTTGCGAACGGGTCTTGTCTTTTTATTTGATTGAAGTAGCCTCTTAAAGAGAAAAAGAAACTAGCTTGAACCTCGTTGCCCGATCGTTGTGTCAACTGCGAGTAAAATCGGTTTACTCCTCCTAATGCAAAACTCCGGTATATTAAAATGATAAAAATGCTGCAATTTCAAAAAAAAATGAAAAATGCCTATAAATGATGGCCAAATTTGAAAAGGGAGAAGAAAGATTCATAATATGAAAAAGTGGCCCGAAAACTTTCTAAGGATATATGACATGACAGGATCCAAAAAAAGGTTGAAATTTACTCCTCACCCGTGAGTTCGCTTTTTATTCCCAGAATGCACCCGGAAATAACGTAGCTCCCTCTTTATGTTATATTTTATAAATAATATTTACAGGAGAACTCCATCAAAAAACACGTCTAAAATGATATTTATTGTAGAAATAGCTACGATTTTAAAAAAAAATCACCCCCTAATCGCTCCCCTTCCTCTCCTTCCTGAAATTCAACTCCAGCATGAGAAAAATTCGTGATATGAAAGAATAGTCCGAAAATTTTCCTATGATATATCATATGACGGTATAAAAAATTTTTGAAAATTACTTCTCAGCCGTCGGTTCACTTTTTCTTCCCAGAATACACCCGGAAATGCCGGATGCAGCCTCCCCCCCCCCCACTTTAAAATATTTATCTTTAATAAATAATATTTATCAGAGAGTTCCATAAAAAAAACTCCACATCTTAAATGATATTTATTGTCGAAATACCTACGATTTAAAAAATTCACCCGTTTATCGCTCCCCCTCTCCCTCCCTCCTGAAATTCAACTCCAAGTGGAGAAAGGTTTGTAAAACGAAAGAGAGGTGCGAAAACTTTCCAATGATATATGTATAACATGACGATTTAAAAAATGAAATTTACATGTCATCCGTGGGTTCACTCAATTTCCCCAGAATACACCTAAAAATGACGAAGCCTCCATTTTAAAATCTTTATCTTTAATAAATATTATTTAACGGAGAGTTCCATGAAAAAACTCCACATCGAAAATGATATTTATTGTCAAAATAACTACGATTAAAAAAATTCACCCCCTTATCGCTCCCCGCATCACCCACCCCTCTTGAAATTTAACTCCAGGATGAGAAAGAATCATAAAATGAAAGATAGGTGCGAAAACATTCCGATGATATATATATATATAACATGAAAGGTCCAAAAAGAAAGTGTGAAATTTACATGTCACCCGTAAGTTCACTCATTTTTCTCAGAATACACCTAAAAATGAGGCAGCCCCCACTTTAAAATCTTTATATTTAATAAAGATAAATAAATCCGGTAAATATTAATAAACAATATTTACCGGAGAGTTCCATAAAATAATCCGCATCAAAAATAACACTTACTGTCGAAGTAGCTAAGGTTTGAATTATTCACCCCCCTTATCGTCCCCCCCCTCCCCCTCCCTTAAAATTCAATCCCAAAAGGAAAAAGATTCATAATATGAAAGAATGGTTAAAAGAGCTTTCGTATATGCCTCTCATTTCAGCAAATCTTATCTCGAGAAACTCAGGCATCTCGAGAAACTCGTTACTTCGCGATGAAAATGTACCTCGTTGACATCTGAGGTTTATCGAAGGACTTGAAGCTTGGCGATGAATTTTTACCTCGATAAATGCCGTTTATGGTTTCCCGATGAAAACCTTTTTCGATAAGCATGTTTTTCTTTCTCGCTGGAGAATAGAGATGAGAAGGTTTATCGAGGAGAGTTTTATCGATGAAGCTTTGTGAAATGAAAGGTTTATCGAGAAACGAGGTACAGAAAGAAGCATGCCTATCATTTTAAGTGTGGCTTTTTGATCGAAACATTCGGTAAATATTATTTATCAAATGTAAAAAAAAATAAAGTGCGGGCTGCAGGAATTTAGGGGTGAAAGGGTGGACAATTTTCCCTTTTTTAAACCCGTCATCTTGAAGATCTCGGATTACTCTTTCATATTATAATGCTTTCTCCCCCCCTTCCGAATTTGGTTCCCATGGCGGAGGGGGGAGGGGGGGAGGGGAGGCAGTTTTCTAGACTTTTTGCGTTTTTATCATCTTATATCGAATTTTTGAATTGAAAACGTCCTTAGGCGCATTGGGATTTTTTTTCTGAGATGGAAAAAAACCGTTGAACTCGTCACATTTTTACCGTAACCTAGGCACATTGTTTTAAAGTTCTCTCTTTGAGGACCTCTTCCAGGGGGGAGGAGCTGAACTCCCCCCCCCCCCCAACATACACCTTAAAATATAGCTCATTTGATTCTCTATCAATTTTAACTTAAAAGTTTAAGCTGCATGGCACCCCCGGGGCTGTGGACCCCCCTGTCGGTTATTCACCTAATTTTGCTCATTTCTTCACTTCACTTCAATTTTTAAAAGGTTATAAATTTGCTACTATGAGGAGCTACAGCAGGGAGGAAACTGATGGCATAGCTAACTTTTTTCACCGCTCTTTTTGCAGTTTTCAGGTTTTCCCCCGTAGCACCATGTCTTTTTTTTTGGGGGGGGGGGGGCAGGGGGGCCGTTTCACAATTTTTGATGTAATATGTCTATTGAAAGCTTATGCTTCGTACATTACAAATCTAGCATAAAAAATTTTCTATCGTTATTCTGGGTCACGTTACGGACCCATAATGAGTTGAAATTTAAATTTCTCAAACTTCTTCGAGATTTTCGACAAATTGACATTTGAAAAAAATCGTGCCAATGTGGTGAGTGTACGACATCTGTGCCATATAAATATTGCTCACTACTGCTAGGACTCTGGCCTCTTCTAGCGTGTAGGCGTTAATTTACCGCGAGTACTTAGTCCTTGTATTTCCTGGACAATAAAATATTTTCTGGCGATAAAAAAATTACACACGCATTTTTTCAAGTTTTGACTTCTTTCGGCAGTCCCGAAATGCCACTTTTTTACGGAGTTTCCAGTAAATAATATTTATAACATATGGAATTTAGAAAATCAGGAAGTTGTAGTTTGGCCTATGACTACTTATTGATCTTATGTACCTCGATCTTATTTATTTGCCTCTACTTCCCTATCTTGGGGGGGGGGGGAATCAAAATTTAGCCGAGACCCCTTCATGTATTGGAAAGGGCTGTGACCATTACTCATGTTATGCACCTTCCGCAGCCCTTCAACCCACTTTGACCATCACGGGGGACACTTTTATAAATTTAGCCATATCATTGGAAAAGCCTGTTACCACTTTCTCATGTTATGCACCTCCTGCGGTCCTTCCCTCATTTTGCCTCTAACGGCGAGATTCTTATAAATTTACCCAAGACCCGTCATGTGACATATAGTCGGAAAGGCCTATGACCACATATCATTTCATGCACCTCCCTTGCCCCTTCCCCCATTTACGCTCTAGGGAAGAGCATTTATGTAAATTAAGATCGATACTTCTCAGGAGGCAAATGGTTTGAAAAACTAGTGAACACTTATTGATGTTATACACCTTCGGCAAACCTCATTCCACTTTGCCCTCTCAGGCGCACTTTCCTAAATTTTGCCAATGCTACTCATGTAATATATAGTTGGGAAGCAGTATGTTCATAATATGCATCTCCTATGCTCCTTTTCCCACCTTTCACACCCGCAAGGATCCGGTCAAAAGTTTGTTCGGTTTGAGGTTTTTTTTTTTTTTTTTTTTTTTTTACAGGATTTTGCTGTGCGTGTACAGACCGTTTGGTATATGATGTCGTATACAACGAGGACCGAGATCGAGATTTTATATTACAAGATTGCGTATAAATTAAAAACAGCAATGAAAGGATAGGTTCACTAGCGAGTAAATCAGTCGTGTCTTTAACACCGACTCATTCACCTGCAGACGACTCTTGATAAAAGCAATTGCATACTGGTGTCATCGAGAAAAATTTTACGCAATCGAAAGTTATCGAGATGTTCATACAATCGAGAAAATCGAGAAAAACTTCTCGTTATCGCCCATCACCAAGACTGACCATTGCAAGATGCATTTTTTACTGTAACTAATTTTGTAGGTTTATTATATCAATGAAACAGTTCCTTCTTAAATATTATCTTTCGTTGAATCTCGTCGGGTTCCACCTCGTTTTATTCATGTTGGAAAAAAGGTTTCATACTCGATCTCTGATTTCTTTATTACCATTTTACCGGAGTGATTGATCTATTTGCTTTGAAATCTTTGTGATTATTTTCGAATATGTTTTTGAATAGTTTTCGATTTACTGCAACATTTAATAAGGCAACTTTTTCTAACAGACGGGGAGGCGGCAGTACAGACAATCACCTAACAGAGTTCATGCTGAAATTTCAGCATTAGTGAAAACTCGATTCGCATATTAAAACACAATCGGTTTTCCAAGTCATACCTGGTGGAAAACATTTGAAAACCCCATTTCAGCGGTTTACTCGTAGGTTTACAATTATGTTTTCCTGCTCCCAGTCCCACACGTTTTCATACTTTTAACTGCATGAAAGAGCAACGGTATTTGTACGAGTCAATCGCTAAAATTGAATTTTCGTGTATTTTCCACCAAGGTATGACTTAGCAGACCGATTGCGTTTTAACCCTTTATCTACCGCGACAGTACTTATAAGTACCATAAAAATTACTTATTATAAAATTCTTTTAATACGTCAATTAGTTGTAATAATGTTTAGAGTGAGTTACAGATGCATTACTTTATTTTGTTCCAAAAGCATTATTGGTTACACAAAACAAAAATATTTTTAAAACGATGATTTCTTTTGCCTTTGTATTTTTTTTTTTTTTTTTTTTTTTTTTTTTTTTTTTCAGCTTTTTTGAAGATGAGAGAGGGGGATGGGGATTTTTCAATTCGGAAATACTTCTATATTTATATTGTGAAAACGTCGTTTTCGTACATTTTATAATTCTACTAAATACTAAGAAAACAATTTAAAATAAAAGATTTGAGTGGGGTTATAAATATTGCACAAAATCCCTGTAAATTCAAATTTAATAAATCCTTCTGAAATCCTTCAAAAATTTATTAATTGATTATGTAAATCTTTTAATTTAGTTTAAACAATTTACGTAAAATGCTTTAGAATGTAGAATTTTCATGAATTCAAATTGCGGTAGATAAAGAGTTAATATGGGAATCGAGTTTTAAGGATGTTCTCAACTGCTCCGCTCAACAAGCGCAAAACGTTTTGACACATTTACAAATTTCTTTTTTAACAGAAAGATATATAATTGGAAGGGCTGACTATGGTAGCGATTTCGAATCGAACTTAGTTTTTCATTTTGTGATAATTAAATTGCCTATTCAGTTCTAAGCTGTTTCGATTACGTGATCACCCGTTTTTCTCTTACTTTTCGACCGGTTTTTCTGCTTCCGTCGGGAAATCTGCTCAAAAACGTCATCTTTGAAGGCTTGTTATGAAAGATTTATTGTGTTTTTTTAAAAAACAGAAAAATGAGTGCAATTAGACAGTCTCTGAATAACAACGCCTGTTATTTTCATGCATTTCCGAAGCAAAATAAATTAATGCATAAGTCACAAAGTTTCCCTTTTTGATTTAAGAACATCCTTTTCAGCCACGAACTCGATGAGGTGATTGTGAATGCTACCTCCTCTCGGTATATAAAGACATGTGATTCACTGTTAAAAATAAATCTGTGAATTCCAGGTGAAATTCGGCAGCAATGTAGCCGAACTTTTACCGTTCCGTTAGTAGATTTTCCGTTGTGGGAAATATAAGAAGGGAAAACTCCGGTGTAAGATTCAGTAACTTTCCGTTACAAAGTTTGATTTATAACAGTAATAATGTAATGTAATTTTTAAAAATGGTTTACCGATTAATCTTCAAAGAATTCAAAATCACCGAGGGATTTTAAGCTGCTATGTTATTTGACTTAATTGTTATTTTGGATAATTTAGTTCACGCGCGCCGTCCCCACAACCGAACTCGGGGCCTTCAGATTGCGGAAAAAATCCTTACGAACTGAGCCATAGTTGCTGTGTTGGACGCTACAAAGTATGTCTTTTATGAGTTAGTGGGAAAATCTGTTGTGCTTTTTAAAGATTTCCTTTCAAATATATTTATTAGAATGTTTGTAAACGGATTATTTTAGACTGATGCATAATACTTATTATTTTTTAAAATCATTTTTAATTTTTTAAATATAGTTTAAATAAAAAAAAAATCACTGTTTGAAACCACTATTTTTTTTAATAAAAATTTTTTTATTAACAATTTTTTTACAATACATATGTATATATATATATAGATTTTTTTTTTTTTTTTTGAAATTGTCGTACACTATTTATTTCTTTATTTATTTATTTTTCGGCTAATAAATTAAAAGATTTTTAATAAGAAAAAAAGTGAAAAATAAACAGGAAAATGTAATTTAAAAGGAACTTTTATGTTTCATTATTCCATGGCGCCAATGGGACTCGAACCCACAATCTGCGATCGCAGGCGATTAGCGGGGTGGTGCCTTGACCACTCGGCCGCTCACCACACAACGGAGTGTCTCCGTTTTTTGTTTTTATTTCCATCCGTTTCGTTTTTTTCAGGAAATATGATGGGACTTTGTGATTTGTAACGGAAAATACCTTTTAGTTGTTAAAAGGGAGCTTTTCTAGGAAATTCAGGAAAAAAATGTTCGTGAATTTCAGAATTTTTTTAACAGTTTTGTTTTATGTCTGTTTAACAATCTTTTGTATGATGTCTCTGTCATCGGCATGCATTTCGTATGTGCATAGAAAAAAAAGGATGCGGACTTAAGAAAAAGAAAGTTAGAAATTGTACGTCAAACGTGGCAAATGAGATGTGTTAGTGCTATGATTAGCTACATAAATATACAGATCTTGGTGCAATAGCTTATATATTCCTATGCAAAAATGCATTAAAGCAAAATTTATTGCAATAATATATACTAAATTCAGTAATACGAAAAGAATAGGACTTCATTTTAAATAGGACATAATCATGATGGCAATCAAAATCATTACCTATCATGATAGATACACGATTTAATTAATTACGTATTCAATAGAATGTACAAAATTTTTATTAGTTTACCAATTGGCTCAGAAAATTTATTTTCCTTTTTTAATGTTAAATGAAAGCTGATTTAATTGTGAATATTTTGAAACTTTATTTTTTACTCATACAGTAATTATATCGCAAGATATTTAGCTTTTTTTTTCTTTTTTTTAACACACTTAGGGCAATTACCAACACAAATTACAAGTTTAAATGCCTTTTCCCCCATGATTTGAGATAGATATATAATTTTTTTGTGTGTGTGTGTATTCTCTATTACAAATGTGATAAGTCTGCGCATGGAATTAGCCTTCAGATTTTTTGTTATTTAAAAAAAAAAGAATGAAAAGACATGAAAATGTGTTAAATTTCATCGTTTTACAATATATGTATCAATTAAAAAGTATTTTAAATGTAATATTAGATGTATCTAAAAATCCATGCACAGTATTGTGTAATGCACGATTGAAAATCGTAAAAAACAAGTTGAAAATTGCACGTGAAGTGTAGCAAATGAGGCGCGTTGGTACGATAACGAAGTTTTAAAAAAAATCACTCTCATATATCAATCTCATAAAATTGTAAATAGTCAATTACAATTAAAATGCGCACCAAACAATGCTCTCCCTATACCATTATGTAATGGAATACTTTTGTGTAGCCTTGTAAATCAATAACAAATGAGCTTTGCACCACCGATTATGCAAAATGCATATTATAATATGTACTTTATAGACGCATATCACTTTTATTATGTTCGAATGAGTGTAACACCATTAAAATGCATTTGAAACATTTTTCCCCATTGACCGTAATGTAACGGAATACTTTTAATTGACCATGTAATTTAACTATGCATCCGATTTTGCTGAGATTTAAAATAACGCGACAAAATTATGTAATAATTATGTATTTTAAATTTCAAATGATTAAAATGCATCTGAAACTTTTTTCTCCATTGGCCGTAATGTAATGTAATACTTTTGATTGTCCGTGTAATTGATCTATGCATCCGATATTCATAAAATTTGAAATGACTCTATAAAACTATGTAATAATTATGTATTTTAAATTTCAAACGATTCGGTCGGGTAGTTTTTGCGTTGTTATATGCAGCCGGACAGACGGCCGGACTGACTGAACGACAACTATAGGTGCTACGTATTTACATAATTACGAACGCACCTAAAAAAGACTAAAAAAGTAATAATTAAAAAAAAAAGTAGTAAGGGTTTTTAAAAATTCCAATTTTTATAAACTATTTAAAAGTTCCAGTTCAAATGACAGTTTAAAATTTTAGTTTAAATTTCGAATGACTCGTCAAAATTCTGCAACAATTATTCACATTAAATTTCAAGCCGTTCGGCCAGGTAGTTCTTTTTTGCTGTTAGATGTAGACAGACAGACAAACGGAACGGGCCATACGACGACTAAAGGTACTGCATATATATGTAATTAAGTATGCACCTTAAAACAATATTAATTTTCAAATCTCTTTGAAACAGGGAACTGGGGGCATCAGCCCCGTTTGCTTTTGTAATCAGGCCTTGCATCTTTCCCACTGCAGTATCAAATAGTCTACCTTATTAAATGTAAAAGCGGAAAATACCTTCATTTCCGTGCCATAACCGGGAAAAAAAAAAAATGTGAAACTCAAAAAAATGAAAAAACATAGTGTGTATGCGATTTCATTTTTTTCCACTTTCGCTCTATTCTAACATGACCTATTCAAACAGATGACCACAAGAGATTGTCCGAACTCAAGGACAAGGTTCGATCGACGAGACCGATAGCCACGCTCTGTAAAATGACAAAGAAAAATACATTTTTGCATTGTCAATTTTGTCTATAGAAATGGAACTAACCTCAACGAAGGTCGAATATTTTGTGGGGAAAAAAATATGTTCATTCCTAGTGAAAGTGCTTCATTTTTAAAATTTTTAGTTGTCCAGAAAGTTGCTACGGTCCAGTTTGGAGTCCATTTATGTTAATTTTTGAAGAAGTTTGACTTTTTAAGGTGAGTAAAGTTCATTCCCTTGTTTGATGTACTGACCATTACTGATTTATTTACATGTAATACGATCCAAAAGTCAATATACCCATGATGTTTATACCGTAATAATGCTTTAATAAATGAAAATACATATACCTTTTGATCTTTAGATTGTTTAATGTTCAACAAATTATAATCACAATAAATGTTAAAAGTGTGTTTATTTACAAACATTAATTTATTATAAAATTATTTGAGAAATTGCAAAAACTAGAGATGAGATTGCCTTAACCCGGCTCTAAACATGCTCGGTCATAAAGTGGACGTTTAAAGAATTAAAATTATAACATGAAATAGAATGTTCCATGTTGATTCAATCCTAAAATACACAATGCAAACTTTAAAAAGCTCATAGTTTTATTTAAGATGGAGAAAGATAATAATTATATATATGCTAAAAGTTAAAAATACACATTTTATTTAAATTTCGCAGTACTTTCAGCCTGCAATCTCGTAACCATCATCAGCGAACGTTTTTATTAATTGCTGTTCCATTCATTGAAATACGTCACTTTGTTTAAAATGGGAGAGTCTATAAGTATTCATACATTCATATACATTTTATATAGTGTATATTTTGAAACTTTTAATTTATTCATAAATTGATAAAGGCGGGAAAAACTCTAGCTATTTCAAAATGAGCATCTAAGCCTTAGAGGCTTAATAATTTGGCTATTTTGTGATACACTTTTTTGTTAGTTTTTCTTCGGAAACGTATGAAATTCGCAGGTATTTTTATTCAGAAATTATGTAATCTAGAGACATTTTTTATTTTTTGGTAAACAGAAAATATCTTTCAGAAAATACTCTTAAAGTGGATGTTTTGAACCGAATTTCTTTTCACGCACTTCCGCGAGACAGGGGAGAAAACGGTTGATACGCTTATAATTTGATAAGTAATTTATTTATTAAAAAATGGAACGCTCATTTCGATTCCAAATTGCTTCAATTGCCAGGAGTACTAATTTTATGTCTTTATTTTTTTTTTTTTTTTTTTTTTTTAAATGTGCCAGAAAGTTTCGCGTTGATGAACAGAGAATTCGAGAACCGCGTTTAAATGCTTTAAAATCCTCTAAAAATTATCAGCTTGAAAGAGAATTGGATTATTATCGATGGGATTTAAGGGTGTATTCGAAAAAACGCTTTTCCACCTTCAACAGCTCGAAATTTTCTGATACAATTTCAGACACATTTTTAAAAGTAGAAACATGAAACTGGCTGAGGGGATTTTTGAAGAGGCGTACAAGGTGCCGTGTGATGTTATTTTAGGCTCAATTCATTAGAATTTGATTTATAAACAATTATCTTCTCAGTATGACCCTTTTTTTCGCCCACAGATATCCCGCTTCGGAAAAATCCGTTCGAAATGCCGTTTTCGATTGCCTTTTTTTTCAATATTTTCTGCATTTATCAAAGAATTGACGATTACGGCACCTTGAGCACTTTCTGAATAAGACAATTTGCCAGTTCGATGCATATGAGCGCAAAAATGGATTTAAAAATAAATCGGAAAATTAGCAATTTGAATCGAAATACACCCTTAAGGAAAAATATTCTAAACCATTTGCAAGGTAAGTGTTATTAAAAAAAGAACCCTTAAGATATCTCTTATCTAGTATCGCTTTTTGTTTGAAGTTACTAGAAAATTAGGATCATATTTTTCTTACCATAGTTGTACAATGATATTTTAAAAGAGTAAGAATAGAAATTATGACTTTTGCGAATTTCTCGTAGTATTTGTGTATGCATGAAAACTTTGCTACTTTAAATTGAATGGAGAATTATTCCCCATTTTAACAAATTCTGAGTCTCCTGTGGTTTTGAGGAAAAGAGTTACTGGGAGATAACGCGAGAAAATATTCTATTCTTTTCTGCCTCTGATTGGTCTTAAATTAAACTTTATTTTTAGTTACGTTAAAAAAATTGTCAGTTCTGACACTATTTCTTGATAAACATTTCTGACAAAATGCTTTGTTTTATTAGTTTTTCTTAATTTTTACTTTCTTCTATCTTCAATAGAAGAAAGTATTGTAATCAAAATTTTTTTCGATTTCCAGTTTTCGATGGATTTACACGTTTTAAGGGTCAGATATTCCAAAAAACATGTTTTTACAAAATGTCTGTCTGTCCGTGTGTCTGTGTGTTTGTATGTCGCCATTCTATCATCAAAAAGTGTATGAATGTATGCATCGAATTGAACCAAACTTTTTGTGTAAGTGTATGGCTATAGCTAGTTGGTCCTCCTGGAATTTGACAAAAATCCGCCGGAAGGGGACGCTACAATCGCGATTTTTGTGTCTATTTCAATATTATGCCGATCAAAAGTGTATGAAGTTATGCATCGAATTGAAGCAAATTTTTTGTGTAAGTATTTGGCTATGGTTAGTTGATCCTCCCTGAATTTGACAAAAATCCGCCGGAAGGGGGTACTGCAAAAGCAATTTTTGTGTTTTTTTGAATATTGTACCACCTAAAAATGTATGAAGTTATGCATAGAATTCAACCAATTTTTTGTGTATGTGTTTGGCCATGGCTAGTCGGTCCTCCTTGAATGTGAAAAAAATCCGTCGAAAGGGGGCGTTGCAATAGCGATTTTTATTTCATTTTCCATATTGCACCACATAAAAGTGTATGAAGTTAGGTCTAAAACTAAACTAAAATCTTTTTTTTTTTTTTTTTGTATGGCAAGTATGTCTTCCCTGAATTTGAAAAAATAAATCTGCCTATCATTCTGCTGTCCATCGGCTCGTGGAGAGACGGAAACTCGTTTTTACTCCGATTAATTGACTGAAGCAGAAATTTAAGATGAAAATAAAAATTGGTATAGTATTGAATTAAAATTATTAAAGCATTAAAATGAGTAACTATTTTTTTAAATATTAAAATGTAATTATGAGATAGAAGAACGTTTTGGGATTGGCACATCCATCTAGTTTATATTTATTTCTAGTTTATTACACAATATGCAACATGAACGATCGCTTTTCATAGTCATACAAACGTAGATATACAAATTCTACGATTCCAAATCGTTTTACTGATTATTCCCAAAGGAGAGGAATCCACTCTTTTGAATAATATCTTTCTGTAATTATGTATTTGGAGATTTTTACAAAGTAGGAATATGTTGGTGGAATCCCCATATAAAATATGGAGATTTTTTTTTAAAGTTTGATTTGGATAATTTTTTGAGTTAGATACAATAAAATATTATTTTATATTGGTAAATTTGTTATCATTACACTCAAGATAACATTACGCAGGCGATCAGCAGTTTTTCTGCAAGCCAATGTAACATGCGATAAACACAAGATCCAATCCGCCTGACTAAGCGGAACTTGATTCCAATAACACTCGAAACACGCACAATCAACTACTCAAAGTGCGAGATCAATTGCACAGGTACAAAGACTGACCCACAGCCCTCCCGCCCTTTTTGCAATTCACCAGATACCTATCTCACATCCTAAAAATAGATAGTCACGTGGTCAGCAAGCACCGAGTCGGGTCACGTGATCAGCAGGCTGAAAAATTGGACGCGGTCTACGCAGGCGTGACGTCATTCTGGACGTTTCAAAGGTCAACTCTGATAAAATCTGGACGTTTCAAAGATCATCTGGACGTCGGACGTCTTCCAACTAAGGTAATACTATGATTAGTTGGAAGAGAGGTCCAAGCCCCTATCAGATTTTCTATACGTCCAAGATGGCGGCCATTTCCCATGGGTCGACCTGGGGGTCAAAGAAACAAAATGGCGGACGTCCATTATTTAAAATGCATAATTAAAGCCATTTATTGGGTCGACCTGGGGGTCCAAGAAACAAAATGGCAAACGTCCAAAAGAAACAAAATGGCGTCCAAAATCTGAAAATAAAGCCTCAAAATTAAAATTTTTTGTTAATTAAATAAACAAACAAACAAATTTTAAGTTTTAAAAGTGCTAGTGCACGTATTTATTTAAAATAGAATCACAATAAATATATAAATTATGTACAAAGTATTTACAATATAAAGCTATATAAACAATATCTTTTTTCCGGAAAAAAAGCAGGCTTATAAAAAGCAGGCTTGTGTCGCATGTAAGGGTGGTGCGACTAGTTTCAATTTTTAATCTAGCAGGCATATTAAAAGATTTACACGTTACCCTTTGCGAGCGCACCTCATCTCCAAGGCTATTTTGGCCGCTTAGGGCTCGGTTCAAACTCATCTGCGCTGTCCACAACATCAGACGAGTCGGGCCAAAACGAGCAACCAGGCTGCGGAGAACACACACTGGAAACAGGAACCTGGAATTATTCAAATATTCTTGTTGGAATAGTAATGAAGCTGAGGAAAGTTCGGAAAAAAGTCACTGTTTTGGAGAAATTTCCAGACCTATTCGGAGAAATTCACCGATCCGGCAACTCTGTCTTTATCCCTTTATCTACTGACGCTACTTATAAGTACCACTTACTTTAAACTTTCATCCCATAGTAAATATTATTAATATACTAATGATACTTTATAAAAAATTCTTTTAATTACACTTGTTCAAGATACAATGCTATAGTAATTCTAGGATCGTTATTTTAGTGAGGAAGAGTGCTATCCTTGAACTAATCGGTTTGTTTTATGTCGGCATTTTGAATAGACTATCACGCTTATATTTGTATTGCTGTAAACATAATAAAGGATATAAGATAAGTGTTGGATTTTTTTATGAGTTCATTATGATTATAGAATACGATTTGACTAGTTATTTCAAGTGAGCGGTGTATATGTATTTCTTGTAGTTGTATTACTCGGCGGTACTTATAAGTACCGCCAGTACACTAGACGGCGGATATAAACTTCTTTTTTGCTTTTTGTCCGCATAGTTATTCATAGTTTTAATGTGCTTTGTAACGTAATTACAAAAAAGTAGTGTAGTAATATTTTTTCTAATTTGCGAGTGTGATCTTGTTATTTAGCATTTTTAAGAGAATAGATTTTATTTGAAATATCGTGTTAGTTTTCTGTTGTGAGACTATTGTATGCATAGTGTGCTAACGATACTTTAAAGTAGCACTTTAATTACTTATCTCTAACAAATAAAATTTCTCATTAGTGAGAATTTTTTATGAATACATAAAGCGTTCACATGCAAAATTATCTTTAAATGTAAAAATTCAAAACGTTTCACTAACATTAATTTTGTGAATTTAAAGCCAAAATATATTGATGGTTTTCAGCAAAAAAAAACTTTTATCAGCGAAAGGATTTTTCAATGTTGCAAAAAAGGTAACACTCTTGCATCAACCGAATTTCAGTATTTAAAAGCCTATTCAATAGCTATCGAAATAAACAAAAAATAAAAGGTTGTTTTTCCGTCGGAAACACTTGTTGAATCCAGATTGTATCGAATACATTGACCGCTCTTTGAATTCGCTAGAGAACCCTCGATTGGTAGACCGTGAACCTGGGGTGCTCTTGAAAAAAAAAACCTCTAACGAAGGTTTCTAATTGTTTGACCTTTAGGAACAAAGCTTTATTTATTATGAAAAAAACAATCATAGTTCGTCACCAATACATGCAGCTGAGGTTGTTCACACAACGATAAATTTACAGGAAGTACGTAAATTTATGCAATATGCATTTGTGCATAAAAGGATATCCATTATTTACGTCACACTTCAACAGGAGGTAGGGGGTCTGAAAATGGTGACAAAGTGCGACAAGGAGGAGAAGGGGGGGGGTGTTAACACAGAGTGATATCACATGTACAAAAACTATTAGGCATGCATAGTTTCAAAGAAGCGTGACGAAGTCATAAATACACAGGTTCACCCCTGTTGGTGCTGTTAATTAATTTCGCGACATCACCGCGGTATTCAAAACTTACATTGAAACGGGAAAATAGTAATAAATACACATTCAAATTTTTCGAAAACATTATATATCTAAAAAGAATGTGATGAATATCTTATAATCAAAATGGCTTTAGATAGATACGCTTCTCCTCTAAAATTTAAGATGACCGATTTTTATTATTTTTTAAATTGCATTTTATGTATACATATATATATAAGGAAAGTATGCCTAATGCAAAGAAAAAGAGAGAGAGAGAGAAAGAAAAGAAGTCCATGCAGGCTCGACCTACAGGCGGAAATAGATTTCAAAGTTAAGTACTAATTCCATCAGCTAAAATAAAAAAAATCCCCAATAACTAAATTAAGATTAGAGATAATACATATTTAACAATTTCATCAGTCCATTTTTGATGAGTTTTTAATTTAATTTTTCTCTAACAAGCTGGTTTTACCAGAATCATGTTGATAAGATATATTTTTCTTCGAACCCTAGTTGTTTTTAAAGGTGTTTTGAGTTAATCCTATCACAAAATTGAAAGTATAAAAGTAGTATATATTATTTAAAAAATTAAAATAAATTCAGTTGGATTTGATATTTTGGGAATTGACTAAATTATAATTGTTTCCATCTTCAGCAAGCCCCCTGCCTATTTTTTGGTTTTTATTTATTTTCTTTAATATATATGTATATGTGTATGTGCGTATTTGTTTTTTATTTATTTATTTTGCGGTAAGAGTTGATCCTATCAAAAAATTGCCAATATAAAAGTTGTAGATGATATTAAGAAAATGTATAATAAATTTAGTAAGTGGAAGTAGATTTGGTATCTTAAAAAATGACAAAGTTGAAAGGTTTTTTTTTTTTTTTTTCGCTTTTTGAGCCTACTTATAGTTTTATCAAAAAATCTGTAACATATTTTTCTGGCCCTCTGATTTAACATGTATTAAAAAGATAGGAGGGTTTTTTTCCGGTTTTCACAAAACACCTTCCTATTATATCATAATAATAATAACATATATTCTACAAAAAAAAGGCAAGAACTTACATTATAAATAATCATTTTGCTTATAAGACATCATTTTAATAATAAAACATTAAAAATATATTAAAAATTAACATGTTTCAACTCATTTTCATTGAGTCATCTTCAGATGACTCAATGAACACAATAAATGTGAAAAACTGGAATAAATAATTATTGGATTCAAATTAAATATGACGCCCTCTATTAAATTCGCAATCTGGTTTTCAAGTGTTTCAAGTATTCCACCAAGATATGACTTGGCAGACTGGTTGCGTTTAATTATGCGTATTGAGTTCTAACTAATTCAGGAATTTCAGCTGTGAACTCGATGAAGTGATTGTCTGTACTGCCGCTTAACTATCTAATACTATTTGTTTCAAATTCTCGAAATATCATACACTAATACACTACCGAGCATTGGTGCGTTTATCTTAAGTTTCTGAGAAAAATGTACGTCGATGCCAGATGTTTTATGTGAGATTTCGAAACAGCTGTCGCTAGTGCTGCCAGATCCGCTGTTACATAAAAGCGAGACAATGGTTTCTATATCCTGAATAAAATTACAGTAAAGCCTACGAAAATGTAACTTCTTCATAACGGAATCTTAATTTAACATGTTAAGTACTACGTCAGTCACCGGTGACTGACACTGATATTTCCGTTTAGGTCGCGACAGCCACCGATGACTGACAAGTGTTTAGTACCAGCGCTTCTAAGCAATTCGTGTGGCCTGACGGGAATTTCCCTAAGAATTCGCGTGGCATTCAACATGTTGAACTTAAAAGTGCATGATCCACGTGGAAAGAGTATCATGCAAATATGCCAGGTAGGACAGAAATCTATTTAAGACAGAGTCTTTCTCTAAATGCTATTTGAGATTATATCTTATAGTAGGTTTTATTGTATTAAAAAAAGCACAAATGATCTTAGACATTAAAATCTATAACAGCAAAAATGACCGAAACAAAATTCTAAATTGGAGAGATTTTTGGTTGATCTGTTATAATTGTATGGGTATTCAACCTGTACGGATCCTGAATGTTTTTATAAGACGATATTTATTATAGAAAGCTTCCAATTTTACATGTTAAGAAGACTCGGTACCATTTAAACTCTTTTTTTTTTTAATTTAAGTAATTTAAGATACATTTTTGGCATAATAAAGGATTTATTGAAGGAAAATGATTCGTTCAATGAATTGTCAAATTTCCCAGGCAAAACTTTAAAAAAAAATTAAGTAAATTTTTAAATGTATCTTTTCATAAAATTTTAAACATTTTGAACTATTTTTTTTAACTATTCGTAGAAGATTGCTGCATATTTTTAAGTATCAGATTTATCCTAAGTTGATTTCTTTCTGAGAAAATAAATTAAACATGCAAATACGTGTAAAATTACAGTAAAAACTGAATTTATTTTACACTTTTATGTGTTAAAAATTACTTCCTTATAAATCCGATATTTAGTTTTATAAAAGACCATAACCCTTTAAGACCGGAAGAGTTTTGGTAGAAATTAAAAGTGTTAGTTTTTAATCCTAATTAATAGGATCATATTTGATTGAAAAAAAAATATTTAGAAGAATTTCTGATGTTTTGTTACCTCAATGGAAGATACACACAATTGTGTGGTGCTTGCTTGGTTTAAATCACAGCAAAAAAAGATTTTTTTTTTTCCTTAGGCTTCCTGAAAATGGTTCCTAAAGGGTTCCTTAGGCTTCCTAATGGCTTTCCCTGACCTACACAATTGTGTAGGTCAGGGATTAAAGGAATAAGAAACAACAAAAAAGTTCGAATTCAATTAAACAATGTAATAAAAGTTTTATCACTTAGAACACGTCTGTTCGTCGAATAAACGCAAACTGAGAAAAATCACTTTTAAGTAAAGTGGAATTGTGGCATTTAAGGGGGGTCCGGCACACATTTTAAAATAATTTTTATTCATTGTGTTAAAATTCTGAATTTTTTTTGTGATTGTTAAGCATATCACTTGCAAAAAAAAAAAAAAAAAATCCCGTGATAAAACTTCACATATTTTTTTTTAATTTAAAATTTATTAAAAAAGGGGTAATTTCAAATTGTTGTAACTAAAAATATTATTTGTAGAGTTTCGATTTTTTTACATTTTAATAAACATAAATATTCTAGTATACTAAATGTAGTTGATTATGGAAAATACATAACTCAAATAAAAATCGTGACAGTACAGAAACTTTCATCGTCGGAATCCTGCACTTTTTATTTGATCCAATGACACGGTCCGATGCGTCGAATTAGTTCCTTCTGTTTATCGGCGTTAGCTCAGTTTATCTTCGCCCGAACTGTTGCGTGCTGTTGTCCGTCCCATGTACGCGGCACTCATCGGACTCGTGGGATATGACTCGGCCCTGGAATCCTGGAGTGATTTGGAATTCGCACATTTCAGGATATCGAGAAAGGTTAGTAGTCTAAATTAACTAAATTAATCACTTCGTGTCCGTAGTTTTTTTAGGGGGTGGGAAGGGGTATAATAGTGGAGAAAAAATATTTTGAGATAAAAGAAAACTATCTAAATGCCGAAAATTATGTTTACTAAAATGTATCTAATAGGTCATTTGTTAGGTTCGTTTGTAATTACATATATACACAGCATTTTACAATCACTCTCTAGTTCCGCATGTAACAATGCAAAAATAGTCAAACGAATGGTTTGAAATTTACTACATATATATTTCTTGTTAAATTTTGTCGAGCCATTTCAATTTTTTTGAAAATCGAATCAAACTTTTAAAAGAATTATTAAAAGTTTTCTTCATTGTATTAAATCTTATCATACATAATAAAAACGATGACAGCGAATGATTTCAGGTTGCCAAGTCCTGTTTAAGATGGAGTCTTATTATTCCCGTATTACTTAATTTAATATACAATATAGTAATAAATTTCGCTTCAAGAATTTTTACATTAGGTTGCAACAGTTATTGCACTAATATCTGAATATTTATAAAATTAGTTATAGTACGAACGTGTCTCTTTTGCCACGTTTGATGTACAACTTCCGACTTATGGCGTGCAGCTCTGAAAGAATTTTTAAAGATGCATACAAAACATTGTATTACGAAAAGACTAAGTGTGAATATAAAAAGAGTGCGGAAATTGTAGTTCGCAAAATAAAATTCTTATTAAATGTTATACAATGCAATTTCGTTTAGTATACATTCTCATAAAAAGTATCCTTAGAAGTATTTTCAAGAGACACTACATCTCTAATGACATAAATAAAGCAATTAGAAGATTTCGAATTTCACATTGTCATTTTCCTGGCATGACAAATCGCGATGTGTGCCAAGTAAAGGCCTTCTGCTAAATATCTTTTTTTTTTTCGAATTGATATGTATACTTTATAAAATAAATGTATGAGGAAAGTAACAAATTCTGTATTTCACAAATAAATTTTCGATATTAAAATAAGATTGTTACTGTAAAGGAATGTCATTTTCCTGGACTGCATTTTAGTTCTTTATCATGTATAAATGTGGCTCTGCAGAGTAACTCTTCTTATCTTTAACGCAGTTCAAGTCAGAAGTAGTAAAATCATAGCTGCCAGCAGTGTTCTCGCTGATATTTGATCAACATTAGTAATTTGGCTAATTAAAAATAAAAAAAAACATTCGTCAAATGAAAAAAGTATTAGCAAAAAAGATTCGCCGTGTAGCACAAAAAAAATTATCTTCAATCTTTCAATGTACCCCTTTTATTTCAATATGTTCTAAAATAACCAAAGTTTTTATAACTGCGACAACGATTGTTATTAATCGAATTTCAACTATCCGCTACAAATATATTAATAAAAATATATATGTATGCATATGTAGGAAAACCGGAAAAGAAAAGAAATTAAAAGCAAAAATTGAACATTAGATATTTGGCGAATCTAATCGCTTGTTTACGCGCCAAATGAAGAATTTAGCCGCAATTTGGCGCAATGGCGAGCGACAGCGAGAACTCTGGCTGCCAGCAAGATCATATAGATAATTCTTTGAAAATAATGTGATTAAGTTTTTGTAAAAAATCGAGTAGTAGTTTTCCTGGCTTCCATAAATTAACAAATAAAACTGAAAATTACATGGAATCTGAGCTACTATTTTGAAAATATGTTCCTTTAAACAAAATTAAAATGTTAGACCTAAAAATAGATATATAAAAAAACATATAGAAATATTTTAGAATTAAGTTCTAAGAAATGAAGTAGAATTACATAAAAAATTAACTCAAGTTCATTCATAAAAATTGTTTAAATTCTTCAAAATTTAGCAATTTTACATGGAAAATCCTTTTACTCTCTGATACACTGTAAAACATTTATGTAACGTTACTCCATAAAATTGGTGGCAGCCTTGCTGCCTCCAATTTTGTGGGGTACTTTAACCGATATAACTGGTGTAACATTGCGAAGTTACACCAGTAATATATGCTTAAATTACACCATTATATAAGTGAAAAATTATTCTGTGAAATGGAACTCGTAGCTGCCACCAATTTTATGGAGTAACGTAACACAAATGTTTTACAGTGTAGCAAATAAATTTACCTCTTGAAATTTTGAATTGTTTTCAATGGATACTTTCAATATCTCAGGCGATCAAAATCTGACATTTTGTTATATTTACCTTAAATAGAAACATCAACTTTAAAAGAATTTAACATTTTCCATCCTTCCTTATTAATTTGATCCAACTTAAAGTAGTTCCTAACTTAAATTTAAAAGAATTATTTAAATGCTCTTAAAATGCATTTTCAATGTTTGAAGCAAGTTATAAAAAGCTTTAACTTTTAATTTGCGGAATTATTTATCGAAAAATTGCATGACCTCAATAATTGTTAGTTCTTTAATATCTGAAGATATATTGGAATTTTTAAATAATAGTAATGTCACATTTATACGTTTTTTTTTTTTTTTTTTTTTTTTTTTTTTTCATTAAAACTGGTGAAATAAATTGGTAGTTATGACCTTTTTTTTTCTTTGTAAAATATTTAAAAAATAATAATAATTAGATTACTTAACAGTAAAAGTTCTTCTGAAAACATGACGATAAGCAATGTATTTAAATGTGTAATGATTCTATCTTACAAATTGAAAGCCTTTTGTAGTTGAAAAGTTCCATATAACTTTTTTTCTTAAAAAGAAAAGCTATACTTAGGTAAATGATAAAAAAAATATTACTTTTATAAATATTTAGCTTCGACTCTTTCTCTACGCTCTGTAAATTTGGTCGAGCAGAATACTTTGTATGGAGGTAAAGGGTAAACTTTTATTGATATACAGAGTAAATAAGTTTTATATTAAATTTTCTTCAATGGTATTTAAAAGTATATTTGTATGACATGTGTATGTTATGAAATGTGTTTTCCATTACAATATAGCATTTTAATATTTTTGGAGCATTTTTGCAATTTTAACAAGAAAGAAAGAAATCATGCTTCAAGCATAGGTTATGAAACACTTTCATCACATTCAGAATAATGTAACAAAACTCACCGTTTAATAAGTTAAAATATTATATCTAATTCAGCAATATGGTAACGCATTATCTAATACACAAGAAGTAACTTGCAGTAAACCTAAGCAACGTATATCAATTTTATTATATGTGAAATAGTTTAACATAATTAAAACTTGCCACAAATAATGCCCCTCCCCTTATAGCATTATGTAACAGAATTCTTTTGTGGAGCCCTGTAAATGAATAATAAATATTCCTTGTGCGGCATATTCTACAAAAATATATATTTGAGTAGCCATCATAAATGGATATCAATTTCATTATGTTTCGACGTGTGTAATACCTTTAAAAAGCACTTGAAACTATTTTATCCCATCGGCCGTAATGTAATGGAATACTTTTTACTGTCCCAGTATTTGAATCGCATATACGATTTCACTAAAATTTGAAATGACCCAAAAGAATTCTGAAACTAATGTGTATTTAAAATTTCAAATGATTCGGTTGAGTAGTTTTTGTGCTGGTATATATGCGGGCAGACAGACGGATGGATCAAACTACGATTATAATTATGATTGAACCTAAAAAACATTTATATTTAAAACCGATTTCTTTTGCGTGGCCCTGTAAATTGATTAAAAGTATTATGAATATCCTTTTCTAATGTAATCGTAGAGAAATTCAGTAATTTATATCGATTTCAATACAGTTTCAATAGCTTAATGTCATTAAAATATAAGCATTTAATGTTTATTAAAAAATGTATTTGATTTTTTTGATATAACATAAACAGCAATCATGAAATTAGGCACGATTTTTAATATTAACGTGTAATGTTTGTGAAAAAGTATATTTAATTTTTGGCTGCTACATGAATTGGAGTTATGATTTTCAATGTAAACATTTAATGTTTACGAAGGAGTGCATTTAATTTTTTGGTGTTAATGAATTGTAGCCATAAAATTAAGAATGATTTTTAGAATAAATAATTAATGTTTATCAAAGACTGTATTTTTTTTTTTTTTATGTGTGTGTGTGTGTTTGTTTATGTGTATTACATGAACTGCAGTCATGAAATTAGACATGATTCTCAATGTAAACGTTTAATGTTTACGAAAGAATTCATTTAACTTTTGGTGTTATGTGTATTGTAGCCATGAATTTAGGAATGATTTTTAGAATAAATATTTCATGTTTATGAAAGTCTGTATTATTATTTTTTTATGTTACATGAACTACTAGCATAAAATTAGGCATGATTTTTAATATAAATATTTAATTTTTTTTTTTCATTTTTTTACTTACCCATCATACGTAGTAAAGGGTAAGTCTTGCAATCGTTTTGAAAATCGAAAAAATTTTTTTAACGGATTTACACGTTTTAGATAGTGGAGATTCCGAAAAACATATTTTTAGAAAAAAAAATTTGCCGTCCGTCTGTCTGTCTGTCTGTAAACGCTCTATCTCCCGAACAAATTGAGATAGAGACTTGAAATTTTGTATGTAGTTAGTATGTAAGAATGGGACGAACCCTATTTAATATCAGCAACCTCGATTATCCGGAACTATTTTTTTCGGACTCTCGAAAAATTCGTTCTGATGAAAGGTATATAAAAATTTTCGAATTTTTTTGTTTTAAGGAATGGACGTAAAAGGCAATAAAATAACACACATTTTGCATATAGAACGAAGTCGATCGGATTATTAGTTGCCGAGATATTTGTAATCTTGTTTTCCACATTCTTCGATTTTTCATGACCCTGTATTTCATTCAAATTTCAATTCAGAGGTATATTTTAATTGGAAATGAGACGCTTAATCCGACGCAGTTAATTGTTAGTTAATAGAATTATTATTTTTGGAGTTATAAGGATGTTTCTTTTACGCAGTTCGGTAGTACTTGAGTAGTTTGGCGTTTTAAATAATTTGTCGAAATTGGTACATCAGCAGTTCTTTAATATAGCATTACTATGTATATTAACAATATTTAAATTTTGTTTATAAATTGCAATGCATTGTATAAATAGTTTCACATGTTTTATTTTCATATACATATTCATGATGAGTAAGTATTACGGTGGCCCCCAACGACTAGTTTTATTACTAAATGATAAAATATAACTGTTGTAATTATTGTAAAAATAAAATCATGTAACAACATGCAGATGATAGCAGAAGTATCGACAGAAACAAAGTAACAGTATTAGATTAATTTTAGACACGATTATTCAATCGGTAAATTAATTATTACAGATGCAAATTTTCCAAGTGGGGCGAAAAAAGTCACGGACAGGCCTTTTTTCGCCCACTTGGAAAATTTGCATCTGTAATAATTAATTTACCGATTGAATAATCGTGTCTAAAATTAATCTAATATGATTTCGTATGCAGCGATTTCTGCAGTTTCCTGTATTGACCTTCGATTTATTCTGTTGAGTTGATCCAGAGTATCAGAGCAGATTCTGTGATCTTTGAGGTCATTTGGGTGAAGAAGTCCTCCACGATTCGTCCGGGATGGCTCAGTTGGAAGAGCGTTGGCGGCTTCAGCCAATACATCCCTGGTTCGAATCCTGGCCCGGACTTTTTTCGCCCACTTGGAAAATTTGTATCTGTAAAGTAACAGTAAATTAAAAGACACGTGCTTTTATTAGGATGCTATGAATAAAAAGGATTAACAATGAAGGCAATTTTCTGTCAAACCGGCATGTATCAAATTTTATACTTTTCCCTCTAGTAAAATAAATATATTCAATAATACGTGTATTTTTCGTCTACGTAATACTTATTTGTTTTCCTTTATTTAGCATCTGGCTCGCCTGAACCTCATATGAGATTCCTAACATACAGGGTGAGTCATAAATATCGAAACAATAGGCTATCTCCTTAAATATTGCCCCTAGATCCATACTTCCAATTGCAAAGATTCATAAAAAAAGGTGAATATTTTGATACGATAAGCTGCAACTCCATGGGGGGGGGGGTCTATTTTTAAAAATACGAAAATTAAATTTTTACACGACCCCCAGAGGATAAAACTTCCAATTAGAAAATTTCTCCTTATTCATTTCTGAATTGAACAAAAAAAAAATCATCTAGATATCTTTAAAACTCAGAGAATTATGACAATTTTAATAAATCGTGAGATTTTTAGGGATCAGTCACAAACTGAAATGCGTGTAATTGAAGAAACAATGTTGCTGTAATGTGACCAGGAAACATTTATTTTATTTATTTATTTATAGAGCAAGAATTTAGAATGTTTTGTGATTGTTAACCATATAATTTGTAAACATTATAACATCATAAAACTTCTTAATAAATTTTTTTTTTCAAAAAATTTAAAGCAAATTAAAATTGTTATAACTCAAATAATTTTTGTCGCGTTGAATTTTTTTCTTTTGATTAAAAGAAAATGTCTAATTTTCAATTTTGATTCAGCATTTTAAACAATGTTTATTTATTTTTTTAAATAAAAGTATTTAAAATAGCAATATAAAAAGAGATGCAATTTTTTGTATACAAATCATATTTTTAAAAGTAAATTTTCTGAGGAGAAATCTTCTTTCGTCGCATTGGGCTTTTTTTTTTTTTTTTTTTTTTTTTTTTTTGAGATGTTGAAAAACTATTGAACGCGATAGACTGTTACAGTAACCGACGGTTATTGACTTATGTCAGTTTAAAAATAAGAAATACTGAAATAAAAACATTTGATGCAGAAAAGTGCATTCAGTTTTAAACAAAGATGGACTCCTAACATTTAAATGCTTTTTAAAAGTTTCTAGCTGATTAACTCCGTCCTGTATAGTTTCAATTTCAGATTTTGTTTAAGTTTTGCCATTCTCACCTTCTTTAATTACGTCAGTTGATTTAAACCTCATTTTTTTATCACGTCGATTTCAATTTTTTTCATTGTTTTGGCCCAGCAAATTCATATTTTTCTTATTAAAATCGCTATTGCACGATGCGTAAAAGGTGTTTCTAATTACGGGCGACACTAGGCGTATAATTCTAGAGATACAGTTATTGCGGAAATCTCACAAAAGCCTGTACAGTAGGGCTACCTGTTAAGCGATTCACACCAAAAACTAATCAGCTCCAATTTATATCAAGGACTAAGTAAATATAATTTTTTATTAAATTCCGTGGATTAGTTCTTGCAATAGAGCGCTCACAAAATTTATGCCATATACAGAGATACAGGAGCAGTGAATCACAGACAGACATTTATAAAAAAACATATTTTTCGGTATCTCTGAGCCTTAAAAAGTGCGAATCCGTCGAAAACCGGAATTCAAAATTTTCATGAATCCAATACTTTCTTCTTGTAAGGATAGACGAAAGTAAAAATAGGTTTAAAACCATCATAAATTTTGAAGCTGAATAGTAAAAAGTAGATTTTTGAAAATATGTCTGTGTAATTTATTGAAATATATTTCCAGTGATTCCGTTAATAGAAGTATCATTATCGTTATTACTATTTTTACTAAACTTATTGCCTGCGGCAATAGGTTTTTAAGTCACTTTTAATGAGAGTTTAATTAATATCACTTAATTTAATAAAACTTTTAATGAGTGTTTAATAAGACGGTCCGGCAAATGGGTCGTGCCATTAACGAGGCTGGCACCAAGCTCGAGATATTACAGACATCTAGCATATTTCAAGGAAGTTTAAAGCAAAAACCTATACGCTTTTATTTTATATCTAAAAGTTAAAGTATTGTCTTTGATCGACATTTAATAATGCGTAAATTTGTGGTCGATCCCTAAATTGCATTTCAAATGAACTAATATCGCTGCGCTCAGAGGTATGCTAAAGTGGTGTAAGTCACGAATTTTGGAAAGTTTTGTAATTTAATATCTTTCGGGGATTTGTAGATATCGAGATGAATTTTTTTTTGTTCAATTCAGGAATGGCTAAGGAAAAATTTTCTAATTGGAAGTTTTATCTTCTGGGGGCCGTATAAAAATTTAATTTTCGTAATTTTTAAAATTGACCCCCCATGGAGTTGCAACTTATCTTATAAAAAAATTCATCTTTTTTTATGAAACTTTGCAATTGGAAGTATGGGTCTAGGGGCAATATTTAAGGAGATAGCCTATTGTTTCGATATTTATGATTCACCCTGTATATGCTAAAACACAGTGTATTTTTAAAATAACTTTTTTCCCAAAATTTTATTTTGAGTGATATGATATCTCTTACACGCTCAGGCTTCATTTTTAGCATGAATCATTTAATGCAATCTTGAGTAAACTGTAAAAAAAGACAAATGCGTCTTTTTATAGGAAAATATAATGTAACCACAAACAGAAACACACAACGATCACTTCCGAGCTACCCACCAGTCTAAAAAGCATTCTTTTTATCTTTAGAAACCACAGAAAACAGCGTATTTTCCATATTTAAAAATGCATTTATGCAACCAAAGTTTTTTTTTTTTTTTTTTTTTTTTTTTTTTTTTTGTGCCATTGATATTAGGAAATGATTCCGAGTAATGTTTATACCATTTTTATATCATAAACATTTTCATGTTTAAGAATCATGTTTTACTTACAAAGAAGGCGACAATAACTTTGAAACAATAACTTTTTATCTTTAAATTAGTTTTAACGTTAAAAACAACTTAACTTTAACTTTAAAACTTTATGACAACTTAATATAACAATCACTTAATTGAACAATAACTTAATTTAACAATCATTTTATTCAATAATTATTCAATTTTAAAATTGTTGGTTTAACAATCACTTAATTCATCAATAATCTCATTCAATAGTTAATTGAATAATTTAATTCAATAATTAATTCAATAATTTAATTTAATAATTATTAATTCAAGAATTTAAAATCTTAATTCAACAAAAATTTAATTCTATAATCTAATTCAATAATTTAATTTAAACATTAATTAAATAATTAATTCAATAATTGAATTCAATAATTATTAATTCAAGAATTTAAAATCTTAATTCAACAATAATTTAATTCTATAATATAATTCAATAATTTAATTTAACAATTAATTCAATAATTTAATTTAATAATTTAATTCAATAATTTAATTCAATAATTTAATTTAATAATCATTAATTCAAGAATTTAATAACTTAATTTACAATAATTTACTTAATTGCAATTTTTAGATTAACAATCACTTAGTTCAACAATAATTTAATTCAGTAATTTAATTCAATAGTTTAATTTAATTATGGTTATTTCAATAATTTAATTTTATAATTTAGTTTAAAAGATCGTTTAGAAATGTTAAATGTCTCACGTAAATATGTTTTTTAACTATTTGCAATATTATCGTTTGGCTATTTTAAATATGACTTCATTCTTTTCATTTACGGCGGTTTATGCATTTTAATGAATTCATAATTTTAATATTTTCTTTCTCTTTTAATATTCACATGTAAATTTAGTTTTATGACGTAATGTCAATATTTTCCTACTTTTAACTCGTAATTATTTAATTATCATTTGAAAGATTTTTTTTATTATTATTATTATTTGTGATAGCCGCGTGAAAATGATCTTTTAATGTGAAAAAAAATATATTACTATTTTTTGATCGTCTGGCAACAATTTAAAATAATAATCTTTTCTAAAATATGAAAAAATGCCTCTCACAATATTGAAAATTTTTAATTTAAAATAGTTTATAACTATATGCTATAAACAACAACAACAAAAAAAAAATTGGAATTTCACAGAAAGATTAACATTTTCACGAATATGCATAGCATGTTACGGTCACACAAACGTAAAACAATAACCTACACCGCTATAAAGAAAGACCATTTTGAATATTTTCAGTTACTTTGGCGATCATAAATTATTATTAAATTTCTTATTTGCGCTCTGATGGTTTTGTGACTAAATCTTCACTGAAAAATCAAAAGTTAGAGACGTTCTTTGTATCTTCGAAGTTCAATCACAATTCGTCAAGAACTTCAGTAGATATTCGAGAAGCAGCGTAAGATAGAAAACATACGATCATCTCTTCTTAATTTTTTTAACATGGGTGAATATTATGTAGCAAAAACATGCCTGTAAGTTGCAAAAACTAATTTTAATACGTTTCTGACGACACGGTAAGTGGGAGGTAATCGTATTTTCAATAATGTGTTTTCTGAATTATTAGATATCTTCTTTCACTGTATCAAACGAGGATGTTACGTTACAATATTGTGGCGTGAAAATTTTTGCCGAAACGTCAGTGAAGGCCTACTTTGGAGACACGAAATGTTTTGGTTTCTGTCTGTCTGTTGCGATAACTGCTGCAAAAAACACCTGATTAACTTGAAATTAAGTGAGTATGTTCTTGCAATACCTGAATATAGCTGTACAGTTTTTTGTTCTATTTAATTCATTTGTTCGGAAAATACAGGACATTTAATTTTGCACCATAATGCTTTTCTATGGCAATTCAGACGTTTTTCAAATTTTCATTTGTTGGAAGAAAATGGCTCACTTGCTCAATGGCATTAAATGACAAATTGGATACTGAAATTTACGAATACGGGGTTGAAATTATTCAAATTATTTTGAAATTTTGTCTATGCATTTGTCAGATTTTTGAAATTGTTACTGTAATTTTTGGATAATTTTTATAAAAGTGTTCTATTAATATAAAACAATTTGTTTTAGAAATTTACTTATTTCAAATGTATTTATTTCATTTTTTTCTTTTACTTTTTATAGTTGCCTAGCAACCTTTTATCATCATAATATTAAAAGCATGTATAATGCGTCAATGTAATGTTTGAATTTTCATGTAAATAAAGGTAAATGAAAAAAATATATATGAATTAAAAGAAAATTAATATAAGTTCATATTGGAAAGAAAATGGAAATTTTAGCGAGGTAAAGTTATCAAAAATATTTGGATTTATATTTAGATAGAATCTTATATTCTAAATATTATAGAAACGTAATAAAAGTAAAATTTTTGAAAAACAAATATTATAAAAATATTAGAATTCTAAATTAGATAACTCCTTTATATAATTTTTTATATCTCGTTTTCTATAAATTAATATATCAAATAGAGGTTTTTGTGGTTAGAAGGTAAAAAAAAAAAAAAAAAAAAAAAAAAAAATCAATATTGCTGCACATTCAATAGGAAATTGCGAATGTAAATTTAATGAGTCAACGGGGGGTTCAGGGGGGGGGGGCTGAGTCCCTCTGAAGAAATGTAATTTTTTTTTGTCTAAAAAATTACAATAATATGCAGTTCATAAAATTTTAGAATATCGTTGCATAAAAACGGGATCAATTTAATGAATCTAATTTCTGAAAATTTCTATGTATTTTCAAATGCGTTCCTAACTATATAAATACGTAGCACTCATAGTCGTGTCTGGTCTGTTCGTTTGTCGGTCTATCCGCCTATCTGTCTGTCCGCACATAACTATGAAAATAGTATCCAGCCGAATGGTTTGAAATTTAAAATATATAATTGTTGCATAATTTTGTCGTGTCATTGCAAATTTTATGAGCATCGGATATGTAGTTTAATTATAAAGACAGTCAAAAATATTCTTTACATAACCCAATGGGAAGAATACCTTCAAATACATTTTAAACATGTTACATTTTTCGTACATTTTGAAATTGATATGCATCTATGAAGTACATTAAAACAAATATTCTATACAATGTGCAGTGCAAAGGATATTTGTACTTAAATTACAGGTCCACACAAAAATATTTCATTGCATAATGGTATACGAGGAAACATTGTGTGAGGAGTATTTTAATTATATTGAATTAGTTAACATTTTATCAAATTGCTATATGTTTATGAGTGCAACTACAAGTTACTTTTTATATAACAGAAAACACATATTATTTACTGGGTCACTCAAAAGATTTCACGTGCGATACTGCGATGAAGTATTGTATATAATCGATGACTGCTGGTGGTTCATTTTTGTTTTGATATGAGCTTTTAACTAAAATTTTGCATGTAACATTTTATGTATAAATGTTATAATTCATATACAGGGTTATACAAAGGGATTTCTATGGGATCTTGAGTATAAACAAAAATAGCATAAAAGTTTTGTTTTTCTTTTAATTATGCATTCTCGTGTTGAACTACATTTTGTACACTAAGATATCTTTGTATAATGTAGATAAAATAATATACAAGGCCACGCAAATAATTGGATATAAGGCCTTCTATGGATGATAATCTCTGGAACGATGATCTCAGTAGATTTAAGTGTGTATAAGTCTAATTAAATAACAGCCAATTAGTATCGTGTAAATAAAAAGTGGGTTAAATACAGGATTGTATAAGAGTATTCAAGTATGATTCCATTAATAATTTCTTGAAAGTGAAATTTAAATCTGTCATGCGTTTTTAAAGCATTACAAGAATTAAATTTAGTTTGTGAATTATGTTTGTCTGTCCATCTAGTTGTCTGTCTGTTATTCCGAACTTGTTTTAATATCGTTAGATTGATCTGTAA
This sequence comes from Maratus speculifer, assembly GCA_964019185.1. Lineage (NCBI taxonomy): Eukaryota > Metazoa > Arthropoda > Arachnida > Araneae > Salticidae > Maratus > Maratus speculifer. The sequence continues at coordinate 285,398,440 of OZ025298.1, read as the reverse complement.
TTGATATATTTTATTGAGATTTATTATGCCCTGTTCGTATTGAAAATAAAGTGCGTAAAGCTTGTAGTTTATTTGCTGAGCCATTTAAAACAATTTTATTACATTATCGTTCATGGGAAAATATCATAATTTTTCAACTTTGTAGCTCCTATAGTCGTTACCTGGTTCATCCATCTGTTTGTCGGTCTGTGCACATATAATAGCGCGAAAGCTACTAAGCTGAATGATTTGAAATTAAATATAAAAAATCATTTCAAAATTTTGTTGCATCATTTCAAATTTTATGAAAAACCAGTCACAACTTAATAAAAGTTTTCTCCAATCTATCAAATCCTATCATTTTTAAATAATTCAGTCATATCCCATGATAGATATTCATTTCAGGTTGCTATGGTGATTATGCCGCAGTTAAGAAGTAGTAATATTATCCGTATAACTGATATCATATCTTTATAACTGAATTTAATATATAAAATCGTTATAAATTTTGTATCCATACATTTTTACATAGGAGTACAGCAACTCTTACACCTAGATCTGAATATATTTTAAACTTCGTTATAGTAAGAACAAACCTCATTTGATAGGTTCGACGCGCAATTTTTGACTTGTTTATTCATTTATAAATTTATGTAATTTGAAAACTTTCGATTGCTGCTTGTATAAAGTTAAATTATACGCAAAGTGTGGTAAAAAGCAGTCATTAGAAGAGCTGACGTTGAGGCTCCTGATCTGCAGATTTACTAGTTTCATAATCTAATGCGCAAAGAATGACTTTCTTTTCTTGTTTTCTTTTTATTTGCAGCCATCAAAATCAAAATTATAAGTACGTTAAGAACAATGTTCGTAAGAAATTGAAATACTTATTTGGTACAATGTGTGCAGGTCAATGCACTGTTCTGCCTCAAATAAAATATCAGTGCATATTACGATCTCAGTCACGCTCTTTACCTTATAGAAGTGGCAGTACTATTTCAACTTGTTATTCTATAAAACATCTTCTTCAATAGGTAGTCACATTAATTATTTAAAAATTTTCTTTTTGTCTGAAGTGTATTACAAATAATCCGATGTATTCAATAAATTTTATAAATTATTTTAATGGTACTCATAAGTATCGTCTGTAGATAAAGGATTAAATTGTTTTAACATGGAATGTTTTCTATAGAAACCTGCATAAACCATAAATTTTGAAAAATACTATTTTAGATCAAGATAAAATTATTAATAAATTATTATTGTTATTATTAAGAATTGTATTTGTATATTTATATTCTACTCAAAAACACAATTCAAACTTCAAAATGTCTTTAATAAAGTTTAGTTTCAATATGAAGACATAAAAATTACAGTAGCGTGACACCATTTTTTATCGGGGGCCCAGGGGATTTCCCCCCCCTATCTCTATGCCACTGACCTCGCAAAATGGTCGAAGGCCACTGGAAAGTACGGAAGTATGTCAATGACCACGCGTCCCTGATTTCGTATAATATTATTAAGCATTTGTATCTGTTTCGGATGCTATCCTCTGTTACAGTTGGGGTTGTTCATGTTCCTGATATAAATATCATACGAGAGATTGTTGATAATTTTAATCACGTTGAATACTCAGCCGCAAAGCTCCTCCTACAATCACATGTTGGGAAAAATAATTACCATGTTTTCCGGTGTATAAATCCCTCAATTTTTGTTTCTTTGTTTGTTTACTTTAAGAGAAAAAAATGTAAGTAAAACAATGGCAGTGTTCAATTTAAAGTTAAATAAAGGAAAAAATGCGGCAATAAAAAATTTTAATAATTAAATTATTTTGGGGGGGGGGGGGTAAAATGGCGTAATTTTGTAATTTCTTTTCCTTTTTCCTAACGAATAATCTACTGATAGTTAGCCTTTTTCCAAAATATTATTATTATTATTATTATTATTTTGGTAAAAAGGACTAAAATTCGTTTAGTAGTTCCCGAAAAAAAAAAAAAATGCATAAATGTCAACTGTTTTACATGTGACTTCGGCTTCATTTCAAAACCATATAATTATTGTATTTTTTTTTTCTTGTTGATGAACATTTTTATAGTTAACTAGTTATAAAACTAAACTAATATTGAAATCATTTCAGTAGTTCCCTACAAAAATGTACATCAATTCAGCTGTTTTATGTGTATTTTCGCCCTTTATATGGTAAAGAAATATACATTTACCGTCAAACAATGACTTTAAAATTTATTTTAAAATTTATTACTGAAAAGATTTTGAATAAAAAAATAAATACTTTTTTACCCCATCAATATAATAAAGCAAGAACATGGCCATGAATAACGCTGACTTCATATTGACGGTATAAACAATCTAACTAATCCGTTTTAATTTTTTTCGCAAATTTAACTATGAACATTCCATAATTTAAATTTTTATTCAGTTGAAAAGCAAAATAATGTAGTTTCGATTGCCATTTGTTTGAAACTATATCCCAATTTATTGATTTCTTTAATTTTTTTTTTTTTTTTTTTTTTTTTTTTTATAATTTTCAAGCATTATTTGGTACTACTCTGTTATCCCGTTGACCAATTTCGCCAAATTATACAAATCGCCAAACTAATAGCCAAATTATACATACTTACATAATTTTTATTTTAAATAACGAAAAAACAAATAATTAGTAGAATATTAATAAAAATATTAATAAAAAGTCGAAATAAAAATCACTTACTGACATTTTAAACACCTGAATCGTATTTAATGTCATTGACTGTGACATTCACGATCACCCATTATTGGCATTTAATCTTGTAGTTTGGCGATAATTTTTTGGTCGACGGGATAAGCTAGTAGTACCCATTATTTTTTAACCCTTTATCTACCGATGGTACTTATAAGTACCGTTAAAAATACTTACTATAAAATTCTTTTAATACACCAATTAGTTGTAATACTGCTTAAAATGAGTTACTGACACATTACTTTATTTTGTTCCAAAAGCATTATTGGTTACACAAAAGAAAAATATTTTTAAAAGGATGATTTCTTTTGCCTGGCGTTGAGGGAGGGAAATTGGGATTTTTCAATTCGGAAATATTTCTACATTTATAGTGTAAGAACATCATATTTGTACATTTTATAATTCAATAAAATATTAAGAAAACAATTTAAAACAAAAAATTTGAGTAGAATTATAAATATTGCACAAAATCCCTGTAAATTCAAATTTAATTAATCCTTCTAAAATCCTCCAAAAATTTATTAAATGATTATGTAAATATTTTAATTTAGTTTAAACATTTTACGTAAAATACTTTAAAATGTAAAATTTTCATGAATTCATAATACGGTAGATAAAGGGTTAACTGTCGTATCGTGTGCACCTCAATTTTGATAAATTTAGCCATTTGCACTTAAAACAATACTGATAGGTTTTATTTACGACTTATATTTTATAAAGAAATTAATACTTCATCAATAAAAAAGTAATATTAATAAAAACATAAATGTAACCGATATACAACCTAGCTGCTTTAAACACCAGAGTAATTACATCAAACAGGTTGCTGCAAATAGCAAATTCATTAGCGATTTCTACATCTATTAAACACTGGTATGTGGCAAATATGAAAATATGAGTTTTAATAAATATCAAAATTTTATTTGAATAAATAATTGATGTTTTTTATATAAAAATGTTTTTTGAATACAGTAAAACCTCTAAATAACGGGCACCTCGGGAACGCAGAAATTGTCCGCTATTCGGAGGCGTCCGCTATTGAGAAAATCTCAAAGATTCAAAAATCGCTACGAAATGCTTTATGTTTCATTAATTGATTTTTATATGTCCTAAAACCTCTATAACATGATTAATTAGAAATTAAAGTTTTTGAGCTGAAAACTAAAAAAAAAATGTGCACACCTTTATCCGCTTTTTAATACATTATTCTGAAAAAAATCTGTTACAAAAGTTTACTTTTGCTTGTGATTACCTGTAATTTGTTTTTTAATGCGGCATTATTGGACATTATAGAGTTCCGAATCGGGGGGTAGGGGGGGGGGGGAGGGAATGAACTTTTGGACCATTAAAAAAAATAAATTCTGAAACTTTTCCGGGAGGACATTTCAATACTCTGGGAGATGTCCCTCCCGGTAAACCCCCTGAATTCAACACTGAACGTGGAAGGGGAGGGAGGATTTTCCCCAGCTTACGATCTACATTTATCTATGATCACAAAATTTATGATACAATGTCCTGATAAATTTACAGGCTTTTTTACTATTTTTTTCTCGTTAAAAAGTACTTTTTCATTCTTTATCGCCGAAAATAGTGTCCGCTATTCGTAATGTCTGTTATTCAGAAGTTAAACGTACAAAATACCTGAGCCCACCATATAATTTTGAATAGTATTGTGCCTAATTTTCATTGTTCTATTTTGTTATTTATTTCCTAATTATTTTATTATTCATTTTTCTTCCTAGAACAAAATTTATTTTACCAAAGCCCATGTGTTTTAATTATCCGATTGACATTCATAAATCTCAAATGACTGAAATGTTTTGCTCCATGTTTAACTTTTTGCTATTACTTACCCATCATACGTAGTATAGGGTAAGTCTTGCAATCGTTTTGAAAATCGAAAAAAAAATTTTGACGGATTTACACGTTTCATATACTGGAGATTCCGAAAAACATATTTTTAGAAAAAAAATTTTGCCGTCCGTCTGTCTGTCTGTCTGTCTGTCTGTCTGTCTGTCTGTAAACGCTCTATCTCCCGAACAAATTGAGATAGAGACTTGAAATTTTGTATGTAGTTAGTATGTAAGAATGGGACGAACCCTATTTAATATCAGCAACCTCGATTATCCGGAACTATTTTTTTCGGACTCTCGAAAAATTCGTTCTGATGAAAGGTATATAAAAATTTTTGAATTTTTTTGTTCTAAGGAATGGACGTAAAAGGCAATAAAATAACACACATTTTGCATATAAAACGAAGTCAATCGGATTATTAGTTGCCGAGATATTTGTAATCTTGTTTTCCACATTCTTCGATTTTTCATGACCCTGTATTTCATTCAAATTTCAATTCAGAAGTATATTTTAATTGGAAATGAGACGCTTAATCCGACGCAATTAATTGTTAGTTAATAGAATTATTATTTTTGGAGTTATAAGGATGTTTCTTTTACGCAGTTCGGAACTACTTGAGTAGTTTGGCGTTTTATATAATTTGTCGAAATTGGTACATCAGCAGTTCTTTAATAGAGCATTACTATGTATATTAATAATATTTAAATTTTGTTTATGAGTTGCAATGCATTGTATAAATAGTTTCACATGTTTTATTTTCATATACATATCCATGATGGGTAAGTATTACGATGGCCTCCAACGACTAGTTTTAATTTGTACTCATGTTCATGATATATAATGATATTGCAATAAATATTAGTGTCCTTATAAGGAAAAAACGCATAAGAATATTATTTAATAAAATTGCAACTTTTTTAAAACATGATAGCTTGACTTAAAATTCTCATCTTTCACCATCTGTCCATCATTCAAGGGAAAACAAACTAATCTTACCATTTTACTAAAATATTTTTGAGCCCACCCAATATTTTGTAGCCAACCCAATATTTTTCAAAAGTTGGCGCCGCTGAGTGTTTTGCAAAGAGAGGATTTTAACTCTACTGCAATTGCACTAATCAGCAAAACAGAAATACTAAAGGGAAGGAAATTCTTCTGGTCTGTATCGGGAATGAAGAGGTAATTTCTCTATTGCTTGATTTTAAGAATCAAGCTAATTTTGAAAAAATATAGGGGAGAGTGGGGATACTTGAGCATAGGGGATACTTGAGCCACCCCTATTATCTCTACAGTTGGTCAATTTTTCTTTCTAAAACTGGCAACATGGTAACATATTTATAGTTTTGAACATGTAAAAAAGAAATCACATACCTTGGTACCATTTTGAAAGTATGGTGATAACCCTTTGAGCTCTGCTGGTAGATTTTTCTACCACATAATTTTAATTTTGAAATGTCACAACGACACCAGAAAATTCGACCAAATTTATTTGAAAAAGGTTTAATGCATTTTTTCGCGTATATTGTAAATCGGTTTTTTTCTTAGCAAAATACTGGTGCGAATGTGACATCTGGCTCAATTATCCCCTCCATGGGGATACTTGAGCCAAAATGTAAAAGAAAAAGTAAAAATTTATTAGACATAGAAAAATAGTTCAAAATTAATTGAAAGTGGTTTTCAATTGAAGAAAAAATATCAAATTTTCTTTTTCAATATTTTATTTTGTTCTAAGAAATTACAAAAAATTTAAAAAAAATTAAAATTTAAAAAATGGCTCAAGTATCCCCATCTTCCCCTACACAGATAAAATACGAGAAACACGATTTTATAAGATTCGATTGTCAGTTTTAGTCAATACTGAATTTGAATGGGATTTTTAAAAGATTAGTCAGCTACTACGGGGTAGGTGTTCTATTGGAAACCAAAATAAATCGCTAAATTTGTCCATATTTCGCCAAACGACGCCAGATTTGGTGAAAATCGGATACAGATTGATATTTCTTTCTAGATTTAAGAGTGTGAGAGCAGAAAGAATGGTTTATGACAGTTAAATTTACGAGAAATCACATTTTCATAAAATTCATGATAAAAATCTAATTATGGAAAAATTAGTCACCTTAGAAATCAAAAATGCTATATCTCAAGCATTTTTTAACTTAGAAGCAAAATAAAATATAACCCGGTATTATATATCAAAGCCGAACACTTAAGAGTAAAAACGTTTTGGGATTTTGTACATATTTTTAAAATTTAAATATTTAAGTGGTGGTCATTTTTAAACAAGAAAGTTCATGAAGTTGACCAACAAATTTGGCCAAAACCTTGATGAGTGCAGTACCCATGCTCAGTCTTAATCGTTTGATAAATACTAATGTTATTACATAGAGCAACATTTGACTGAGAATGTTTTCGGGTCTCCGGTTTATGATCGGTAAATATATAATTCAAATTTTCATGAACAGTATTCCCTGCAAACGGCTGCAATAGATAGCTTCTTACTTTTTGTAATAGAAACTGCCTAATATTAGCAAAATATAAATCATAAAATTATCCTAATCGTTGTTTGTCTTCGAATCATTTTTTAATTGTAGTTCTTTAGCCCCTAATTTTAATTAGGCGTAATACCTGTTGCCGTGATACCTATTGCATAACACTTGTTACAGCTTTAGCTAATCATATATATTATAAAGCAGAAGTTCTGAAACTTCCAAACGAGTGTTTTCAAAAACTACCCGATGGATTTTTTTGCCGATTATATCATTCGATAGGAAATATTTTTCCGAAAGTTTATGATTCAAATTTACAGGGATAACTCTGATTTTTCATAATAAATTTCGTATTTTTCGGTTATTTTTGACAAAAGGGTTGCCAGTAGCTGTTTTTGGCGAAAATTATAATTGCTAAAAGAATTAAAATGGCTGTATCTATTAGAAATATTACAAATATCTTGCAAATAATAGCAGAAAATAACTACTGATAATAATAATAAAGAAAGACCGCTTAAATGAGGCGTAATATTATAAAAATATAATTATCTTAAAAATGAAAAAAATATTTGTAATGCTTAAAAAATAAATTAACGCGAAATATAACAATTGGTTCAACTTTTGGCGACTTATCCCTGGCGTTAGAATAAAAACATGAATTTCAGAAATTGATTAAATGAATTTTGAATGATAGTTATTTCCCTTTTTATTATTTTATTTCTCTTTTTCATCGAATTTCCGTATAATATAACTTACAGCAGAAAAAAGCAGATCTGATTGTAAAAGACACTGTAAGTTGTGAGTTACTACAGTAAAACCTCTAAATAACGGACACCTCGGGAGCGCGGAAATTGTCCGCTATTCGGAGGTGTCCGCTATTGGGAAAACCTAAGAGATTAAAAAATTGCTAAGAAGTGCTTAATGTTTCATTAATTGACTTTTATATGTGCAAAAACTTCTATTATATGATTAATCAGAAATGAAAAGTATTTTTTAAGCAATAAAACTGAAATAAAACTTTGCATACCTTTATCCACTGTTTATTGCATTCTTACGAAAAAAAATCTGTTACAAGTATATATATATATAAAAAAAAAAAAAAAAAAAAAAAACTGTGGGACTGTTTATTGTATTTTGCTGCTTTTTGGAAATTATCGAGATTGCTGGAAACATCTTTAGTTTCAGCATCTCTTTCGTCATCACTAAAAGTCAGCTTTTGGCGAACATTCTAAAGCAATGTAATCGCATAGAGAAATTGATTTTTTTCTAGTAAGTAACTCATCAATACTAATGAAAATTTCGGCAGTTTCTTCATTCCTAATATATTTCATTCATTCACTTATTTCGCTTAATTCTTCATTTGAGTCGGAAATGTGTGTTTCTTTTTTTTATGTTAATGTAAAGTCTGAATGAAATCCAAACTGTAGCATCGGCAGCATTAACTAATTATAGGCAATTCTCAAGTGTATTCATAGAATCTTTAAAAGAATGTAGCATAATAAAAGCTTTATACCAAGCTTTAAAATTGTACATTACGCCTCGAACAAGTGGTTGGCACATTGAAGTTACATTTGGGGGAAAAACACAATTGTAACATTGTCGAATTTCAAATGTTTTGGATGAGGACTTTGATTCCCAACCCACCCCGTACATTTATCTGTGATCACAAAATTTGTGACACATTACCTTAATAAATTTGGAGACTTTTTATTTTTTTCATTTATTTCCCTCGTTAAAAAATAATTTTTCTTATTTTATTGTCAAAATTACTGTCCGCTATTCGGAATGTCCGTTATTCAGAGGTTAAACATACAAAATTTTAGGTTTTGGGAGTGGGGATCAGAAAACTGTTCGCTAAATAGAGGTGTCCGCTATTCGGGAGTGTCCGTTATGGAGGGTTTACTGTATTCGTTTCTATACCATTTTCATCTCGCTTTTGTCGCCAAAGAATGTATTTTTAAGCCGAAAATGCACTACTGACTTAATGCCTGACTTAGGTTCTTAATGGTCGCAATAATGTTTTTTTTTTTTTTTTTTTTTTTTCAAGTGAAGAAAATTTTTAGAGTATATTTTAATATTCAATCGTAATTTATATAGATATGAGTATAACTCTTTTATTTCTTTTTGCAAATGATTTTATTGTTAATTTAATTTTTCTTGCGCCATTTCGTCAATTTTCCTTACAGGAAAAATTTCAGTTTTAAAATTTAAAAACTGAAGAAGGAAAGATTACCCCATCGATTAAAAATCTACCGCCAAATTCCAAGATTAAATGTCAATGATGGATGATCGTAAATGTCACATTCACTTGACATTAAGCATAATATAAATATTAATTATGTCATCAAGTGATTTTTAATTTGACATTTTATTTCTACTTTTATATGTGCTCTGCTAATTTGTTTTTCGTTATTTAAATGAAAAAATATGTTAATCTATATAATCTGGCTAATAGTTTGGCGATTTGTATAATTTGGCGAAATTGGTCGACGATATAACCAAGTAGTACTGAAGGAAAAATTTTGCAATTCAAAGGAAATTTATGCAATTATGCATTATTACTATAGATAAATTCAACATTTTGAAATAAAAAATTCCTGCTGAATAAAATTTACAAGTCTTTTTTAATTGACCATTTCCTCTTCAATATTTCTTCAATCAATATTTCGCTATTCTCTTTCGTGCAGGCTAAAAAAAATGTTTTTTGAATATTTTATTAGATAAAACGTAAATAACATTTTTCTTTTCTTTTTTTTTTTTTTTTTAATATTTTTAAAATCTAATTCTTCCATTATGTGTCTTACAGGACAAAATAGCAGAATTACTTTTAAAAATGGTTTTATCTATTAATTATATGTTATTTGTTTATTTGGGTGTTTGAATTTACTTTTATCTTCAAACAATGCGATTTTATACTAAGAAGGCATAAGCCGGAGCGATGTTTCCAATTAGTACTAAATTCTCTCACTCTCTTTTAAATGTGTGAGAGCATTTTTTAACCATTTGAAAAATGGTTGTTGTTTTCGGGAAAATGGACCCGATGATGTTACCACTTTTGAATGATGTTACCACTTTTGAATGATGTGGTCACTTTTGAATTTAAATTAATTTCTTTACTTTTAGAAGAGTTTTTTTAACCATTTGAAAAATGGTTGTTGTTTTCGGGAGAATGGACCCGATGATGTTACCACTTTTGAATGATGTTACCACTTTTGAATGATGTTACCACTTTTGAATTTAAATTAAATTCTTTATTTTTAGAAGAATTTTTATTTGAATTTAAATTAAATTCTTTACTTTTAGAAGAATTTTTATTTGAATAGTAAATTAAAATGGTTAAAATCATTGTAATAAAGGAGAAAACTAACAAATTTAAAAATGGGTAGACGGAAATTAACAGATACGGAAAAAGCCGAAGCCAAAGAAATGAATGAACGTGAATATCGCATTCAATGATATTAAACACAATACGCGTACTTAAACAATCATAAAGTGATTTTTATTTCTTCTTTTGCTATTTAAAATAAAAATTTAGTCAATATGTATAAGTTGCTTATTAGTTTGGCGATTCGTATCATTTGGCGAAATTGGTCGACGGGATAACTGAGTAATACTGTATTTGGTTTGGCGCAAAAACGTCTTTCAATGCAGAAAATGATAAAATCAAAAGATTATTGAGCCGCTGAAAACCAATTACGTGTTGAAAGGCGATCACGAAAAAGGAAGCAATTTAATGCCGAACCGATTAATTGTAAAACATCATGTCGCCAGGGCGACCAATCCACTAGCCATGGCGTTTTACTATCGGTCGGTTCTAACCAGGAAAATTTGAGTGCCAATAGTGATTCTAACAAGCCGGAAAATGTTATAGCTATTACTCTTGATTTTCCACCACCTAAAAAGAAAACTAAAAAGCAATCGGCTTGGGAAAAACTGGGAAAAAACTTTTTTGATTCGATGTCTGATGGACCCATTCACAGATGCATGTGCTGCGATCGATTTTGGTTTAAAACCTCCATCACCAAAATTCTGCTCTGTAAAATCAAACAATATATGCCAAAGTCTTACAAGTATAACAGTATATGCCAAAGCTGTATTTTAATAATGATTACTTTTGCACCAACAATGTTAAATAGTTTGAAATGTTTCTTTCGTCGCCAACTTTTATGCTTGGCGACAATAGAGTGATATAACTTAAACGAACCGTACCTTCAAATTGCAGCATGTATAAAGTCATTTATAGCAGTGGCACGGATAATACACAATAAAACAACTGGTATTTAGCTTAAAATGATAGATGAATGTATCGAGTGAAACATTTTTCAAATGGTTGGGGTAATTTCTTAAATTACAATTTTTTTTTTGAATTTAAATTAATTTCTTTACTTTTAGAAGAGTTTTTTTTTGAATTTAAATTAAATTCTTTACTTTTAGAAGAATTTTTATTTGAATAGTAAATTAAAATGGTTAAAATCATTGTAATAAAGGAGAAAACTAACAAATTTAAAAATGGGTAGACGGAAATTAACAGATACGGAAAAAGCCGAAGCCAAAGAAATGAATGAACGTGAATATCGCATTCAATGATATTAAACACAGTCAACATGTATAAGTTGCTTATTAGTTTGGCGATTCGTATCATTTGGCGAAATTGGTCGACGGGATAACTGAGTAATACTGTATTTGGTTTGGCGCAAAAACGTCTTTCAATGCAGAAAATGATAAAATCAAAAGATTATTGAGCCGCTGAAAACCAATTACGTGTTGAAAGGCGATCACGAAAAAGGAAGCAATTTAATGCCGAACCGATTAATTGTAAAACATCATGTCGCCAGGGCGACCAATCCACTAGCCATGGCGTTTTACTATCGGTCGGTTCTAACCAGGAAAATTTGAGTGCCAATAGTGATTCTAACAAGCCGGAAAATGTTATAGCTATTACTCTTGATTTTCCACCACCTAAAAAGAAAACTAAAAAGCAATCGGCTTGGGAAAAACTGGGAAAAAACTTTTTTGATTCGATGTCTGCTGGACCCATTCACAGATGCATGTGCTGCGATCGATTTTGGTTTAAAACCTCCATCACCAAAATTCTGCTCTGTAAAATCAAACAATATATGCCAAAGTCTTACAAGTATAACAGTATATGCCAAAGCTGTATTTTAATAATGATTACTTTTGCACCAACAATGTTAAATAGTTTGAAATGTTTCTTTCGTCGCCAACTTTTATGCTTGGCGACAATAGAGTGATATAACTTAAACGAACCGTACCTTCAAATTGCAGCATGTATAAAGTCATTTATAGCAGTGGCACGGATAATACACAATAAAACAACTGGTATTTAGCTTAAAATGATAGATGAATGTATCGAGTGAAACATTTTTCAAATGGTTGGGGTAATTTCTTAAATTACAATTTTTTTTTTGAATTTAAATTAATTTCTTTACTTTTAGAAGAGTTTTTTTTTGAATTTAAATTAAATTCTTTACTTTTAGAAGAATTTTTATTTGAATAGTAAATTAAAATGGTTAAAATCATTGTAATAAAGGAGAAAACTAACAAATTTAAAAATGGGTAGACGGAAATTAACAGATACGGAAAAAGCCGAAGCCAAAGAAATGAATGAACGTGAATATCGCATTCAATGATATTAAACACAGTCAACATGTATAAGTTGCTTATTAGTTTGGCGATTCGTATCATTTGGCGAAATTGGTCGACGGGATAACTGAGTAATACTGTATTTGGTTTGGCGCAAAAACGTCTTTCAATGCAGAAAATGATAAAATCAAAAGATTATTGAGCCGCTGAAAACCAATTACGTGTTGAAAGGCGATCACGAAAAAGGAAGCAATTTAATGCCGAACCGATTAATTGTAAAACATCATGTCGCCAGGGCGACCAATCCACTAGCCATGGCGTTTTACTATCGGTCGGTTCTAACCAGGAAAATTTGAGTGCCAATAGTGATTCTAACAAGCCGGAAAATGTTATAGCTATTACTCTTGATTTTCCACCACCTAAAAAGAAAACTAAAAAGCAATCGGCTTGGGAAAAACTGGGAAAAAACTTTTTTGATTCGATGTCTGCTGGACCCATTCACAGATGCATGTGCTGCGATCGATTTTGGTTTAAAACCTCCATCACCAAAATTCTGCTCTGTAAAATCAAACAATATATGCCAAAGTCTTACAAGTATAACAGTATATGCCAAAGCTGTATTTTAATAATGATTACTTTTGCACCAACAATGTTAAATAGTTTGAAATGTTTCTTTCGTCGCCAACTTTTATGCTTGGCGACAATAGAGTGATATAACTTAAACGAACCGTACCTTCAAATTGCAGCATGTATAAAGTCATTTATAGCAGTGGCACGGATAATACACAATAAAACAACTGGTATTTAGCTTAAAATGATAGATGAATGTATCGAGTGAAACATTTTTCAAATGGTTGGGGTAATTTCTTAAATTACAATTTTTTTTTATTATTATAGGATATTTTTTTTAATGTTTAATTGTAAATATATAAATAACAGTTATAGCTAAAAAAAAAAAAAAAAAAAAATGTGTATAATGTTTAAATTTTAGTATAAATATCTTCCTCATCCAAACTGTAAAATAATTTAATTGCAACTTTTTAAAGTTTTGGCGCAGATGTCATAGACGCACCACATTCGCACGATTGCAACAAAATGGCAATTTTATGCCTCACATGGCAAAACCGACTATGGTTGTTTATTTATTAATAAACTATTTATTAATTTTCATTTTGTTTTTTAAAATAATATAAATCATTTTGTTCTATAGCTATTAATTAAACTTATTTATTTATTATTTTTTATTCAAATAATACAAAATAATTAAAAAATATTTATGAAATTGGTAATTAAAAAACAAGTTCTCCAAATTGCCGCCAGAAAAAAATTGCGCCAATGTGGTGCATACATGACATCTGTGTCAAAGTTTTTTCACTATACATAAGAGGGAAAATGCAGTATAAATACCGATTAAAGTTTTTTTTCCAAATATGGAAATTTTGTCACAGATTTGGTCATATACTCATCGAGGTATCTCACTGGCGTCAAAATGGCATTATTTGCCTCATATGGTAACCCAGCTATAGTTGTTTATCTGATGATAAATTGTTTATTTACTTTATTTTTTTTCTTTTTTGAAATGATATTTGTTGTTTTTTTCTACAGTTACTTTTTTATTTATTGTTAATTGCTGTTTAAAATGATAGAAAATAATAAAATATATATAAATTTCTTTGGTATTCTAAAATGAGGATTTTGCCACATTGTAGTTGCAAGAAAAACGTGCTAAATCTATTGCGTATATGATGTCTGTGTAGGAATCTTTTGTGAAATATGAAAAGTGTAAATTGGCTACTACTTGATTATCACGTCAACCGATTTCGCCAAATCGTTCGCCAAATTATACAAATTTACATAATTTTATCTTAAATAACTAAAGAGAAAATGCTTAAATACGAAAGAGCAACTAATTTTGTTTTCATTTTTCAGGAGAAATTTTTGCGATAATAAAGTAATTGTTGTAGTGAGAATTTTAATGTGTGTGTGTGTGTTTATTTATTTTTATTTTTTTTTTCATCTTTGGCAACTTGCTGTAAGAAAAAATGTTTATTTTTTTTCCTGCCATTGTTTTGTAAGAGCTGGTTTTCTCAAAGCCATGTTAAGATGGTATTCAAATTTTTGAACCCTTCCCAATTACCACCCCCTCGGGCTGATTTTGCTCATTTACAATTCCCACTGAGATAATAACCATCTCATTGTACTTGACGAGTTCGAAGATGGCTCTTGCATAATTGTGCCTTTTATCGCGCGGACAAAATTTAATATATATATATATATATATATATATATAAACTTTTTAGGTGGGATTAGCTTTGGGTTCCTGGCTTTACATAATGAAAAGTTGTGAAGAAATTTTTCAGAAGTTGTACCATGGTATCGACTGTAATAATTAATATTTCTTTAGATAAGGGAAAATTTTAAAACCTCTTGCCATAATGGTCTCATTTCGATTCCAAATGTGCACTGTTATATAAACTAAAATAGTTAATTCTAAACAGCTGGTTTTTGTGCAACATTTAAGATAATTTAATATCACAATGGTGTCTGAATCGTTTTCAGCAGTGAGCAAGGTGCTGTTGGAGGTCCAAATTATTTAAAATACACATTTAAATTCATCAGTTCGTTTCATCCATGGTTGATTTTGAAATATTGACCAGCGCTGCGGGCATAGCCTGCTAGTAGTAAAATAAAACGGTGCATCTCATACCATCTTTAGAAAGAGCAACAAATAGCCCAAACGCAATAACAAGTGGGTATGTTTGATCGCAAATCGCACAGAGGGTTTCGTTTAATATTTCTTTCAAAACAACTTATCCTTTAATTTATAAATCTAGATTGTTAATACATAATTATTAAATTCTTACATTGTATTTAATTAAATCAAAATAAATAAAATCAAAATAAATATAATCAAAAAAACTAAATTAAATTAAATTAAATTTATTGTTGCTAGCAGCAATAAACTTAATTTAAAAATAAATATAAAAGGAAATTATTCATTTTAATCAAATTAAAAATGTTCAAGTGAAATCATTTAAATAAAATCCAAAATTCTAATTTTTCGGAAAATCCTAAATTTAAAAAAAATTTAGCGGAGATGTAAATAAAATTTTAAACTTCTAAAAGCGAAAGCAATTGTTTGAAATGGAATTTGAAATACTAAATCATTAAAAAATCACAAAGGTTTTTGAAATGGAAAGAGAATTTAATCTCAAAAAATATTATGAATATCAGATAAATGAAAGCTAATAATATAAACCCTTAAATTGGCCAAAAATATTAAATTTCTTTATATTAAATCAGTTTGAGGATAAAATTTTCAAGTTCCCGCAGCGAACTAAGAACCTTCTGTTTATTAGCGAGATGCTTTTCTCCCAATCATGATGTCTACACTAAATACGTTCAAATTAAGCTTATCTTTTTAAATCGCAAAAAAAGACCGATTACCAAAAGTTACTCGAAGCATTCCTGTCGAATGAGGCCTTTCAAAAAATCATCCAACGAAAATCTTCACTAGTTATTTCCATTTCTAGGTGCGTTCGTAGTTATGTAAATACGTAGCATCTATAGTTGTCGTTCAGTCCGTCCGTCTGTCTGTATATAACAACTCAAAATCTACCCAGTAGAATCGTTTGAAATTTTAAATATATAATTATTACATAATTTTGTCGAGTCTTTTCAAATTTTACGAAAATCGGATGCAAGTTCAATTAAAGGGACAATCAAAAGGATTCCGATACATTGCGGTCAATGGGGGAAAAGTTTCAAATGCATTTTAATCGTTTGAAATTTTAAGTGTTTAATTATTACATAATTTTGTCGAGTCATTTCAAATTTTATGAAAATCGAATGAATAGTTCAATTACAGGAACAATCAAAAGTAGTCCGTTACATTACGGTCAATGGGGAAAAAGTTTCAAATGCATTTTAATCATTTGAAATTTAAAATGTATAATTACTATATAATTTTGTCGAGTCATTTAAAATTTTATGAAAATCGGATGAATAGTTCAATTACAGGGACAATCAAAAGCATCCTGTTACATCACGGTCAATGGGAATTTTTTTTGTGTGTGTGACATCTTCACGAGTTATTTCCATTTTTTTCACACACTTGTTTTTTCAGAGCACTCACTGTAAACAAAATACGCAGTCTATTTCTAAGATGTCATAAAAAATAAACAACGACTCTTTCATAATAGATGATTAAATAATTTGCAAACCTCCAGCTAATTCTCGTCTACTAAAAACAGAAGAAAATATTCCCTTCGTGTAAATTGAAATTATAATAAAACTAGTTGGATGTGTCAATCCCAAAACTTTCTTCTATCTCATAAGTACATTTTAATATTAAAAAAAAAACATGGTGACCCCAAAGTTACCCACTATCGAATTTCCTCGAACATTTGACCTAGCCTAATGAGATTCTGTAGCCGAAAAGCCTAAAAAGCAAAATTTAATTAATATTCTGAGAAAATGATCTTAGTAGTGCCTCATGTTGGATAAATTATACTAAAACCTAATAAGCATCTATTTATGTCAAGACCTAACAGAATCTGAAATTTGATCGAATTTCGTCCATTAGTTCTTCAGTTATAGTTATAGCAAAAAATTTGCAAAACGTAGAATAGCAACACCATATCTTGGACAATTTATGCCAAAACGTAA
Organism: Maratus speculifer; assembly: GCA_964019185.1. NCBI lineage: Eukaryota > Metazoa > Arthropoda > Arachnida > Araneae > Salticidae > Maratus > Maratus speculifer. The sequence goes on along the minus strand of OZ025298.1, from coordinate 285,381,115 downwards.
AAAAGCGTCTAATTATGTTATGGTGTAAAAGAATCTGAAGTTTGATGAAATTCGGTGCATTAGTTCTTGAGATATAGCTAGTTTAAAAAAACCGTGTAAAATATAGCACAGCAGCGCCATCAGTTGAAGGATTTATAACAAAACGTAATCATCGTGTAATTATGTTATATGTCATTTTGTAACAAATTCTGAAGTTTGATGAAATTCTGTGCGTTGGTTGTTGAGATATAGCTATAGGAAAAATCGTGCAAAATGCAGCATAGCTGCACCACCTGTTGCAAGGTTAATACCAAAATGTAATCAGCGTCTAATTATGTTATATATTCTAGTGAAACATAATCTAAAATTTGATGAAGTTCTCAGCATTAGTTCTTGAGATATAGCTATTGCAAAAATCGTGCAAAATGTAGCATAGCAGCGCCACCTATAGGTCAGTTCACACCAAAACCTTATCAGCGGCTATGTATCTCAAGGTATCGCGGAATCTGAAGTTTGGTGAAATTCTGTGCATTAGTTCTTGAGATATAGCTATCATGAAAATCATGAAAAACGTGGTATAGCAGCGCCACCTGCTGAACAATTTACACCAAAACTTAATCAGCGTCTATGTATATCAAGGGGTCACAAAATCTGAAGTTTGGGGAAATTCTCTGCGTTAGTTCTTCAGATATAGCAATCTTCAAAATCATGAAAAACGTAGTATAGCAGCGCCACCTGCAGGCCAATTTTCACCAAAACTTAATCAGCGTCTATGTATATTAAGGGGTCACAGAATCTGAAGTTTGGTGAATTTCTCTGCATTAGTTCTTGAGATATAGCAATCTTGAAAATCATGAAAAACGTAGTATAGCAGCGCCACCTGCAGGCCAATTTTCACCAAAAACCAATAGGCACTAATTCATATCAAGGTCTAACTGAATATAAAATTTTATTAAATTTCGAGCATTAGTTCTTGAGATATCGCGCCCACAAATTTTTTGTAACATACAGACAGACAGACAGACAGACAGACAGACAGACAGACGGACAGACTCACAGACAGACATTTTCTAAAAATAGTCAAAACGTGTTCAGGACCTTCTAAAACGTATAAATCCGTCGAAAACCGGAAGTCGAAAATTTTCATGAATCCAATACTTTCTTCTTGTAAAGATAGAAGAAAGTAAAAAAACATAATTTAAGCATTTTAAAGACTTACAAATAAGTCCTATATTTAATAATAATAATAATAATAAATAACCATCATATTTATGATGATCAAAACATGGTTTACGTAACAACAGAGTCCTATATTACGTACGCCATGGATTAGAAATTAATATTCCTATACCAATCATATACAAATTTTAAATGAATTTTTAGTTTTACAATTTTCGGTATGGCAAATTTTTATACTTCTAAACATCACGCATTTTCAATTTTTACACAGTCGTATAGCGAAAAAAAATGTACTTTTAAATGCAATTTGTTTAAAAGCTGTATCTCAATTTGTTTTCATGTTATTAATTTTTTTTTTTTTTTGTATTTTTTTTAATACTTTTACTTTGTCATCGTGGCAACCGAAATATTTCATTTCTGGACACTAAACTTAAACCAATCAGAAAACGAATAAAATAAAACAAGTTGAATGTAGATTCTGCCATTGCAGAATTCAGTTTCGCCTCCGTTAGAAAAAAAAAAATCGATAGAGGTCTTTTAGAAGGGCGACCCCGTTTAGAATGCAATGAACTAACTTCATTTTTCTTGTGTTTATCAATATAATAGCAAATAGAACGGCGTGAAATACCCAATTGATTAGCAATTTCTCTCTGAGACATTGGAATTGAGGGATAATAAAGAAATACAATTCGACGTGTTACTTCTTCATTGACTAGATTCATCAAAAACGGATTTTTTCTTTAGTTTAAACGCTTTTTTATAAACTCTGAGAAAAGGGAAATGCATTTTAACAATAAAACGAGTGGAATGCCGTCGAATTCGACGAATGAAATGTTTAAAAGGTGTTTAAAAGTCATGATTGATTTGGTTTAAAAAAAAAGTAAAAGTAATTACATTATTGAATCAATGTATAATAAATATATTTTCAAACTTAATGTCAAGTTTGCCAGTTACAATATTCTTCAGTTAAAATTGTAATCTGAGTTCCGGCGAAATCCAGAAATTTTATTTTATATGCACTCACAGAAAAATAGCTTTATTTAAAAAAAAACTAATTTCATTTTTATTGTGACATTATTTTAACTAACTGAAGTCATCTGAAAATAAAATCTCAATCTCAGTGTCCATAATGAAAAGAAATATTGAAATGTAATATCGTTATGAGTAAAAATGCGCTGTTTTAAATAGTGACGTCATTTTCTTTTTAAATGTTTTTTTTAAAGTTACTGTTATTAGTGATATGAAAAAGGTATCCGTAATAATATTGTAATTCCCATTTATCTGGTTGCTGAATGACATCATTTTCCTCATCTGAAATTTTTCTTATTTTACTTTAAACATTAATTTTTATCATAAATTATTTTCTGTTATTTTATTTACATTATTAATATTATTTCTCAGTAAATATATTTTTTTACCTCAATTCTTTTTCAAGAGCATAATTATACGCAATCATTTTGGAAGAATTATTTTTTTATTATCGAGAGAAAAGCTAAACTGTATTGCCACCATTTTGAAGAAATATCGTAAAAAGCATTTAAAATTAAAAATAAAATATAAAAATGGAAATAAATTAAAAAATAGCTAAAATGGGCGCAACTACAAATAAATGGCTTTCATTTAAAAACAAAATTATCAAAATCGGTTCAGTAGAAAATTCAGGGCTAATGACACGACATTTTTTAGCTTGTCTGAAAGAAATAGCATCGGAGGCTAATAAGTTGCGGAATTCAACCAATAAAAAGATTCAAATACACTTCAGATTCCCCAGTTTTCTATCGAGGACAACAACTATTTCCCAAATAGTTTTTTTTTTTTTTTTTTTTTTTTTTTTTTTTTTTTTTTTTAATGTGAATTTTGTGAATATCCCGAAGACAAATTTCAGTAGCGCCTTCTATTAGTCGTTTGTAAAATGTAAAAGGCGATCTTCATATGGCTCTTTGGATTAGCCTTTATGTACTCTGAGCGAGGATATTCATTCTATGCAGTTTGTCTATCCATACCTGAAAACCCTGTATAGAAGTAGATACTTTTTTTTCTCTATATAGAGAAAATAAGACACGCAACTATAATTCTGGGGAAAAAAAATAATGTCATTTCTCTTTAAAATTGAATGGAATACCAAGCAGTAAATGTCATCGTCCTTGCATTCAATTGAATAATTTTTTTGTCATACAGTGTCTCACATAAGTGATGGGACACTTGTGCTTTACAAAAGGAGACTAATCAAATTATTTAAAAAAACATGTACACATTTTTTTGGGGGTGTGTTTCATACTTAAATTTAATAAAGATTATTACATAACATACATTTTGTCAAAATATTAAAATATTAATTTAATAAAAATACAAATGTTTAGAACGGAGCAAAAAATAGCTCACATAAGTGATGGTACACCATTATATGTGCAACAAAAATCGTCTGAAATAAGCAATAAAAATATTTTTGGGGGTTTTATTTTTACTTAAAAGCAATTGGCAATAATTTATAAAATCGTCTGCAGTATTTCTCTCCAGTTTGTTTTGGAATTTTTTTGTTTTTTAGCTCTGTGTAGCCATGAATGCTAAACGAAAAGAAATTTCGTCTGAAATTCGAAAATTAGTTATTAATTTGCATATTGAACGTGGAAAATCTATTAGAAAAACTGCTGAAACAGTTAACTTGAGTCGTTCAACAGTTTTCAATATCATTAAACGATATAAAAAGAATCATATGATTCAGGATAAAAGAAGACCTGGCCGACCATCAAAGCTATCCAATGGGATAAAGCGAATTATCGTTCGAAATGTTAAAAAAAATCCAAGAAATAGTGCTTCAAACGTTGCTGCTGATTTACAAGCATTATATGGAATAATTGTTAATCCTGAGACTATTAGAAGGGTAATTCGATCTGCTGGATATCACGGTAGAGTAGCCAGGAAAAAAGAATAGAAAACTCAGACTAGCTTTCACAAAATTCAACATAAATAATAATTCTGATTACTGGAATAAAGTTATATTTGCTGATGAGAGTAAATTTGATATATTTGGTTCTGACGGTAGAATCTTGGTGTGGAGAAAACCCCATGGAAGAATTTCGCAAACAGAACTTGGTACCAACAGTAAAACATGGTGGAGGAGGAGTTATAGTATGAGGGTGTATGTCGTCCTCTGGAGTTGGTAATCTTGTTTTTATTGACAGTATAATGGATCAGTACAAGTATATTGATATTTTAAAGCAAAATTTGAAATCTTCAGTACGAAAATTGAACCTTCATAACGATTTTAAATTCTACCAGGACAATGACCCCAAGCACACTGCTCTGAACGTTAGACTCTGGCTGCTATATAACTGTCCTGAAATAATAAAAACACCACCACAATCTCCAGACTTAAATCCCATAGAGAATATTTGGCAAGAATTGGAATCAAGAATTCGCAAACACACCATTTCTTCAAAACAACAACTAAAATCGGTGCTTCAAGAAGAATGGGGTAAAATCACTCCAGAAATCACAAAAAAAATTAGTCGAATCCATCCCAAAAAGATTAAATCATGTTTTAAATGTAAAAGGAAATGCAACAAAATATTAAAACCTTTTAAAAAGTAAAATTTTTGGATAAATATTTGATGGAAAAGTAAGTGTCCCATCACTTATGTGAGCCATTTTTTGCTCCGTTCTGAACAATTGTATTTTTACTAAATTAATATTTTAATATTTTGACAAAATGTATGTTATGTAATAATTGTTACTTACTTTAAATATGAAACACACCCAAAAAATTTTTGCACATGTTTGTTTATTTATTTTATTGCAGTTTCTTTTTATAAAGCACAAGTGTCCCATCACTTTTGTGAGACACTGTACATTCATTTCATGCATCTAAATTCGTGTTTTTATAAATTCCTTTCATTAAGAATTTAAAAAAATTAACAATATAATTGCAATAAGTAACAATTATTTATTTTTCCTTTTCTTAAGCCTTTACATAAATGACGTGATTTGGACAAATTTGCTCAAAATGTTTCCAGTTTATGATTTAAAATAAATGCTTAGATAATGTATTTTTCTCTCTAAACCATTTCAACCTTAAGCATCCTTATAAACAAACTAAAAAAAGCTACTCTTTCATTAACATATATTACTTACCCATCATACGTAGTATAGGGTAAGTCTTGCAATCGTTTTGAAAATCAAAAAAAAATTTTTGACGGATTTACACGTTTTAGATAGTGGAGATTCCGAAAAACATACTTTTAGAAAAAAAAATTGCCGTCCGTCTGTCTGTCTGTCTGTAAACGCTCTAACTCCCGAACAAATTGAGATAGAGACTTGAAATTTTGTATGTAGTTAGTATGTAAGAATGGGACGAAGCCTATTTAATATCAGCAACCTCGATTATCCGGAACTATTTTTTTCGGATCCTCGAAAAATTCGTTCTGGTGAAAGGTATATAAAAATTTTCGATTTTTTTTGTTTTAAGAAATGGACGTAAAAGGCAATAAAATAACACACATTTTGCATATAAAACGAAGTCAATCGGATTATTAGTTGCCGAGATATTTGTAATCTTGTTTTCCACATTCTTCGATTTTTCATGACCCTGTATTTCATTCAAATTTCAATTCAGAAGTATATTTTAATTGGAAATGAGACGCTTAATCCGACGCAATTAATTGTTAGTTAATAGAATTATTATTTTTGGAGTTATACGGATGTTTCTTTTACGCAGTTCGGTACTACTTGAGTAGTTTGGCGTTTTATATAATTTGTCGAAATTGGTACATCAGCAGTTCTTTAATATAGCATTACTATGTATATTAACAATATTTAAATTTTGTGTATGAATTGCAATGCATTGTATAAATAGTTTTCACATGTTTTATTTTCATATACATATCCATGATGGGTTAGTATTACGGTGGCCCCCCAACGACTAGTTTTTTAATATCAATAAGAAGAATGGCAGACGATTTTTGATTTTCTAAAATAAACTGATTCCCGAAGATTGAATGTAAGAAAATATTTTTTTATTTCTACAGATATTTTTGAACAACACAATTTGATCACAATGTCTTCATTATTGATCAAAATAAAAAATAATTTCAATTTCAATTTGAAAATGACGAAAAATATTAAATCCAATAATGCCTATCTTTTCCAATTTTCTCCCTTTTTCTACAAAAATGAAGTAATTTAGTGTCCAACATTAGAGAAATTTCATTAAAAATAGACAAAAATAACATTTTGAAAACTAACTGTCGTTAAATAAACTCTGTTGGCTTTTGCTTTTATAGCCCACATCACTTCTGAAAATCGTATAGTTTATATTTTTAAATCTTCGAATAAGATCATATTGCAATTTAGAATGTAATTTGTTTGAAAGCTTTACCTCCATTTATTTACTTTTTTAAAAAAACCTATGCATGAGCACTTGTTTGTTATAATGACGCAATTATACTAAATCTGTTGTTAACGGAATTGGCAAAGGATTGCCCAAGGGGAATTTTAAAAAATGAAGAAGAAAATTTATCATAAAGTCAAATTTTTATATGATGCCGACTCTAAACTGAAATCAACTATTGAAAAGACATGTTTTATTTGATTATTGCTCATAAAATTAATACCAAAATAAACTGTTTTAAAATTTGTGGAAATAGAATACGCACGGAATTGTACTGTAACTTTACTTTTGATTTTTTGATTTCATTGCAATTTCTCATGAAGGAAATATAAAGATGGAGATGCATTATGCCGTAAAAACGATTTACAATATGATGCGCGTTACCGTTCAAATGCCCTCATTCGACCCAAATAAAATAGTCACATGGAACATATGCCCAATTCTTTAACTTCAGCCGTGCATTTTTTTCTCTAAAAGAAAATGATCTGCTTATATTTAAGCATTCTAAAGTAACATTTCATTGTATTACTAAAAGTTTTCTACTTTTTTTTTTTTTTTTTTTTTTTTTTTTTGCGAAAACATGTGGTTGTGTTTGGACCTAATGTAGCGGATTTTAGAGTAATATTTTTGGCGTCACCCCAGCCACCAGACTTCATCTCTGTTGTTTCTTTCTATTCTAAGTCGATTTCTAGTACGACTAGTCGTACGATTATCTTCTGATTAGTTTTTTAATTCATTTATTTTTCTCTTTTTTTCTGGATCTTTCCAGGTTATCAGCCACTGAATGGGTGCCAATGGCGGAGATATGCGAAATCAGAACGATTTTTTCTTCAGGTGTTTCTCAACAGCTATTCTTTTTACTCTCACGGTAAGAGCACTTTCTCTTAGATTCATAATGTAGAGGTTTTTTTTTTTTTTTTTCTAATTTTAGTTATTTATTATATTTGCCAGGAAACTAAGCCATTCAAACAAAGGTAATGTTAATTATTAATTACAGTTAACTTGCTTTATTCTTTTCCTTCAACATTGTAACTGCATAATTAACGGCATAATTCGGCTTTTGAACTTCTGTTTAAAAAATATATAATTTCACTAAAAATTTCGCAACCATTAAAATTTTATTTATTGGAAATTCAGAGCGATATTGTTTTGCAAATAATGTATATATATACATTACAAAATTTAATATTTTTTTCGCCAAAATTAACCTTATACTATATTAATTTCCTTTTAACAATATTCCGTATTTATTGCAACTTATTAAATTAAAATCCTGTTATTAGATCTAATCTACTAATGTTTATAGAAATGATATAAATTTTTAATTCGCCTTAAAAAACATTTATTCCAATATGCGTAATTTTAAAAAATAGCTCTAAATTAAAAGTATTCTTAATTAAACTTTATTCCTTAAAATTCCTAATAAAATTAATTTTTTCCTTGTTTGTATCAACTTTTTTTCGAGAAAGTCTTATTAAATTTATTCCAAAAACGTATTTGTTCAAAAATATCATTATTTTTATTTATTTTTTCTTCTTAACTTGGTCTTTTTTCTTTACATACTTTTTACACGTTCATATTTTAAGCAGAATTGGGAATTCTACAGCTTTGAACTTTTTGATATTTTCTTAATAAATTAAATTTATATTTTCGAATTTCTTTCATGAAAATTTATTTTTTGTGCAATTTTTAAACTAATATTTTTATTGACAAAACTGCAAAACTAATTTATGCCTAGAACTCTTTTTTATTAATTATTATGTAATTTCTTTTTTTATTAAGCACAATTCTGAAATAATAATTTTTCTTTTTTCTATCACCTTTTTTTGTGGAATTTTTTAAATGAAAATTTATCCTTTTTTGTATAAATAATATAAAATAATTTTCAGGAGCAATTTCTCAAACACTTATAGGATTAGTTAATTCAAATAATGCATATCTTCGAAAGTGTAATAAATATTAATGCAGTAGTGCTAAAATATTATCCAAATTTTTACTAATCATTAAACATATTCATCTCTAAAGTTCAACCTAAACATTATTTATCGTTTCACAAATAAGAAATGACAGATTACATTTAAAAAAATTATGTATACATTTTTATTACTTTCTTCTATCTTTACAAGAAGAAAGTATTGGATTCATGAAAATTTTCGACTTCCGGTTTTCGACGGATTTATACGTTTTAGAAGGTCCTGAACACGTTTTGACTATTTTTAGAAAATGTCTGTCTGTGAGTCTGTCCGTCTGTCTGTCTGTCTGTCTGTCTGTCTGTCTGTCTGTCTGTCTGTCTGTATGTGACAAGAAATTTGTGGGCGCTCTATCTCAAGAACTAATGCTCGAAATTTAATAAAATTTTATATTCAGTTAGACCTTGATATGAATTAGTGCCTATTGGTTTTTGGTGAAAATTGGCCTGCAGGTGGCGCTGCTATACTACGTTTTTCATGATTTTCAAGATTGCTATATCTCAAGAACTAATGCACAGAATTTCACCAAACTTCAGATTCTGTGATCCCTTGATATACATAAATGCTGATTAAGTTTTGGTGTAAATTGGCCAGCAGGTGGCGCTGTTATGCCACATTTTTCATGATTTTCATGATAGCTGTATCTCAAGAACTAATGCACAGAATTTCACCAAACTTCAGATTCCGCGATACCTTGAGACACATAGCCGCTGATGAGGTTTTGGTGTGAACTGCCCTATAGGTGGCGCTGCTATGCTACATTTTGCACGATTTTTGCGATAGCTATATCTCAAGAACTAATGCAGAGAACTTCATCAAATTTTAGATTCTGTTACACTATATTATATAACATAATTAGACGCTGATTACATTTTGGTATTAACCTTGCAACAGGTGGTGCAGCTATGCTGCATTTTGCACGATTTTTCCGAAAGCTATATCTCAACAACCAACGCACAGAATTTTATCAAACTTCAGATTTTGTTACAAAATGACATATAACATAATTACACGATGATTACGTTTTGTTATAAATCCTTCAACTGATGGTGCTGCTGTGCTATATTTTGCACGTTTTTTTTTTTTTTAAACTAGCTATATCTCAAGAACTAATGCACAGAATTTCATCAAACTTCAGATTCTTTTACACCATAATATAATTAGACGCTTTTTTACGTTTTGGCATAAATTGGCCAAGATATGGTGTTGCTGTGCTACGTTTTGGAATTTTTTTGTTATAGCTATATCTCAGGAACTAATGGACGAAATTCCATCAAATTTCAGATTCTATTAGGTCTTGACATAAATAGATGCTTATTAGGTTTTAGTATAAATTACCCAACATGAGGCACTACTAAGCTCATTTTCTCAGAATATTAATTAAATTTTGCATTTTAGGCTTTTCGGATACCAGAATCTCATTAGGCTATAGGTCAAATGTTCGAGGAAATTCGATAGTGGGTAACTTTGGGGTCGCCACGTTTTTTTTTTTTTTTTTTTTTTTTTTTTTTTTTTTAATATTAAAATGTACTTATGAGATAGAAGAAAGTTTTGGGATTGACACATCCAACTAGTTTTAACAAATTAAAACACTATTAATAAAAAAATAAACTAGATCGGAAAAGTCGGCTGCTAATGATTTCAATGAGATAAAATTTACGATACATAAAAAATATATATGTATTTATTTTATTCATCTGCTTTTATTTTCTCGGTAAAATCACGCAAAAATAGAAATTATTTTTACTAATGTCATTTAGCTTCTTTTGCAGACAAATAAATGACTTGCAATATTGGTATGTATATGTAGGATTGAAATGCTAAAAATACTGTAATGAAAGAAACCAGTACTAGTATAGAAAGTTCTTGTTTGGAAAAGGAACAAAAAGGCGAAATTACGAATGCATTAAAATATTGCGAAACGTTGTTGCTTACTGCTTACAAATTCTCCACCAGATGATATTTCCTGTGCTTCTATTGCTATGGCTGAAGAATTTCATAATTCAATATTAAAAATATTAGATGATCGAGAAAATATTGAGGCAGATGAAATGATATTGAATGAAGAATATGAATTAAAGGAATTTAGAAAGGTATTAATTTTTTTTTTACTTAGCAATATATATATATGTATTTATACGTTATATTTCAATCCGAAAAAATCGAAAAAGTAAAAATTGAAAAAATAAACTATCCCCATAAGAAAATATCAAAAAGTTCAAAGCTGTAGAATTCCCAATTCTGCTTAAAATAACCAACGTGTAAAAATATATACAGAAAAAAAAAGTTCTAACTTGGAGTTGAACCCGCCAAGTGCGAGTCCGGAGTCTCGCTCGTTACCGCAGCGCCACCGAGTCACAATCTGTTTGCAATACTAACGGTTATTTGAAATGAGTTCTAAACTTTGACCCCCCAATGTCTCAAAAACTAAGGCCCATTTGAAGGAACCCTTCCAGCTGAATAATTAGTGGTGTGACCCCTACAACATACTTTGAAATCATCAAAATCTGTGAGCACCATGTTTGGTGGTCCCCTTGTTAGACTTTCTCGAAGCACTCCATATACATAAAGCAAAAAACTCCTTGGTTAATGATCTTTCAAGTATACCGTACATCTCAACTTTCTGGTTAGATTTATTATGTCATAACACCTCATTTCCGGTTTAATCTTATTGGTTGCTGAAGCTTGTGGGTATTTTGGTATTATGTTTGCGATCATTTGGGTCTCTGACTTGCTGTCAGTTGGGGGGTTTTCTGTTTTTAAACATTTTAACTTTTATACACTGAGGAAGCGAGCCCTGGTGCTCGTGAAACGCATACGTATGTGGTGTGTGTTTATTTATTGTGTGTTAAACGTTGATTTTAATTATTGGAATATAAATTTAATAAATAAAAAAAATTTTACTTCGCGTGCCAAAATAGATGATAAATATGATGAAATATGATGGGAAAAAAAACAAATAAGCGCGTGATTTCTTTAATCCATTATACTACTCATAATAATTCTTATATTTATTTAAACTTATGTGCAACAATTAGAAGAAATGAAAACAAATAAGCGTGTTTTTCACGTAATTTATCTAATCCATTAATTTATTATGTTAGATATATAATATTTTTTATATCTATTTAAACTTTGGCAACAATTGAAAGAGAAAAAAAATGAACTGATGGTATTAAAATAAATATTTTATTTAAAATAATAGTCTTTTTCAAAATTTTATGATTTGTTATGTGACAAGAGGTATTCAGCGGTAATTATACAAAATTTTAACTCTCTGACTTATATAGTTTTTGTGTACGGACTCTGTGACAGACAGAGGACAGAGACGAATAGGGTTTCGTCAGATGAACGAAGCCCTAAAAACGGACTTTGAACTGATCAATCTCAGCTATCCAATGCAGAAGGAATCGTTAAAAAATATTGAAATACAACCGATATAGCTTTATAAATTTCTTTCATATAGAGTTAGCATTAGTGAACGCGTCTTTTCGCTTCATTGAAGTAGCCTCTTGAAAACAAAAGAAATATTCTCACAGAAAAAGATTAAACATTTACTATACAGAAAGGGAAATGTTGCAATCTGTCAACTCTATAATTTAGAGTTTTTTCCAAAAGCTGAAACATAGCGCACATGTTGTCCTGTTTTTCTTAATCTTATGGTAATATTTTAGAACAAAAAAAGACTTTGAATTTCTATTCATGTCTTTCTCTTTTATTCACAGGTTATTCCGGTAATGGTAGACACATCATTCAATTACGGTAAGATATTTTTTTATCCAATATTTTTTTTTAACACTTTCCAATAAAGTGAAAAGTGTTTATGCATTCGATTTGTCTGGCCGTCTACCCACGCTCTATCTCCCGTAAATATACTCGGATTTTCATGCAATTTGTAAACTTTATTTAGATCCCCCGAGGCATGTTTGGTATTGTATATGAAATATGTGACATGAATAGTTCATTTACAGGGACACCCAAAAGAATTACATTACATTATGGTATATGGAGAAAAATCATTTGCAGAGTATTTTAATGAGATTATGCTATTGCAAATGCTTGAAAATTATATAAGTCACTGAATTTTACTACAATTAATTTAGAATAGGATATTCATAGAATTTTTAATCTTTTTACAGGCAATCACAAAAGAAATCGGTTACAATACTGTCTTTGAGTAATAATTGCTGGAAATGCGTTTTCAATTTCGGCATGCCCTTTTAAATTTAACTGTTTTTTAAGTGCTTTCATAATTATATAAATACGTAGCACCTATAGTCGTCGTCTGATTCGTCTGTCTGTCCACATATAACAGCACAAAAACTACAAAGCGTAATCATTTGAAATTTTAAATACATATTTGTTGCAGATTTTTGTTGAGTCATTTCAAATTTTAGTAAAATCGGATATACAGTTCAAATACAAGAACAGTCAAAATATTTTGTTACATTACGTCCGATGGGATAAAATAGTTTCAAGTGCTTTATAATGATGTTACACCCGTCGAAACATGGTGAAATTGATATGCATTTATGAAGAGCACTAAAATATACATTTTGTGGAATACGCCACACAAACAATATTTATTATTCAGTTACAGGGCACCATAAAATAATTCCGTAACGTAATGGTATAGGAAAGAAGACATTATTTGCGGCAAATTTTAATTATGTTAAACTATTTCACACATAAAAAAAATTATATAAGTTACATAGGTTTGCAATAAGTTACCTCCTGTGTAATAGAAAATACTTTTCTGTATTGTTGAATGAGATATTATTTAATTTTTGAGATAGCACCAAACGCCGACTGAAAGGTTTGATGCTCGACATCACCAAAATCCCACCGAGTGTACGCAGTGTAAGCGCAAGTTAACCAAAGTGGTTCTGAAAGTCCTGTGGACGGTCTTAGCAGTTACCATGGGTGTAGGTCTGAGTATTTGAGAAACCTTTCCCTTCCATTCCGAGACATATCGAAATTAGGGAGATGGCGTTGTTTGGTGCTGCCATCTATTGTCAGCTTTGCCGAACACCTACTTCTGCAGAAGTCTGACTTCCAGCCCTCTGGGTGCAGTCTAAATGGAAGTTCCAGCAACGCATGTTGCCCTTCGGGAACGCGTCAACAACAACAGATATAATTTTTCACTTATTAAACAGTGGTGTTTTGTTACATTATTCTGATTGTGTTGCAAAATGTTTCATAATCTATCTTGACGTATGAGTATTAATGTATGAGTATTAATGTATTAAATGTACTCTTGTTATTTATTATTATTATTATTATTGTTATTATTTTATTTCTTACTTACCCATCATACATAGTATAGGATAAGTCTTGCAATCATTTTAAAAACCGAAAAAAAAAATTGACGGATTTACACGTTTCAGAGATTAAAGATTCCGAAAAACATATTTTTAGAAAAAATTACCGTCCATCCGTCTGTGTGTATGTCTGTAAACGCTCTATCTCCCGAATAAAAAGAAATAGACGCTTGAAATTTTGTATGTACTTAGTATGTAAGAATGGGACGAAGTCTATTTAATATCAGGATTAATTTTCGGAATCGATTTTCCAGAACTATTTTTTTCGGACTCTCAAAAAAATTCGTTCTGATGAAAGGCAAATAAAAATTTTCGATTTTTTTTATTTTAAGGAATGAACGTAAAAATCAATAAAATAACACAAATTTTGTATAAAGAACGTAGTCGATCGGATTATTAATTGCCGAGATATTTTTAATCCTGTTTTTCACATTCTTAGATTTTTCATGACCCATTATTTCATTCAAATTTCAATTCAAATGTATAATTTAATTGGAAATGAGACGCTTAATCCGACGCAGTAAATTTTTAGTTCATGTTATTATTATTTTTGGAGTTATAAGGATTTTTTTTTTACGCAATTCGGTACTACTTGTGTAGTTTTGCATTTTATATAATTTGTCGAAATTAGTTCATCAGCAATTTCTTAATAGAGCATTACTATGTATATAAAAAATATTTATATATACGCTTAAATTTTGTTTTGGAATCGTAATGTACAGGGTGATTATAATTAAAGTCCGAGCTTCAAAACGTTCTAAAAAGCGAACCACTCGTTAGAATGGCGTCAAAATTTAACAGCGTATTATTGAAGAAGGGGGAAAGCACATGAACCAAAAAAAATTCCAAATTTTAGTGACAGATGGAGCTGTAAGCGTCAGAATTTTGACTACAAAGGACAAATCGTAAAACAACGGCTAAGGCGTAAGTTACACGATATAAACCAACTGTATTGTTCAGTGTGCATGACTGTACGCGTGTGATACTGTTAGTTACGTAAGCCCGTCCACCACGGCAAGGTCGTACCACATCGGATGGGAAAAATCGGTTTTTAATTGTCCTGAGGCCAAAAACCACATAAAAAGCATCCCTCCAATCGGTTTTAAATTGTCCTGAGGCCAAAAACCGCATAAAAAGCATCGATCTAACCGGTTTTTAATTGTCCTGAGGCCAAAAACCGCATAAAAAGCATCCATCTAACCGGTTTTTAATTGTCCTGAGGCCAAAAACCGCATAAAAAGCATCCATCCAATCGGTTTTTAAGTTTGGCGAGACTGGCGCAAAACATGTTCAATATGCTGTCCGCCGTTGTGGGCAACAAGATTAAATCGGGAAGCAGCATGTTCCACAACCGATCGAAGTGTATCCGGGGTCAAGTTCAGAATGTGTTGCGCAATGCGTGTCTTTAATTCAGCTACGTTGGCAATCGGAGTACTGAACACAATATCTTTCAGATAACCCCACAGCCAGAAATCACACGGATTAAGATCAGGTGATCGGGCCAGCCAGGCTGTAGGGAAATGACGACTGATAATTCTAGCATTTCCGAAATGCCGCCTCAACAACTGCTTCACTCGATTTGCAATGTGCGGAAGGGCGCCATCTTGCATAAAAATGATACTATCCAGACATTCACGCTGTTGCAGAGCTGGAATGACGTCATTACGCAAAAGAGACTCATAGCGCTGAACATTGACGGTAACGGTAACAGGACCTAAAGCACCCGTCTCCTCGAAAAAATACAGCCCTATGATAAATGATGCCGTAAATCCGCACCACACAGTGACCTTTGCAGGATGAAGTGGTACTGGGTTCGTTGCGAGTGGATTTTCTGTTGCCCATATTCGGCAATTCTGTTTATTGACATATCCCGTCAGGTGGAAATGGGCTTCGTCTGTCCACAGAATTTTCCACGGCCAATCATTGTCCACTTCCATGCGAGCGAGAAATTCCAAAGCAAAACGCTCTCTTGCTGGCAGGTCAGAAGGGAACAACTCCTACACATGGCAAATTTTATACGGATAGCATTGCAGGATGTTTAGTAGAATGTTATGTACCGTGCTCACAGGCCTGTTCAATGTTCGGGCAATTCTCCGTGCACTGCATGGTTGCTCGCCACCGCTAGACTCTTCCTGAACTGTTGTGGCCACTTCTTCAACTACCGCCGAATCACATATTTTCCTTCCTCTACCAGACTGCACATCAAACGAACCTGTATTTTCGAATTTTTGCATCATTTTCACCAGACCTCTGGCAGTCATCGGTCCAGCGCCTTTTTTCATACCCTTGAGAGTCCTGAACTTCTGCAGAGCCGCTGGTGCAGAATCGCCGTTCTTGTAATAAAGCTTTACAAGCAGAGCAC
The DNA here is from genome assembly GCA_964019185.1 of Maratus speculifer. Lineage (NCBI taxonomy): Eukaryota > Metazoa > Arthropoda > Arachnida > Araneae > Salticidae > Maratus > Maratus speculifer. Next base: position 285,364,918 of record OZ025298.1, on the reverse strand, counting down.
GATCCTTCATTGAGACACTCATGGCCAACGTCTGAGAAGCGAAATGAGGAAACGCCGTTTACTCAACCCTTTTATAACACCTGAAATTGTCGTGCGCATGCCAGGTATTTTAATTTACATATACTGACGCTTACAGCGCCATCTGTCACTCAAACTTGGAACTTTTTTTTGGTTCATGTTCTTTCCACTTCTTCAATAATACGCTGTTAAATTTTGACGCCATTCTAACGAGTGGTTCGCTTTTTAGAGCGTTTTGAAACTCGGACTTTAATTATAATCACCCTGTATTTTATAAATAGTTTACACATGTTTTATTTTCATATATCCATGTATATCCATGTATATCCATGATGGGTAAGTATTACGGTGGCCCCCAACGACTAGTTTTTTCTGATTCCAAAACAAGATAAAAATGAGCTACATCCAGAACACATTAAACCGCATAATTATAGTTTTCAAGTAGAATAAATTGTAAATAATTATTTTATGTTTAACATGTTTAATTAAGTACTAGATGGAACCAGTCAAAACTTGACGGCACCAAAGAAAGAAAAAGGTATTTTCCAGCTATTAAAGGATTTTTTAACGACTAATCTTCAGCAAAAATTTCAATAAATAAAAGAAAAACCTGCATTTTACATCCAGGCAAAAGACCCGCTGGCAGAGTTACATTCAAACATGCTGTCATAGAATTAGAATCTCTCTCATTTGATAATTTTCCATTTACAAATACAACACCAATAAATTGTACATGACATGAATAAATCATAAATTACTGTCATTACTCATTTCATACAAAATATACTTACTTCGCAGCAAAATAAGACTGAATTTACAGTTTGCCATTTAGCAACAACTATAACAATGATCCTCTCAGTGGTTAATTTGTTGTTACATTACTCACCCCATTCAACAAATAAACATTTGCATTTTCAACTAACTTTTCTATTACCTTTTCATAAATCAAAAATACATGTAAATTTCACATATTAAAAAAATTAATGATAATATTTACTCTGGCTAGATGAAATCCGTCAAAACTTGATGGCAACAATATAAAAGAACCAAAGAAAAAAAAGTATTTTGCCGCTATAAATTTTTTTTAAAGATTAATATAATATTTATTAAAAATTTCAATATGCTTTTCCATTTATCAACATAACACCAACATGACATGATCCCAGAATCGGCACAGAATCGGTGGAACGCTGCATCTTAAAGTCATGTGTACACGGCGATTCTTACCTTTATTTCAAGTCGAATAAATATATTTTTAACAATTTTTACTATATACACATTTTTTTAATCTCTTTGATAATTTAAAAAGGAAAATTATAAAAGTTAGCAGCTAGGTTCGATCGGAAAAAATCCGTAATAGATATGTTTATTTATTTATTTATTTATTTATTTATTTATTTATTTATTTATTAGTATATGAGCATTTGCTCAACCTTATTCTTATTTATTCAAGTAATAAAATCAGATAATATTTACAATTTTTTCGGTTTTGGTTATACTTTTTAACGAACTCGTGCATTGTAAAATGATATGATGTTTTATTGAAAAATAAGTTATTGTAAGCTGTGCATATATTTTTCAAAATTCTTGTTTTATATATTAGCCTTATACGTTTAATCATGTTTGTGAAATGTCAACATAGGCATTTATTTATTTGTTTATTTTCTGTTGTCTAATTGGAAAAAACTTTCTTTAAAATTTTTACCCATTCTTCACGAGAAAAGAATTTCTCAAAAAAAATCTGTTTTCTAATCTAAACAATGTGGCAAAACAACACGATAGAAAAAAAAATCACATTCATTCTTTACTTCGTGGTAAGATGTCCAAAGTTTAAATTTTCGCAGTAAAAATTATTTAATAACGCTTAATATTTTTCTAAAGAATGTTATGTAAAAATTGGTAGGTAATTGTGTATTATTTGTTATTTTATTTAAGAAATCAGTTATATTTGTTCTTATTAAAATAAACTATTTTAAATCTATTTTAAGTGTATAATATATTTTCATTAACATAAAAATTAATTTGGGAATGCGAGGGTTAGATGTCAGACATTAATTACGTCACGGAAATTTCGTGACTTTTTTTTAACCTCTCTCCACTTTTCTTACACTGTTAAAAATTTGATACTTTTGTTGTATCATCACTCCCCCCTTCTATAGAAAACGATTACTTCAAGGTATTATGTAGCATTCTCATTGGTTAATGTAGACATATTCTATAAAAGCGGTGGAGTGACGATACAGCAAATGTTTCAAATTTTTAACAGTGCATGACACAAGTTGTCCATCTGGAGTGGCACCTCCTGCTATGATATGAACAATATATTAAGCTGTTAATTTAATGACAATATTGTAAAAGAAAAAAAGAAGAAGAGTCATATGCAGTTTATTATTTTACTGGTAATACTATAAAACAGGTAATCGTTTGATTACGAGGTTGAGGTACCGTTCGTTCTAAGGACAACTTTTTTCTTTCATTGATACTTTTGGAAAAATAAGCTTATTTTTCCAAAGTATATCTCCGATATACTTATACTGAAATATTTTTAAAAGATACCAACCACTTTTTTTTTTTTTTTCAAATTGTGATACTATTATAAAAACAGTCGCCGGTTTTGCCCATAATCAAAAGATTAGTTTCTTAAACGCTTTAATCCTTCACTGCACGATTGCCACTATTTTTATGAAAAAAAAATATTGAAATCTATTTATCGGTCTAATTAAGGAAAAAATAGTAAAAAAAAATTCCAGCTAAAATTTTATATTTTACTGGTACATAACCCCCATCAAAAATGGCGGAATGTCAACGATAAATCTTCAAAATGTTTAAATAATGGAGATAAAATATCGTAGAGGGAAAGAAAGGAAGATGGTTATGTCATCATAGGCCTTAGATTCAAAAATAGTAATCGTTTCGTAGCGCTGCTACTTTTATCACATGATCAGTTTAGTTTTTATTTTTGACTGTAGACGGCAGCATCAATTGCAATGGGTATTTTATTATTATTATTTTGAAATTACAAAAATCTAAATTGTTCATAAATATAAATTAGAAAAATTGCTGGTTGACAAAAATATAATCCTTGTTTTTTCTTTTCAAATTTAAGTTCACGGTAAAACACATAAACTTCCATCAAAAGATGTACATTTCCTGGAAATATTTAATCAGAAAATTTTACATTAAAAAATATTTTTTTCTGTCTAGAAAATGGGGGGGGGGGCATCATTTTATTATTTTTGCATTTTGCTAACCAAGAAATCCTTTCATTTTTGATGACTATAACAAATATATTATGTAAACTGTAATTTAAAATTACATTTAAAGCATTGCATCATAAAACAGGAAAAGGTAAATGTTGCAATAAATATGTAACTAATCTATATATAGATCTTTATTATGCTGAAAATTACGTTTAATTCTACAAAACTTGTTATAAATTATTTTTACACATGTATTTTACTGAGTAGAAGGCGTTTTATATACATTATTCTTTACCCGATATAAATTTTGTGACTTATAAATTATTTTACTACTCAAAAATTAATTTTGAATTATTCAGTAATAACGAATTTTTAAATATTTAAATCTGCATCATTTCGCAAAGTAAATTGCATCTATTAATTACATTAATAGATGACTGGGTTTTTTTCTACAAACTTATTATGTTAAATTTCAAAATTTTATCTGTATGGATATAGTTAAATTATGTATTGAACCACGATATTATACATTCCTTATATTTTAATTACAATAAGAATTCAAAAGAAATATTCATTTTATATACAAAAAAAAAAAAAAAAAAAAAATATTTAAAAAGTGTAATTTCAAGTGAAAGTTATTTTGTTTAAACTAAGTGTCCATAGATGGCGACACCAAAGAAATATTTATCAACGAAATAAGTGACTGCATGAAAGCTGTTGATGGTTGGTTATATTTTATTTATAATTTAGAACTTAAAATACTATAATTATATGGTTTTCGAAGAATTTTAAGAACATGAAGCAGAATAGATGTGATACAAAGCAGATTATGCATATATTTTCATAGGTTCTTAATCAGAATATTTACTTACGCCTAACATGGCCATGATAAGTTCATTTCTCTGGAGGTTGACAAGCCTGGAATGGTCACATTAGCGTATTATATAAATAGATGGTGTGTACCCTATGTACACAATTAGGATTTTTAAAAATTGTATTGATATATTTTGCATTTAAATGTGCTTAAATTAATTAATTTTGTTTACTTAACACTCTGAAACTTTGTTAATATTAATATTTCCAAGTATCCAGTAAAAATAATAAAAGTAAATTTTGCCTTTATAGCTTAATTGTTTTTTTCCCCCGAAGAACAAATTTGTTATTAAATGCAGCCACCTGACATGAACAAAATAAGTGTTATTCTACTTTTTGGACTCTTCTTGATCAGTTATAGCGATCCTTTTGGCAAAATTCATGGCACATAATGAGAATTATACTGTTATTAGGTATATGCCATATGTAGCACACAGTGCAGTGAAGGTTTAACTTTAGGCTGGATAAATTAAAAGAAAATGAAACCATAAACATAATACTTTTTGAAAAAATAGACTTAGTATTTTAATAAACCTTACTATGATGCCAGGAACAACGTCGCAACAACATTTTTTAAAACCTGGAGCAAAGCGCTTTTTTTTTTTTTTTTTTTTTTTTGGTCGATTGTGGTCATATTAGTAATGATAACAGATGTCGACGATAAAGCCTAATAGCGCCTACTCTAATCAAAGTTCCCTGTTGTATCTCCGACAGCAAATATTTCACATTCCAAATTATTCTTATATATTCTTATAATTCTTATATTCTCATGTGACGTAATAATGTGGTGACTCTGCCCTTCTTCGCTCCCACTTTGCGGGTCCGCTTAGTCCCCTCTTGAAGTCACACGTTTTTTGTATGTGACACTACATGTTAAGTGCAGCTGGCATGACTGTGATCAGCTACATCGTTACTGTAGATAAACAAGAAACACTTTTTCGTTCTTTATGATTGCCACTGTACACATGAGTTTGTACAATTTGATTAGTCTACAATTAACAGTTTTATGATATGATTGGTCCTACGATGATTATAAACATGCCCTTTTCTTATATTGTATCATGTATGAATACTTCACTTCATTCCTTTTTTTTTCAGCGTACAGCAACTACACCCTGGTGCCATGCAACTTCTCGGACGCCGAGGGTTATCCGGCCCCTTGCTATTTCGATCTCCATCACCCGCAGTCGAACTTGAGCATGTTCAACTGGGATGTGGGGTGCGGTGAAGGAGCCTTTTGGATGGGAGGACCGCCCGTCGATAACAACGGAACAGCCAATGGTAAGGTACTTATTTATATGCATCTATTATAAAGACATTATTTTAGAGCAATTGAGATTCAGGCTTCGAACAGTTATTTTCAAGTCTGAACGCACTCCAAACATGTAAGGAACATGCGGAACATTTAGTGAACAATCGTTTCTAGGTGTTATAAAAGTAGAAGCGTAAAACATGAAAATCAGAACTTCTGTTTTTAAAAATCTCTGATTCGAGGAATTTGAGCTGACACTCATCGCAAGCGTTAGAAATAAGTGAAGGATTGTGAAATATCTAACAGTCTTTTTCATAACTTTTACTTCTTAAAAAACCTTTGTCGAAGGGAATGTCTAATATTGCCTATAACAATATATTACGTATAGGCCCTTATTACCACATGGGCAAATCGGGACTTTGCCCATGGGCTTCGGACCTTAAAGGGACCCCAAATCCATACATTAAACTATAAAATATTTACTTTCTTTTTCCAATTCCAACACTTCCATACGTTGAAATTATTCATTTCATCTCAAAAATAATATAACAAAACTGCTAAAGTTACATAAAATAGTTTTGTTCTGTACTGGAGAAAAAAATGTGTATTTTTTTTAATAAAGGTATTTTATTCAGAATAGACGGAACTAAGAATTTTCTTCCGCTTACATCCAAGGTGCGAAAATATGTTTATGCATTACGCACACACATATGTGTGACCATCAGTTCTATTTGAATAATATTGCAATGATTCGAGAGGGGTCCCCTAATTTATCTTTTGCCCAGGGCCCCAATTAGTCATAATAGGAGCCTGATTACGTACGTTCGCAGATTTAATTTAAATGTATGTCGTAAACTACTTAATCATCTTCTTTTTCCGTCGCAGGTAGCTACGCCTTCATGGACTTGTCACGCATGTCCAGCGATGACACTGGTCTCATCCGGCGTGCTTGGCTGCCCACCTTCCCGCTCAATTCTACTTCCCCGAAAGGAAAATGTCTCCATTTCGCATACAGCACGCAAGGACTGTCCGCAGGTGGACTCAGGGTACTGATCAATGCCACGGACGTCACCTACACCATATGGGAGACGAGGGACTCTACGGAAGGAGAATGGATGTCTGGAAAGGTCTCATTCACGTGCGAGACGCCTTACAGGGTGAGTTGCGCTTGTTTGTTTAGAATAGTTGGGAAGTTGCGGCCAAAAACCATCCTCAGTCGGCTAAAGTTTCGCCAATGTAAGACACATAGAAAGAACATTTCTGAAGTTATAGTCATTTTATAATATGACCATACTGATTTTTTTTCGTTTTTACGTTTGATTGTGGAAGTAAATTAAATAAGTATTATTTTACGTTGACGATTTAAAGTAGTAATTTATTTTTCACAAATGATTTAAAATAATTAAATGCTTTAAAAAAAAGAATTTAGATTCTTTTGGGAAAGGACTTTGTCGCATAAACACTCTGTTTAAGTCACTTTTAAATTATTTTGTTTTTCTGTTTTCATTTATGTATTTAAAATCTATGCTAAATGGAAAGTTCAAGAGAGCAGATACTCCCTGATGAAAAAAGAATGATTTATTTTAGCTCTCTTTAAAAAAATGCTGGTAGAGACAAAACTTATTTGGAAAAAAACTTTAGAAATAAGATGCATATCTTTCATTTTATTAATCTGTTACATTTCCTATAGCTATCACAAAGTATAACATGCTTATACATCTCGAAGAAAGATAAACTTAATTTTTTCTTGTGTTTTGCTTAGTCAGCTTCTTATGCAGCAACCAAATATCTGCTATAATGATGAGTTCAGTAGCATTTTGTCTTTTTATGATTGAAATAATAATTTGTCTCTTAAAAATCTGTCATTTTTATTCTTGAATTTTTAATTTACTAGTCACTGAGAAATTCTCCGTTTCTATCCAAACATACCTGATAAAATCTTTTGAGCATTTTATAAATCAACATGGAACAAAATACATGTAAAAAACCCACCCTTCACTTTAAAGAAAAGTCATTGTAGCCTTGTGATCTGATCTCATATACTCTGGAATGATTTAATGTATCGGAAAGGTATTATACAGGATGTTTCAAACAGTCGTTTACAAACTTAACGTGCTGATCTGTCAAATCACGATGAACAAGATTTACATACGAAGTGTTCGAAAATGCAAACTGCGATCGCTCTGGTGGGCGATGGGCACAGATGTGGAGGGGAAGAAAGGAAGGATATCGAAAGCGATATTAATATGAATTTTACTAAAGAACATGGTTGACAGTAACAGAAGATGTTCAAAATTGCTTCCTTTCGTCGCCATGCATGCACCACAATGTAGATGCATGGATTCACGGACCCATTCAAAATGGGTAGGTCTGTCACGGACATGAGCCTCCTCTTCCAAGATCCTGGCGACGAGATCCATGTGCAATGTTACGGGCATCTCCTATACCATTTACCCCTTCATATGTCACCATACATAAAAATTCAGGAGATTCAAGTCGGGGATCGCGGTGGCCATGCGACTGGTCCGCCTTTACCAATCCAGTGATTAGAATATGTCCAATCGAGGTATTCTCGCACAATGTAGCTAAAATGAGCAGGCGCTCCATCATACCTAAACCAGGTATTTCGGTGTGTAGTGACTGAAACGTCATCCATCAGATCCGGCAAGACTCTTTCTAAGAAAATGCCATAGGTATTCCAGTCAAGGCATTGAGGTAATAGGTAGGGGCCAATTAAAATCTCCCTGATATTACCATCCTAAACGTTTACAGCGAAATGTTGTTGACGTGCATGGGCACGTGTACACTTTAGGTTTTCGTACGCCGATATGTGCAGGTCCTGGGCACCACTCTGTGTGGTACAGGATTGATCCGAAAACAAAATCCACGATGGAAAATCTAGCTGTGGGACGCGTTGTTGCAAATACCAGCGTGCAAATGCTACACGTTTGGGATAATCGTCAACAGACAATGCCTATACTCTTTGTAAATGGTAGGGATGTTGTGTAGTGTGTGTGCGCTGCATGTGTGTCCTCATGCAGTATGCCCATAATGCTGGAACGATGTACACTCAAGATGCGTTCGCTTGCTCGAAGATTTGTTTGCGGTTTCCTGTCGCATTCCCGTAGTACGGTTTCCTCTACGACAAGCGTGAGTGTAGTGCGTTCTCTACCGATGTGGCTACGTACATGCAAAGCTCCTGCTTCACGCAATTTGTGGTGCAAATATCCAAACAAAACATGAATTGGCTGACGTCTGCTTGAGAAACGCTCAAAGTACATCCGTACCGCGGCTCGTGCATTTCCATCCGGGGCACCATATACGTAATCCATATCGGCCATTTCTGTGTTACTTAATAGATTCATCCTCCTCCTCCAACGATCTCGCCTGATTTCTCGAACGATTGCACTTCTCACTCTCCCGTAAACCTGCGCTCCTCGCCCTTTAGCGGTCGCAGTTTGCATTTTCGAACACAATTTCACGTGTAAATATTGTTTATCATGATATGACGGACCAGCATGTTAAGTTTCTAAGATTGAGACACCCTGTATACTTTCCCGATTACTGTCAAGTTATAATTTTATGTATTATTTCCAGCTTCTTCCGATTGATGAAAGTCTAATTTTAGTTCAGAATAAGATATCCTGTTTTTATAACTAAATAAAGGGATTTCCTCACCAGTTTATTGTAATAATTTTTTTGACATATTATATCACTCCTCACAGATAATTTTAATTCCTTCTTATACCCATCCTCCGCCAAATTTTATGTCAAATTTTGTAATGTCTCTGACTAGGGAACTGCAAGAAGTGTAAGTCACCGATTTTGACGAAAGTGGTATCGTTTTAAAAATTTCATCGAGAGCTGTAAAAACTCAATGGAACTACCCGTCGCAAATCAGCCGTTTTTGAGATATCCGACAATGTATGTCACGTAACTAGTGCATACTTAATGGGGGACCGTAAAAAATTTTAGACTCGATTTTAACGAAAGTAGTATCATTAAAAATGTATAATCATAGGGAGAAAAAACTCAATAGAACTACCCGTCGGAAATGAGCCGTTTTCGAGATATCCTATAATTTATGTCACGTAGCTAATGCATACTGTTCTAGTGCACACTTAATGGGGGACCGCAAAAAATTGTTTTATCGATTTTGATGAAAGTGGTGTCGTTGCAAAGATATCATTGTGAGAAATAAAAAACTCAATGGAACTACCCATCTGAAATGAGCCATTTTCGAGGTATCCGATAATTTATGTCACATAATGCGATTTCCCAGCAGTGTGTATTAGCAATGTGACACAAATTGTCGGATATCTCGAAAACGTCTCATTTACGACAGGTGATTCCATTGAGTTTTTTAATCCTCACGATGATATCTTTTCAACGATACCACTTTCATTAAAATCGAGACTAAATTTTTTTGCGCCCCCCCCCCTTTAAGTATGCCTAGCTACGTGACATAAATTGTCGGATATCTCGAAAACGGCTGATTTGCGACGGGTAGTTCCATTGAGTTTTTTACTGCTCACGATGAGATCTTTCCAACGATACCACTTTCGTCAAAATCGATTGTTCACACACAGACACAGATCGACAGATCACAATTATTACTTACACTTCTTGCAGTTCCCTAGTGAGTATGAATCACGAAACGACCGAGATATATCGCAAAGTTAGACGACAAAAGTTGTATGATCTAGTTATTGTCTTATATGAAGTAAATATAGTACGACATCACAATAAGGTGTATATGACATATAAGATATAATTTATATGTATGATGTATAGATAATATGTACGGCAATACATGATGTAACTATGATATATATATAAAACCTGGCCACGATTTTGGTGAAAGCTTTACTGCAACTTTCGAGAAATCACAATTGTTGAGCTACTGCAACAAGGATATACCTAATAAGTTTCAAAAGACTACATAAATATTTTTTTTTTTTTTTGCCCAAAAATTTATTCAATCGTTTATTTACTTATTTATTTATTTATTGTTGTTGTTGTTACTTGTTTAGGCTATACTTCTTGAACATAAGTAGGCCGTGTAATAATGCCTGTGTGTTTTTTAAGGGTTTATTTATTGTTAAATAAATAGGAAATTATATAGCTATTATTCAAATAATTGTACTGAATAGGTACTTACGTATTAACGCCACCGCAGCAGAAGTTGCGCTAATGCTCCAATAAAGAGCAATCTTGTTGTTCGCGTCGAAAAATCAGCAAAAAAAAAATCACCAAAAATGGCGTCAAAAATCAGCAAACAACAAGGCAACAAGGAATCCGAAAGATACTGCGTGCGCGTGCGAACAACAAGTTTGCTCTTTGTTGACGCTTTAGCGCAACTTCTGCTGCGGTGGCGTTAATACGTAAGTACCACTAAATATTTAAAAAAATATATTTTGATTTTCTTGTTTTTAAATTTTAGCTCGTCTTTGAAGCTTTTCCAAGAGAAACCTATTTGAGAAGGCGGGGCTTCGTGGCAGTGGACGACGTCATACTATCAGACGGATTCTGCGCCGGTGAGTATGGGTATTGTTAATAAACAACATGGGAATTATGTAAATAATGTTTAGGAATAAATTCTTCGCAAAACACATTAGCTACATACAAAGAACCTCTTTTAACCTCTTTGTGGTAACATGTGGTAACATATGCTATCTTTGAGACACGATAATTTTTAAGCTAGAGGGAATCATGTTATCTTTTTTGACGTATGTTCTTCTTAGACCTTTATAGCACTATTATATACACATGGGCAAATTTTATGTTCTACAGCATAGTGGGTCCTATTGATTCCATACAATAAAAGATGGTGTAATAGCATTAAAAGTTCTATTCTCTGCACATCACAAAAATTGGAAAAGAGAAAACAAGAAAATAAAATATACCGTGGGTTGTACGTAATGCAAAGCTCCAAAAATTTTGTCTCCTTAAATTTTGCCAAAGTCAAACACAAATTCATTCCCCATATGTGCAATGATGTTAAGATTTCTTGGAAAAAGTGCATAGAATAACATAACATATAAGAATTTCAAAGCTACCGTGTTTCAAAGATGTCTCAAATCACATACAGCTTATGGTACAACATGAAGGTTAAACAATTAACCCCTTTGGGACGTTTACAGAATTTTTAATCTTTTATCGCCGGCTTTTTAAAGCAGAGATTTTTGCCTAATTGGATCGTGAAAATGGTCAGATTAAATAAAGCAAAATTTGCAACAAAAATTTACTGGTGAGAATAATCAGGGATTCTGAGCACCTCATGCACGTATACCGGTCACTCGTCTGCAAGAGTTTAATAATATTTGTACAGCTAATAATATTATCTACTTTTACTACTGCTTAAGACTGTTCTCAATTGCTCTGCTTAATAAGCGCAAAACGTTTTGACACACTTACAAATTGATTTTTAACAGAAAGATATAAATTTTGAAGGCTTGACTATAGAAGCAATTTCGAATCGAGATTAGTTTTCTATTTTATAATAATTAAATTACTCATCGAGTTATAAACAATTTCGATCAAGTGATCACGCGTTTTTCTCCCTTTGAAAGACTGGTTTTTCCGCTTTCGTTGGAAATGCGGCTCAAAGCGTCAACTTTGACGGCTTATTCTGACAGATCTATTGCTTTGCGAAAAAAGGGAAAATGAGTACGATCAGAGAGTTTCTGAACAACAACACCTGATAGTTCCACGCGTTTCCGAACAGGAGTGATTTATAACTTATGTCCCAAAGTTGCCATTTTTTATTTAAGAACACCCTTAAAGTCATGATTGTGATTTCCTTCTTCAGGCGACTGCACATTCGAGCATGATTTCTGTAACTGGACCAACTCGAATGCTAGCGACGAGTTCGACTGGAAGATGGGGCGAGGGAGTAGCAGCTCCGTCACAGGTCCCTCCAGAGATCACGGAAGCAGCGTCACTTGGCGAGAAACAGGTAACTTCACATTTCATCTTGCCGTCCTCATTGAAAGTGTATGCCTGCCTTTGGGGCATTTTTTTTAGGTAGATTTCGTTAGAAATACTACCTATTGCAGTCTTTATTATAACATGACTTTTGGAAAATTTCTTCACAACTTTTCATTATATGACCCACGGATCCCAAAATCAGTCCATCTAAAAAGTTTATATATATATAATATATATAATAGGATGGCTAGGTGGGTAGATGTTAGAGTAAGAAGAAGGGCGGTATTTCTGGATAATACGCAATGGTTATTTATTTTTAAAAAACTGAGAAGGGTAGAGGCATTTGCTAAATTGCAAAACATTTTATACAGATTGTTCCTTTGACAGTAATGTATGGATAATTGTGTAGTTACAACAATTAATTTCTATTAATATTATTTATATAATTTAATTAATTTCCATGATTAACTTGTACCTAACTTTTAACAAATTGGATTCCTAAAATACTATTTTAAGTATATTAAATGCATGTATTAATTATCTATTTTTATTTCTTATTTCATCTTATATTAAGATATTGAGTTTAGGTTAGCATAGTCAAATTAAAGGATTTTGTTTGCATATTAATGTATGGTATATTTTTTTCTGTAACACATTACAAATGAGATTTTAATTTTTTATTATTTTTCGACCCAATTTAGTAATTTTGTTGTGTTTCGTTTTTCATGTTTTTTCTTCATTTAATTTTGGTTTTATGTGTGTTGGTATCCCCAAATTCGTATTATTTTTGGCTTTTTTATGGCTAATACGAAAATGAAACCGCACACTTCATTTGTAGTTGTTTATATATTTGTATACACATTATATATTATATACTTGTGTTAAAATGCATTGTTTACCTTTCTGATGCTTTTTAAACGGTCTTCCGGTTTATATAAAGGGCTATAACTTTGCTTCTTATTATCACTGAACCAAAATTAAGGCAATTTTTGAATTTTAAATGCTTAACTTTAAAGTAATAAAATAAAAATCGAAATTTTTTGCAAAAATAATGGTTTGAGATTAGGCACATAACTTAAGACGTCTAAATTCTGATAAAGGCGTCAAATGTTTTATTAAATCTGATTTTCAGGGATTCGTCACAACAGATTGTTATGCGGAAAGGATCGATTATAGTTCAAAATATGCACCTTTTAAAGAAATTGAAAAACATTGTTCCATTTTTCAGCATATAAATATTAATTTCTGTAAATTTCATTCAATTTTTCATGAAAATGCATAACTGTGAATTATCTCTTGCTTATGTTAACACTATTCCCATATAATCCTTGCCATATTTAATCGCAGAATTAACACTGAAGCGCAATTGATTAACATTAAAATTAGGAAAAGTTTACTTTTCGGAAGGAGTGGTAATGAATACAATTGACAGCTAAGTATATACTGACAGACATACTTAATTGTCTGAGCGAAGCGAAGTCTTTATACTCAGAGATACGTAACGATATTAAAAGTCAAAAAAATTCTTTCGTCAAGCAAATCTCAAAAAGTACTTGTCGGATTTTGATTCTGTTTGTACCATTAGGTACCTATGGAGGTAATCTGGTGAATGCACCTACTTTTAAAAATTAATTCCAAATAGTTCAAAAGTTATATTAAAAAAACTGATAAAAAAGCACAATTCATTTGCATACGTCACAGAAATTTGGTGTGCGTGATTTTCACTAGCTGGATATTTTCGTAGATAACCGAATCAGTACATGGAGTAAATAGTAATCATTTACGCACTCAGAAATATTGAATGCAATAAAACATTTTAAAATTTAATCATGCAGGAAAATAAAACTTATTTTTTTATATTAAAAAAATGTCATAAAAACTTTGATTTTGAGATTTTGTGATAATCTCTTAATAGCATTTTTTGATCGCTAAAAGAATGTTTTATATATTTCGCATGTGAAACTTAGAAACAATTACGTTTTTAAATAAAAAGTTTCTTTTATGACATCATTTTCCCTTATATTTATTTTTATTGCATGTTTTCTTTTAACTTATATTTTGTTTGTGTGTGGAAGTCAATTCTGGTCACTAATTTTTCGGCACGGATACCACAAGCGCATCAGATTTGGCGCATTTTTTTCAAAGCCCATTTGGCGAAAACTCCGTTTTCAAATAATGCTTACATGCACATTTTTAAATTATTTTCTGTTTTCAAAAAGAACTTACAGTAAATAAAATAATAATAACAATTAATAACTATAAAAAGAAATATCTTATATAATAAAAAAAGGAAATGAAAGTAAATAAACATTTTATGAGTAAATAAACAAATAATATATAAATACAGCCGGGTTACCATCTCAGGTAAAATAATGCCATTTTGACGCCAATTATGTACCCTGGTGCATATGTGACAACTTTTCCCATTCTTCATCCATTTCCTGTTGGCATACAACTTTGAAATTTGGAATATGTATGCATACCTGGGAGCAATACTGGAATTAGAAGTTGATTTTTTTTAATTCGATCCAAAAAGGGGCATCGGGGGCTATTTTTTAAAGATTTATACAATTTATACTGCATAAAGGAGCCACTTACCTATTTTTATATACAAGAAGAAGTAAGTGGTATATAAAAACAATTATAGTATACATAAATAAAATACTTGAGGTAATATACTAGAGATATAGCACCGGGTTCGGCGAGATTTTTTATGCCAATTAGGCGAAAACGTCGTTTTGATTACCATATACATATAGCATGCTATAATAACACGTTATTTATGTATTTCAAAATGAAACACTTTGGTAATTGCAAGTGAAGCGTAGCAAATGAGGTACGTTCGTACGATAACGAAGTTTTAAAAATATTACTCTCATATATCAATCTGATAAAATTGTAAGTAGGGAATTAGAATTAAAACGCTCATCAAACAATGTTCTCCCTGTACCATTATGTAATGGAATACTTTTGTGTGGCTTTTTAAATCAATAACAAATGTTCTTTGCACCCTAAATTATGTAAAATGTATATTATAATATGTACTTCATAGTTGCATATAAATTTTATTAAGTTCGAATGAGTGTAACACCATTAAAATGCATTTGAAACATTTTTCCCCATTGACCGTAATGTAATGGATTACTTTTGATTGTCCCTGTAATTGATCTATGCATCCGATTTTGATAAAATTTGAAAAAACTCGGCAAAATTATGTAATAATTATGTATTTTACATTTCAAACGTATAAAATACATTTGAAACTTTTTCCCCATTGACCATAATGTAATTAAATACTTTTGATTGCCCCTGTAATTGATCTATGCACCCGATTATCAAAAATTTTTAAATAACTCGACAAAATTACATAATAATTATGTATTTTAAATTCCAAACGATTAAAATGCATTTGAAGCTTTTTTTCCCATTGACCGTAATGTAATGGAATAATTGTTCATTGTAATGTACATTGTAATTGATCTATGCATCCGATTTTCATAAAATTTGAAATGACTCGACAAAATTATGTAATGATTATGTATTTTTAATTTCAAACGATTAGGTTGGGTAGTTTTTGCGTTGTTATATGCGGACAGACGGACCGACTGAACGACCACTATAGGTGCTACGTATTTACATAATTACGAACGCACCTAAAACAAGTTGGAAATTGCACGTGAAACGTAGCAAATGAGGTGCGTTCGTACTATAACGAAGTTTTAAAATATTCAGATCTTGCTGATACAGTAGAGAGGACTTTGGATACAGTATAGTGGTCGAAATCTTTGTGTTCCTGTAAATATGCAGGGAATAATTTTTATTATACTTCATTAACGTACATCTTATTCATAAAATGTGAAGTAGTTTAATATAATTAAAACACGCCCCAAACAATGTTTCCCCGTATAACATTATTTAGTGGAATACATTTGTGTGGCCCTGTAAATAAATAATAAGTATTCTTTACATCCCAGATTGTACAGAATGTATAATTTAGTACATACTTCATAGATTCATGTCAATTCTATTAATTCAAATGAGTGTAACACCATTTAAATGCATTTGAAACTTTTTTTCCCCATTGATCGTAATGTAACGGAATACTTTTGATTGTCCCTGTAATTGATCTATGCAACCAATTTTCATAACATTTGAAATGACTCGACAATATTATGTAATAATTGTACGTTTTAAATTTCAAACGATTAAAATGCATTTGAAACTTTTTTCCCCATTGACCGTAACGTAACGGAATCCTTTTGATTGTCCCTGTAATTGATTTATCCAACCGATTTTCATAAAATTTGAAATGAGTCGAAAAAATTATGTAATAATTATGTATTTTAAATTTCAAACGATTCGGTTGGGTAGTTTTTGCTTTGTTATATGCGGACAGACGGACGGACTGAGCGACAACAATAAGTGCTACGTATTTACATAATTACTAACGCACCTAAAAAGGAATAAACGAAACATTTTCTGTTATTAAAAAAAGAAAGAAATAACAATCAATACACGATAATATTTTTAGAACAAACAATTTATTATAACATTTATATGATAACCAGCATGTCAGGCAACTGATCGCGATTTTGGCACCAATTAGGTACCTTGGTCTGTATAGGGCATATATGTGCCATATTTATTTGTAAAACTGAGCATGAACGTTTACCAAGTGTGTTTTCATAGTCGCTTATATCTTTTTGCAACATAGCGCACCTTTCAAAGCCAAAACTGCACAAAAGAAAAAAAAAATCAATATTTGCAGTGTTTTTTTTTTTTTTTTTTTTTTTTTTTTTTTTTTTTTTCTGGTAATACACATTTCGTAATCAGTAGGCTCGATAGTCAGACCTGGTTTTTTTGCTTTAAAAGATGATATTTCATACGACGTCTATTTTGGATTCGTCGTTTTTCCAAATTTGATAGTATACGTCTACTCGTTTTGTAACTTTCTTCTTTATTAACAGCGACATTTGGATTTCCTATTTTAATAAAAATTCTTCTAAATACAAAGAATTTCGTTAAAATAAATGAATAAATGAAATACGGACATCTGTTGCTCAAAGCACAAAATTTTTCCAATTGAGTTAATAAAAATCAGTAAAAACATAATTTTTATGATAATAAAAAGATGACTTATGTAATAACAGTGTCATATATTATGTACGTTATGGATTAAGTATGAATATTTCTCCACCATTTATAAATAATAATAATAATAAAATAAAATGCGGACAGACCAAAGTCTATATTTGACTGAAAACAACAACCATTTTCTAAATGCTTTAAAAAAATGGCCAATGAAAAGTGATATTTCAAAAGTATTATGAAATTAGTTAAAAACCATTTATTTTAAACTAAATGAATAAAAGATTTATATTTTTAATGAAATAAATGGGATTTGAAAAATTATTGGAAATTTATCGCCATAGATGTATCAACATTACAATCAGTACCTTGTATGCAAAATGGAACAATTAGTAAATACTTTTTGTACCCGAAAAATGGTCGTTGCTTTTTTTAAGGTTAAAAAGTAGATTCGAAATATTCCTATACAGAGATGCCAAGCCCCCGCTTATTGCATAGCAGAATTTTCTTATAGGAAAAGTTATTTTTTAAATCCGCAGAATGTTCCAATTTAATAAAGCATTTTCTGTATTAAAATACCGGTATCCAAAATGCCGGAGACTTGGCAGTTCTGCCTATAACATTTTAATTAATCACAGTACTTTTTTTAATCGAATTCAAATTTAGTGAAGATAACGTTTTTTGCTAAAAGCAGCTTTTTTCAACATGTGTAACTACGATACAATTCCTTGATGCTGAAATAAAATGTTTTGACTTACGCTATTATTGCTTCCTCTTATTTATTTATTTGAATTTTAAATAAAATGACTCTAAATCGTGTTTTTTTAATGTACGGAAAAAAATGCATTTCGAGAGAGGGCGAAAAGAACAATATTTGGCGATTTATTACCTGCGTTTGACTAACTGCCTTACTACCTTGTATTTAATACTCTTCCCAATACTTCGCTGCTATGTGGACTTAGGCGCTTTTATAAAAAGTTTAACGTAATTCGAGCTTAAGAAAGTGAGTTTTTTACTGAATAATACAAATTAATGAAAAATGAATACTAAGAAATACTAATAAACCAAAAATGAAGCATTATATTGATCTGTGTATATTTAAAAATGCAACTGCTAGCACTAATTAGATAATTTATGTGTATATAATAGGAGATAAATAGCTTTTGATTCTGTATTTCTATGCTATAAAGCATTAACGTTTGTGTGTTTTTCGTTATCATTGGGAGTACCTAGCCGATTTAAAAAATAATGTGGGCAAAAAATGTTGGTAACCACCTTTGCTGCAGAATATACTATATTTTGCGTAGAAACAATAATCACCATCAATGCCCGAGTAAAAAAAGTTCTAAAATTGAGAATTCTTTTATGTTGATATGACTAAAAATTTTAAATCTTTTTTTTTGGTGGCAACTTTTAAGATATAATATTCTCGTTATGAACGATTTCTAAAACATTCGACAGTTTAATTTCACAGGTTAAACATTTTTTTTTTCTAGAAAAAGTTTTAAACCCAATTTATTGAGAATATTGTAATTTCTAGGATACTGTTGGGGTCAGAAACTATAACTTTGGCATCACAGTAACTTATAAGATGTAAGTGCTCGTTTAGGACAATTTTTAAAAAAAGGATTGCTTAACTCTTATCGACAACCTCATTGCATCCGTGGCAAACAGATATTCAACATTATAAACTATTCGGGCGGATTTCACACCTTATACAAATACACTCCATTCTGTTCAAACATAATAGTTTATGTTATTTATAGTTTCTCAAATCGGTGCGAAGCTTCTGTTTATGCGCATGACATCATTTCAAAGAGTTATATTTCCAATATTGGAAAATTTGGTGTTTTATTTTCTGTATTACTTTTAACATTTTGCATATTTCCAATTTTATATCCATGCATGGTTTGCTTTTCTTTTATAAAAATAGTACATGCAACTTTATATATAAGATTTTGTAATTCTATGATTCAATATGCTTATTTTCATCATATTTTATCACAATGAATGACCAATTAAGGGTAACATCTCATTTTCTTTACTTATCGCAAGTTATTAAATGTGTATTCTCAGCAATATCGCTCAGACTAATCCCTCTGAGGGAAGTCCTAGTTTTTTTTTATTTTACGATAGAAATTTTTTTTTAATTTTGCAAATAATATACGAAACATAAATATATGCATATTGGAGTGACATGGGGGAACGGTATTGTTGTTGTAACGGTAGTGCAGAATATTAGGGCTCCGGTACATTTTTTTTGTTAGAAATTAAGCCCTGTATATATTTTTATGTAAATGTTTAGCACGTTACAGTGCAGTTAGAGTTTTTGCACGTGCACATATTAAGGTTTGCCGTCCATGTGATAAGGCATGTTATGAAGTTGTTTGTCTTATTGCAGGTGGTTATGCTTATATCGACTCTTCATTTCCGAACAAGCCTGGCGACAAAGCGCAACTCTGGAGCCCCGTTCTCAATCCACATGGTACGATAATGTCGTTTTTTATACTCCGAACAGGGTTTTGCCCTCAACAGTGTTTCGAAATTTTAATCATAATTTTCTCATTGATCATTTACGGTAAATATCAACCAGTGTTGAATTCAGACACTTTTCTCCGGGAGGGACTTCTGTGGCTCCGGGAGGGGAATTGCACTTTTTGACCATTGAAAATCCAAAATCTCAAATTTTCCGAGATGGGATATCTCATTGCCCCCCCCCCCCGGGCCACTCCCTGGATTCAATACTGATAACAACTGCCGACGAACAGTGTAATTTCATGCCATTAATACATCGATGTAAGGTATGTTGTTGTAGTCCACTGAAGTGTTGCAGGTTACGTGAGATTACCATATTCATTTTTTAAATTTATATTGTAGATAAGCTATAATTTAGTTTTTGTAATGAAGATTATAAGTTAAATGCTATTTTACTATTTTTCTCTCATATTTTGATAAAAATATGTAAATAATTTGAGATTTGGGACTTTCTGTCTGCAGAGCAAAATGTGTCGGTGATGTATTTTCAAGATTACGGGTTATTAGTTTAAAAAAAAAAATGCTTATTTATGGACGTTATAAGAGAATTTTTAAAAATATATGTAATCTGGAAAAAAATAATAACAATCTATTCTATTAAATGTGATTCAACGACCCAAAAATTACATGTGTAACTGGATTAAGGTTCACTTACAGCAGGTAAAAACAAATTGGATAAGATAGATGTGAATAAGAACAATTTATTTTATCTAATGTTAGCATCGGTTGTTGTCTTGCACGGATCGAATTGTACAGCGCGAATCCGAAATTTTTGCTTAAAATTAATTCGAACCCGACAAATACTACTTCGGTAATTCCAAACTCGACTTGACTTGACGCAAAATATTCATGCTCGAACCCGAAGAGAAAGAAAATTAATCCATATCTTAATATAATTTCGAAAATTTTCAATACAATTGGGGGTTACGGTAAAATCGAATTACCTGACCCGATTCAAGACTTTAATTTACATTTCTATATTTTCTGACAAATTAAGAGCAAACTGTCTTTTGAAACTTCCGCCATTATTTGAGTTATGAAAATTTGAACTGTATGTGACAGAAGGATAGATATTTCAAATTTTATTTATTTCTAGACATGTATCTCAAATCTTTATGAAGTGGCTTGTGAAAAAAATTAATCCGCGTTACATAAATCGATGAAAAAATCTTATGAATGTGTTTTTATACCACGTTTATTATTGGAGATTATTTACACTGCTTGGCGACAATTTATTTTTTGTCGACAGGAAAGTAAACACGTGCCTTTGATTTGGGGCCTACGAAAGATATTCATTCATAAGGT
This sequence comes from Maratus speculifer, assembly GCA_964019185.1. NCBI lineage: Eukaryota > Metazoa > Arthropoda > Arachnida > Araneae > Salticidae > Maratus > Maratus speculifer. The sequence goes on along the minus strand of OZ025298.1, from coordinate 285,343,717 downwards.
ATAAATTCATATTACTTTAACTTCTTGGAGGAAATCGGATGTACAACTTTTATTTTACAATTAGTTATAGTATGTAGTCTTCAATTATTTATATATATAAATATATATATATATATATATATATATATAACGGTTTGTATCTTTGTAATTGTTGTACTTTGTATATTTTTACTTTTTTTAAGCTGTGAATATGACGAGTATTGTATAATTTAGTAGCAAAGTATTTTATTTTAATAGCAAAGCATTAAAATACAAGTGTTTTAATTTCAAGCACTGAATCTAGTAGTAAAGTATCTGAATTTAATAATATAGTGTTATTAAAGAATTGTACCTACAGGGTGATTATAAAAAACTACACCGATATTTGGACTCCTGACTATTATACCATTCACAGAAACTGAATGAAATTTTGCCAAAAGGTATTTTGAGGTATGCGCTCAAGAAGGATATGGAAAACAACCGTATCACTGAAACAGTTACGGTTACAGTGAGAAAATTTCGAAAAAATCAAATGGCAACACCCATTTTTTTGTTTTGGAATGTGATCTCCATTGAGAAAAACCCTAAATAGCGTTGAAACAGCAACTGTAGCATGGAAATCACCGGAACTAGGCAAGGGAAAATTAAAAAGGACTTTGCCGTGCACCAGAGCATTAATGTTCGTTTTATTTACGTTACACTTCACACTGTTTCTTCGGCTGATATCCCAACCTGATTAGATCTCTACAAAACGAGAAGAAATCAAGAAACGCAAATTTCAGGTTCTACGTAAGACACAGTCATGACTGACGTCGTCACGCTATGTGAAAGAAAAGGCACTGCGAAATGCGAGCCGCGTATGTTGCTTTCTGCCATTCCGAACAAGATGTTGCTTTCAAGGAAAGAACGTGGAGAAATCGTAAAGATTTATTACCTGAATGGGCTAAATTCCACAGAGACATTGCGTGTTTACCGCCGCAACCATGGATTACGGTAAGGCCCGTGCACTGTCAAAGCTGTACGAGGCTTGATTCATAGATTTGAAGAAACTGGTTGCACATGCGATCGACCTCGGTCTGGACGACTTTCCGTCATTTTGGAAACTGTTGCAGAAGTCCATCAAACCATAAGCACATTTCGTCCCGCAAATGCACGCGGTGTTTCTCGTGTTCTGAATATGCCGAATTCAACTGTACGCAAGATTCTGGGCTCTGTTCTAAACATGTTTCCGTATCGATTCCAGCGTGACCAGATGTTGGAAGCAGGAGATTATCAATTACGACTGAATTTCGCAAATCAATTCCTTATCCGGTACAATGAAGATAGCAGCTGGCCTTTACGCATTCTGTGGACTGATGAAGCACATTTTTCGTTAACGGGTAACGTGAATTCAAAAAATTGTGTGTACTGGGCATAGAGTAATCCACATGATGTGCTTGTCCGTCCATTACACGAGGGAAAATTTACTGTGTGATGTGGTATAACGAATGCGTTCATCGTCAGCCTTTACTTTTTAAAAGAGGTTACTACCGATGATCTGCAAACGTGTACAGTAACGAGTGTTTGCTATTTGGACAAGTTAACTCGTTACGTGATTCCCGCATTGCAAAGGCAAAATGCTATATCTGAAGTTGTGTGGATGCAAGATGACGCCGCTCCACAGGTCGGATCTTCAGTCAAACGTGTCTTAAATCAACAGTTTGGTGACAGAGTTATCCCCCGTCATTCCCCGTTTCCGTGGCCACCAAGGTCTCATGATCTGACACCAATGGATTTCTGGCTGTGGAAAAAAATCTGAAATCCAAAGTCTATCAGTTTCGTCCTCAAACTGCGCCTGATTTGAAAGATGCCATCAGAACTGCGATTCAAGAGATTCCTATTGCCATGGTAAGTGCTGTAGTGCTAGCCACCATCTGTCTCACGTAAAGTCTCATCGTGTGTGAAGGAAGTTATGTGGAAAATTTGTGAAACACAATAAAATGCTTCATTTTATGCTGCTTCTCTGTCCTTATTGGTTGCCCTCACTTTTAGCCTAGCTATCGCCGGTGATTTTTATGCTACAGGTTGCCGTTCCAATGTTATTTAGGGTTTTTCACAATGGAGAACACATTCCAATGCAAAAAATTGGGTGTTGCCATTCGACTTTTTCGAAATTTTCTCGCTGTAACCGTAACTGTTTGAATGACACTGTTGTTTTCCATATCATTCTTCATTTTATGCTGCTTCTCTGTCCTTATTGGTTGACCTCACTTTTAGCCTATCTACCGCCGGTGATTTTTATGCTACAGGTTGCCGTTCCAATGTTATTTAGGGTTTTTCACAATGGAGAACACATTCCAATACAAAAAATTGAGTGTTGCCATTCGACTTTTTCGAAATTTTCTCACTGTAACCGTAACTGTTTGAATGACACTGTTGTTTTCCATATCATTCTTGAGCGCATATACGTGCTCAAAATACCTTTTGCCAAAATTTCATTCAGTTTCTGTGAAAGGTATGATAGTTAGGGGCCCAAATGTCGGGATAGTTTTTTTATAATCACCCTGTATATTTCTATAATTATCTTGTAAATATAACTATTTACATTGTATCACTATGAAAATATTGCACAACTGTCTGTAGTTCATACATTGTTTACTGTGTGTGGAATTACTCCTTAATTTGTCGATTATAATTTAGAATGCCTCAATTGTCACGCAGCCTTTCGCCCAGCCATGTGGCAAAATTGGGCAGCGACATTACAAATCCGAAAAAGTATCTACTATTATCTTGAAATTAGCACGCTCAGCTCAAGCAACATTGAGCTGCACATATCATTTGTAAAAATAGAATATAAAAAAAATTAATAATAATATCAAGTCTTAAATAAAAGCTGGATGGTAGAATTATTACACAGCCCCTTGGGTTTATGGGTTTATCCTGACCATAAGCACAAAGCTGGTCCCCAGGGTGGACGCCCACTGCCTACAACTGTATATATCTTTTACTTTATATGTTACATGTAGATATAAACTTGTAATTTTATGCACATGTATATGTCTTTACCTTACAGAGAATAGTGTTAACTTATAAAGTTGCCCTTCAGTTGAAACGTTTAAATAAAAAATAGTATTTTTTTTTTTTTTTTTTTTTTTTTTTTTTTTTTTTTTGATTTAATAAATATGTTGTATGCATAAAATCATGTTAATTTTGTTTTCGAACCTGTTTTCTTTTTTCTTGTACCCAGGTAATGGGAGTGCGCTCTGCCTGAGCTTCTGGACATCGCTGTACGGTGCGGGTGTGGGCGCACTGCGGGTATATATGTACGACAACACCACTAACTCGACAGGGGACCCTATCTGGGAGCTGTACACTGGGACGCTCACGCCGGACCAATGGTACAAAGGCGAAGTGCCCCTCTCACTGCCCAGACCATTTAGGGTTAGTAAGACTCTTCTTGTTCTTCGTAGATTCATTTTAATAGCGTTGAAAAGCCTTCAAAGCATTTGGTTTAAAAAAAAAGAAAATAAACTAAATCTTTCTCTAAAAGTATATAGCAAAATCGGGAAATTTCAGAGTTTGCAAACAATGAGAATATTTAAATTATCAATATTATATATGTGTACAGGGTGATTCATAAAAGATGGGCAGAACTTTAAGGGGTTATAGTACATTTAAAGACAAATAATATTAAATAGGAGACTAAGGGTCCCAGACGTATTCCCAAGGAAATAGGGGGCATCAAAGTTTAGGGTCCGAAATTTCAAATGATTATAAAAAATGGAAAAATTGGTCGATTCGTTTGCGGTTTTTGCAAAAAATTTTCTTTATGCCAGTATTTTCTTGAAATAAAATTTTAAAGTTCAATTTCAAAAAATGCCGATAGGGGGCGCTTTAGACTTTGGAGTAACAAACAACTATTTTTTAACGTTATTTTTTGTATTTCTTTAAATGATTTCGAAAGCTTAGACTTAAACTTAAATTTTGATCTAAAAATCTGAGTCCTAACGAGTAGTTAAGTAGCGTAAACTGAAATTTGAAATTTGAAACCCTTCTCCCCCCAGAACAAAAATCAGTTATTCCCGATCTTTGTGTCGTAGATTAGGCTCTAACTACTGCCGCGTTTTGCTAAAATTATTCTTTATGTCAGTTTTTCTTGAAAATAAATTTTAAAGAAAAGTTTCAAAAAATTCCGATAGAGGGCGCTTTAGACTTTGGAGTAACGAACAACTATTTTATACCTTAATTTTGTGTGCTTCATTAAATGCTTTCTAAAGCTTAGACTTAAACTTAAATTTTCAGCTCAAAATCTGAATCGCTGAGCGTGGTTCAGTAGCGAGGGGAGGGGGTTCAAATTTCAACTTCTGAACATAGTTCAGTTTGCACTACTTAACCATGCCCAACGATTCTGTGCTGTGATACGAGGCAAAAATACAACTTTCGTCAAGGACTGCATAGTCGGAATTCACTCATAAAGGCACTGGCACAGTTGGAAACGTCGCTCATGCAAACGTTAAAGCTCCATTCCTGACGCTAGTCACCGGGTGAAGAAGGAGACAGAAAGTATGCAAATGTCAAATGGGGAAGAAGAAGAACACGTGTGCAAAATTTCGACACGATTCAGGCATAAAAACCACTGAACGGTGAGTCAAGTGTAAGTCGCTGTAGTAATGAATCGGAAGATGGTGCCCTTCACGAATAAGGAAAAGGCTGAGATGCATTTAATTTACGGAGCGGCAGATGGAAATGGTGCAGAGGCACAACGAATGTACGGAGAGCGATTTCGCAACAGGCGGTTGCCTAACCGCAAAACTTTCGAGCGCTTGCACAGACAGTTGTGTGAGACGGGATCATTTCTCGCTTCCCGGTCGAATGCAGGTCGTGCAAAAAAGGACGAATCAGTAGTTGTTGCAGAAGCCATTCTGGATGTAGTAGCGGCGCAGCCAAGTACAAGTACACGAACAGTGGCTAGGCAGGTGGATACCTCACAGTCCATGACTTGGAGGGTACTAAAGGATGAACATTTGCTCCCGTTTCATGTGCAACGAGTCCAGAAACTGTCTCCAGGGGATTATCCAAATCGTATTGAATTCGCCCGCCGGTTTCTGCAGCAGAACGCGCTAAATCCACATTTTGGACGAACTGTGCTTTTCACCGATGAATGTACCTTCACACGTGAAGGTACATTTAACACACACAATGCACATGTATGGGCGGATGTCAATCCACATGCTACGTATCCACATGCTCATCAGAGACGCTTTTCCATCAATGTTTGGGCAGGAATCCTCGGAGACCACCTAATCGGACCGTACCTTCTTCCTGAACGCCTCAACGGTAAAACATACCTCACATTTCTGCAACATGTGCTGCCAGACCTGTTAAACGTTGTTCCTCCAAGCATCCGGCGGGTCATGTGGTTCCAGCACGATGGAGCGCCAGCCCATTACGTACGAGACGTCCGCAACTATCTGGACATCACATTTCCGAACAGATGGATTGGTCGAGGTGGTCCTGTTGCTTGGCCTGCTCGCTCGCCAGATCTTTCACCCCTCGATTTCTTTTTTTGGGGACACTTGAAGGCTCTTATGTATGAGACACCCATTGAATCCCCCGAGGAACTGGTCGCCAGACTTTCCGCCGCTGTAGGAGAAGTGCTCGAAAAGCCTGATGTTTTCGCGAATGTTCACCGTTCCATTCTTCGCCGTTGTTCTGCGTGCATAACCTCTGGTGGTCACAATTTTGAACATTTATTGTAATTACATGTTAATAAATATGCTTTGGTAACATAATCCTAATTTGTGTCTTTTTACCTCGTATCACAGCACACAATGTGTGGACAAGGACATGGTAAACTGAACTGTGCTCAGGAGTAGAAATTTCAAACCCCTCTCCCCAGAAACTTAACCACGTCTAACGATTCAGATTTTGGGCTGAAAATTTAAGTCTAAGCTTTAGAAAGCATTTAATGAGACACAAAAAATAACGGTATAAAATAATTGTTCGTTACTCCAAAGTCTAAAGCGCCCTCTATCGGAATTTTTTGAAAATTTTCTTTAAAATTTATTTTCAAGAAAATACTGACATAAAGAATAATTTTAGCAAAACGCGGCAGTAGTTAGAGCCTAATCTACGACACAAAGATCGGGAATAACTGATTTTTGTTCTGGGGGGGAGAAGGGTTTCAAATTTCAAATTTCAGTTTACGCTACTTAACTACTCGTTAGGACTCAGATTTTTAGATCAAAATTTAAGTTTAAGTCTAAGCTTTCGAAATCATTTAAAGAAATACAAAACATAACGTTAAAAAATAGTTGTTTGTTACTCCAAAGTCTAAAGCGCCCCCTATCGGCATTTTTTGAAATTGAACTTTAAAATTTTATTTCAAGAAAATACTGGCATAAAGAAAATTTTTTGCAAAAACCGCAAACGAATCGACCAATTTTTCCATTTTTTATAATCATTTGAAATTTCGGACCCTAAACTTTAATGCCCCCTATCTCCTTGGGAATACGTCTGGGACCCTTAGTCTCCTATTTAATATTATTTGTCTTTAAGTGTACTATAACCCCTTAAAGTTCTGCCCATCTTTTATGAATCACCCTGTATATATATTAGCATGCCATATAAATGTTTTTTTTCATAAAAACTATCCTTTTAAAAATGTTCAATAATATGAAATAATTCTATAAATGACATAAGTTTTCAAATATTTCTATATCCTTCTATAGTAAAAAAAAACTAGCCTTAAAAAGAATGACTCCTGGAATGATGCTGATGTGGAAGATTTCCGGAACTAACGAATCCGGGTTGTCCACTCCTTCCATGAGTCGAATAGACCAATCAGGAAAGAACTCCGTCTATGCATCGCCGTATGGGTTACCATAAAGAGAGGAAAGGTTACCATCGCCAACAATCGCCAAGTTTGTCGCCAACTTGGCGATATATCGCCAAATTTGGCGACCAAAATTAGTTGTCAAATGTGACACCAACTTGGCGATAACTGTAATATTTCGCCAAATTTTTAATTTCTTTACAACACCAATCGTTTGATACATCATTTGAGAGGTTTGCAACTGCTTATTCATATAATGGATGTCTTGTGTGTTATCCCCCATTCTGCTCCCCAGGGGGGACACATTTTTAATTTCTTTACAACACCAGTCGTGTTACACAAGATTTGAAAGGTCTGCAACTGCTTATTCATATTATGGATGTCTTGTGTGTCACCCCCCACACTCTGCTCTCCCCAGGGGGGTCACATTTTTAATTTCTTTACAACACCAGTTGTGTGACACATCATTTGAAAGGTCTGCAACTGCTTATTCATATTATGGATGTGTTGTGTGTCATCCCCCACTCTGCCCTCCGGAGGGGCACATTTTTAATTTCTTTACAACACCAATTGTGTGACACACCATTTGAGAGGTCAGCAACTGCTTATTCATATTAGGGATATCTTGTGTGTACCCCCCCCTCTGCCCTCAGAGGGGGCGCATTTTGTAATTTCTTTACAACACAAATTGTGTGACACATCATTTGAAAGGTCTGCAACTGTTTATTTATTTTATGGATGTCTTGTGTGTCACCCCCACTCTGCCCCCCAGGGGGGCACATTTTTAATTTCTTTACAACACCAGTCGTGTGACACATCATTTGAGAGGTCTGCAGCTGCTTATTCATATTATGGATGTATTTTGTGTCGCCTCCCACTCTGCCCCCCAGGGGAACACATTTTTAATTTCTTTACAACACCAGTCGTGTGACACATCATTTGAAAGATCTGCAACTGCTTATTCATACCATGGGGTATTGGCGAGCGCAGCAAGCAGGGGTAGCCAATAATTTGGAATCGCGAAGCGATTACGCGGGGGGTTGGCGAGCATAGCGAGCAGGGGGGCGGGGCCCCCCTAGTAAAACTAAAAATAAATAAACTAGACAGTAATGACTTCTTTTTTAACGTGCATGAATTATTAAAACAAATATGTTATTTTTCTACAAATTATCAGACTATAAACTTCATAGTAGAGGAAAGTTGGATAAAATCGGGTAGGTGGATAAAAGCGGGAACTAGGCTTTATGGCTTTATTTATGATCGTATCTAGCCGAAACTTTTAAAATTACTTCTAGGTAAGCGGCATGCCAGTCCCCAGTAAGCAGAAGTTGTGTAAACAAACTCACTTCGCAGTGGGGGTTTTTTAAAGATTTTACGTGAGAAAATTAAAAATTCGACGTCTGCAATATTATGTTACAAATCCTAAATAACTAAAGATTTAGTTTAGGTAAGTATAGCATATGATAGTCTATTATTTACTCGTTATTTTAAAGTTTTGTATTGGTGTCTACGAGTTATTTAAAGAATGCTAGAGTAACATTCCATCAAAATGGCATGGTTGGACAAAACCGGGATGCAGATGATCGGACATACCCGGGAAGTTTCCGGTCTTGGACAACTTATTTATCTGCGTGATTGAAATAGAATTAACTTGTTTATGCATTGTTTGACGATCTATAAATATTTAGAAACTATACAAAAATATTATTTAAATTAAGTTGTTGTGTAGAAGACTGTTTATTTATTTGTATTCCAATATATATCCTTATTTGAACCCCCTACAAATTAGAACTCGAACAAGAAGAAAAAGAAAAGATGGAAAAACAAGACACGAAGAACTTAACCCTGAAGCCAAAACTTTCCATGATGATAGAAAAGCAAAGTGATGTGAAAAAGAAGAGTCCAAAGAAAAAAAACTGTTGATATTAAACCAGGAGGAAGATTAAAGTGAAGCATCCATCTTTTGCAACGGCTGATATGAACAATATAAATCTAAAGAGAGTTGGATACAGTGACTTTACTGCAGAGGGTGGGCACATGAAGCATGCAGTAATGCAAATGAACAAGATCGAAATTTTATTTGTGATTTTTGTGCAGACGCTTTCAACTTTTAAAGCATAACTTAACTCATTTTTATTTTATGTAGATTTGATATAGATTCACATTCCGTAAGTATAATATGTCAGTTTTCCTTTAATAAATAGTATTATTGCAAAGTTAGAACGTGCTTTTATTTATATTTTCTAGTTCCCAGTTTTGTCCGACCAGGTCGGATAAAACCGGGACATTGCATTCTAAAAAAAGTGTTATTATGATCTCAATTGCTTATGTTCGCGACTGAATGAATGCTTTTTTTCTTCGCAACGAATAAATTTATCGTTTTAATACAAATTTTGACTGTTTTGTTCACATAGTGCAAAATAATATAAAGAAAAATATTAGGGTCCCGGTTTCATCCGACTTTCCCCTACATACTCTGTAGTGCTAGCTTACCTCAAAAACATTCATTGCATATTTTCGAATCAATATGCATACTATTAAGATTTTCTATAGGATTTAAGTTGGTTTAGCTTTACAATTGAACTTAAAAGATGCTTCAAATTATAGAATGCCTAACACACTCACTACTTAAACTAACAATGCTAAAATGTGATCCACTTTTGGCATCGAACACATAAAACACATAAAAATCGGATTTAAAAATTATTAATAGGTATTTCAGTGAGGATTAACTAAAAATTTGAGTTGATAGACCAATCGCTTGAGAGTTTGTTTTAGAAAAAGTAAAAAAGCTTATTAAGTAAAAATTTATATAAAAATAATGTCCTTACTGTGTGTGTTTTTATTATTATTATTATTATTAAAATGTTAATGTCACATCAGAATGCCGTTAAATAACACTTATCAGCACGCACTTTTAAGAATTTTAAGACTCCTCGAGGCCCCAGAAGTCCCAATTTGTCGAGATGCAGAAATTTTCTTAAATTCGGTTTAATATCGTGCTGCTCGCTAATATGCTTCATTTCGAACGTAATACAGCAAAACCTCTGTGTAAACAGTACATGTCTATAACTGAAAAATTTTATGGTCCTCCTTAGAGAAATATCATACAAATCTACATAGGGCGAAAACTTATCTAAGAAAAAAAAATTTTTTTCGTTGTTTGTTTTTACGCGTTTTAGTGTCGTCGTTCCGTACTGAGGTAACGCACAATGTTTCTTACGTATTTATACCCTTTAAACGTGCAGATTTTATGATCCCTATTGAAGCAAAATCATAAAATTATGACCACTTGATCAGAAATCTCTACAAAGTTAAAACTTATTTCAGTACCAGGCAATTCCGGTTTGACGGATTTTATTCTAAAAAAAATATTATATTGATTTAAGTACAGTAAAATTTATTCAGACGGAATCTCAATTAATGAAAAAACGATTATTTTTTAGACAGGTGTCCATCTCAGGAGGAATAATTTTATGAATTTTTTGCCTTAAGAACTGACTTTTTGACGTTTAAGTCAGTATTTCGTTACACATGTCTATACATTAAGTTTTCATGTGATTTTTATGTCACGATTTAGAAATTACAGTCCCCTTTTCCTGAAAGTATAACTGGTGATTCTAGCGACGGCACACACAAAGTACACTTGCTCCGATCGGAGTTTTTCTCCAAATTATGAAAAGACACAAAATCCACACAGTTTGTTAATATTTGCGTAAACAAAACAATTCTGATTAGACGACTGAGACAAGTCAGCAAATATTAGTTTGGCGATAATGGTAGTCTTGACAAGATGTTTAGCAAATCGATTTTCTTTAAAATGATCTCTACCAGTTAAACTTTATTTCCCGGACGCTACTGTCTTAGATGCCACTCTCATTAAAACTGTCCTGTTTGCAGGTGATTTTCGAAGCGGAGATCAACCAGCCCGGAGAGAGCGATATTGCCATCGACGACATAGCTCTCAACAATGGGACGTGCCCTAGTGAGTATATTCATTTTCGTTCATTTCTTTATTCTTCTGTGCCTAATGAGCTCTCAGAGAGGCAAATCAAATTTAAACGAGAAATTCGAAAACAACCTACCCATTGATTTAACATTCCAGAGCGAGTGTTTTCAAGCGAGTGAAGACTCCCCTTAGGTCCTTTATTATGTTTGCAGCAATTAAAATACAAGAATGATAATCTGTTCAAAATGTCAACATAAAGCACATTGACAGTTTCAAATATAGCCCCCTTCCTCGCTAAAACTGTGAGGGAGTGTCCTTTGTGATAAAGGGACTCTAGCATTTTAGTGAGATCGTGACGTCAATGTTCTAACATGTGTGGCGCGGAAGCGACATCTATCCTTTATTGAACTTTAACTTTCCAGAGCGTGTGTGTCGCCCTCGAATCTACAGTTAGTTGCGGTTAGGAGTAATATGCAAATTTATAGCGCCGTCTTCAGTTTGCAATGCATAAAAGCTGTGAGTTGGAGTGTGTTGTGTGTGTGGTGAGAAGGCGGAACCCAGCTAGTGTGTGGTGAGGCGGCAGTAGTTCGCAAAGCGAATTGTATTGGTGTTCTATAGTGAGATAGATTGTGTTCTAAAGTGAGCCAGTTAGCATTGTGAGCCGATTTAATTTGTGGTGAGCTGAGTTACCCAAGAAGAGTGCCAGTGGGTAAGAATTAATTCAATACGTTGGATATTTTTGAGAATAAAGAGTGTTTGCAGCCACGGGCTGTTTTATTATAGAGTTAAACTAGCTTTCAGCCGAAATCTGAACGTGAAGCTGGTGTGAAGTGCCCCGAACTGATCTTAAGCTGAGGTCGTGAGTATAGCTTATGATTTAACTTCTTAGTATTGTGCTTAGTGACTGAAATCTTGAACTATCGCTCCACTCTCCCATGTTCTAGAGGTTTAAATAAACTGTTTAATTTTATCTTATATTTAGAATTATGTATTAATTTAACCAGCAGAACACCAGCCACATCACAAATGACACCGAACGTGTGTTCCATCACGTTACAAAACAACTAACCTAGAATTGCTACTGCCATTTATCTTGAAAATGTGGAGTTAAAAAAGTGTTTTTTTTTTTTCAAGTATCATTAGTATATTAATAATATTCACTATCGGATGAAAGTTTAAAAGGTACTTTTATAGAGGTACTTTTATAAGTACCGTCAGTAAATAAAGAGTTAACGTATAATATAAAAGATGAATTGTATCCTATTTTACATTATTAAAGTAAGAAATCTGCTTAAAATAATATTTCTCAAGGAAAAATTCTTTTTAATAATGCCAAATTTTCAACTTTATTTATAGGTGTCCCAAGAGAAGCCAGCAAATCAGGTAAATATCTTTCAATCTAATACATTTAATTGTAAATTAAATCTAATGGGAATATTTAGAATGATTAAAATATAATATATATGCATATTCTCATAGCTTTATGCTCTATTGTTCTTGTTGTTTCAAAAAATTGGTGACATTATCCTTATCACATTTCTCACATATTTTAACACTTCAATCGTCACCCTCATATTTCTTTGATTGCTCAAGCTTAACATTAATAAACAACAAATAAATCATATTAAGTTAGGAGCTATTACATCATCTTATTAAATTATTTTACAACCCTTTTCAGATTTAATATTTTTTAATTGATTTTATTATATTTCTAAGAATTAAAAAACACCGGAAGAATTAAACTAAACTAATTAGAATTAAGCTAATTAACAATTAAACTCGGATAAAGAAAAATTGCTTTGAATATCCGAATGTGGATTAAAGAAAACCTCCCATTTTTCTAAAGACTTTCAACATTCTAAAGATGAATTATCTTTTCAAAATGCTCCTGATTCTAGAAATTAAGCAAGAAAAGTGCCGAATTTGTGCACTAAAGCAACATACGAGAATATTAATCATTAAACAAAATATCCATCTCATGTGTCTGCTTTAGGTTTTATTAGAATATATAAAGTTCTTATATTACCAAAAATGACAGCTCACGCAATTCAGACACCAGATCAACTAATTACAACACATTATATAGTTTCTGAATAGGAGAACCTATCAATTGGATATGCGTTTGCGAGCGAAAATAAATTTAAAAATGAGTCAGAAAATAAGCAGTTTGGATTTGAACACACCCTTAAAAATCAGAAAACACAATTTTTACATCTGCTAGTTTCCGTGCTTCCACGCTCGAAAATTTTCATTTTGTCTTTAATTAAAACTATAATCATTTACGATTTATTCGTTATGAATGGTTTTCGAACAAAGTAAAAATGTTGATGAAAACTAAAATGTTTATTTTATTTTTTTTTTCTAGGTGACTGCGCTTTTATTGTGGATTCTTGTGGATGGAAGGAAATGGATACAAAGACGCGGCCGGACAGTCCACCTCTCTGGGGAAGGGTGGCTGGTGAAGGGACCTTGCTCAGCCCAGAAGGACATACTTCCATGGCGGGGGTGTCCAGGCAAGGTTAGAGACCTTCTTATATTCTGAAAAGAAATTCTGAAAATGTTGTAATCTGATTGAAAATGTTCTCATAATGTAAAGTCGCAAACTTCTGGAAAGTCAAAAGTTACTTTCGTACGTGCGATGCATAATGCAATATGAAAAAAGGGAAATTTTTCTTGATATATACACTAAAATTAGGTGGAGTGAAAATTTCACTTTTCAAAAGAGTGAAAGACATTTTCACTTTAATAGGTTGTTGCCTGGTGTAATATGGTAAAGTTAAAATTATTTACAACGTTAGAACACCAGAATATTCGAATTCCAAGCATACCGGTTTCGGTAGCATATAGCATACCATCCTCAGTGCTAAAGATAGTGGAGATTTGCTCATATATATATAGGGAGGATGGGGATTCAAGTGATAAGTTTCTTGACCAATAGGAAAACAGAGGATCCTAGGCAACAGCCAATAGGAAAACAGGGAACAGTTAATAGGAAAATTGGGTGGAAAATGGAAAAGATATTGCGAGAATTGCATTAAAAGATTAAGAAAAATTAGTTTTAATGTAATATTTCCAACAGTCTGATAATGGTGGAATAGCAAAATCACAATTAACAAGATTAGAAGGATTTTTATGGATATGGAAAGCTTCAAGGAAGTTGAGTTCTTGTATAGAAGTAGGTTTAGTTAGTATCTTAACCGAATTGAAGTCAAAAGCATGACTCGTCTCCCAGCAATGTTTTGCGATTGAGGATTTCTTGATTTCTTGTTTTTCAATATATTGCTTATGTTCTTTAATACGAAATTTTAGACTGCGTTTGGTTTGACCAATGTAAAAAAGACCACACTGACAATTGATATTGTAAATGCCCCATGAATTTGATAAATCAACAGGATCTTTAAGGTTGGAAAGGTTGAGTTTATTAGTAGTATTATATGCTACCGAAACCGGTATGCTTGGAATTCGAATATTCTGGTGTTCTAACGTTGTAAATAATTTTATCTTTAACATTTTCACTTTTTTTACAGTTTATTTCATAAAATTACGCTTATTAAAGAGTGGAATTTTCCACTCCTTAGAAAAGAGTGAAATATTTCACTCCGTTATCGAGAATGGAAGCCTGGCTTTTTACAATATTGAAAATTTTTGTTTAATGAAAGTAAGAATCTGTTCAACACATATTAAGAGTAAAATAATGAGAAATATCGAAATATGGAGCTTTTTAATTAAAAAAATTCTTTTTATAGTGTAACGTTAGACATTAGGACGAGTCGGTTTAAGTTAAATCCTTTTTTCCATATTACTCATAAGCCAATCTGATGGCAAGTCTACGACGCTTTTATGAAAAAAAAAAAAGAGAATTACATCTGCAATATTGTTAGGATTAAAAGAATCTGATTTTATTAAAATGATCTGTGGAGGAATAAGGGGGTAAGTCTTATTTAATTTTAATCTCTTGTATCTGTAGATTTTGTATTTTATGAAAATGTTAAATAGTTTTTATCCTTTATAGAAAAAGATAGATCTCGTTTCTGGAGCGTGATGTCTCATTTCACTCCAAATCATCTCTTATATTTTTTTCTTTATGTTACGGTTTCCAGCATAATTGTTTTAACAATTAAATAATAAACAATGCTTAGCAAAAAATGATAAGGACTAAATTCATTTGGTTTTTGTGAATAAAAAAACAGAGTGATAAATAGTTTATTATCCCTGTTAGATATTTCAGTAGGAAATGTCTTGAATTGCTCTTGCTCTAAATGGAAACAAACCATGCCTTCTTTTGGGTTTGAAATGCTGACACAGAGCTACCTCAACTCAAGTTTCCATTCATAGCAGATGTAAACGTTTATTTGTAGTTATTGACTTTATTTAGTTTGGGTCCCCCCCCCCTTTTTTTTGTACTGTTTTCTGATTATAAACATTTACAATATCTGAAATCAGTATTTTATTATTATTATTATTATTATTATTATTATTGTTATTATTATTATTATTATTATTATTGTTATTATTATTATTATTATTATTTTGAGCGAGATATAAATTTGATAATTTTGATATTTTGAAAAGATGTGAGTTTTAAAAATAGCATTATTCTTTTTTCTTTTTGGAAAATTTCTTTTACATATTACAGTGTTTAATCTAAGAAGTTAAATTTTTGAAAGATTCTTTCCTTTATTAGTAATATTATTTTAAAATATTATTTAAAGTCCTAAATTTATTGAAATTTCCCAAATTTCTAAGATTAATAGAAATTTCTTATATCATATGGCAAGGTTTTTGAGAGGCTGTCAATCTAACAGTACGTTTTGTTCATATAATTGTCATTTATGTCGTAGTTTAATAGCATAATTATAAAATACAAATTGTCTTTGAATACTTTTTAAAATGGTATATATTCATTTTTTTATTCTATGTAAGCATTTTTTTGCAATTTATAATTTTAAAATTTCAAGATTGAGTGCTATCAAAACATTTAATTATAAACATTTTGTATCAGTTATTAAATTTCCTTCTACTGCCCCAAACGCATTTGCTACGTTTAGGATCCATGTATTTACTAGTACTAAAAATTCAAGCATGAGTTTAAGCATCTAAATAAAATGTTGTTTATGCCTAATATGAAGTTTATGGATAAAACAGCTTTAGTATACATTTTTTAAAGTTCATATATACTTGCATAATATAGGATTGAATATTTTTAAAGAGATTAATAGCTATTTTTTACTTTCAAGATGTTTTTAAAACGATAAAGAATACTACATATGCAGTCATTTTTTTATCCCTATCCCCCCCCCCCTATTTTTCTATTTCCAAGAACAAACTTTTTTTATAAAACACATAAAATCTATTAAGTTCATATTCTCAAATTACAAAATAGTCGGCAATAAAAACATTTAATTAAACATGGCTTGTTGTGTCGTTCCATAAATAAGCATAGTACTGATATTCATTTTTCAACAAAAGCAGACAAGAGTAAACAGAAATTACCCCTTAAGTTAACATAATGTCAAACATGCGACATAAACAAATGAAATTAAGATGAAGTCTCATAATATGAAAATACAAAGGAACAATTTTAAGCTTAAGATTGAATATGAAATAAGATTTGCATTTTTCAAAATTCTGAAAGACATTTTTTAATTTTCTTGCCTTTAATAATTTTATAATATCTTTAATAATATAATGTAATTTTTCAACAAATTTCAAATCAGTAACAGAACATATGCATTGGTAGTAAGGCATAGTGTGAATTAGTGTGATTTAGATCTGAAATTAAAATGCAGTGCGGATGTGCGGATGTATTTCGTGAATTTCCTCTAAAAATATTTGAAAATTCACATGTGATATTATATTTGTATTTGAAAGTATTTGTCATTGCTAGCAATTATTTCAATTATGAAAGGAATTTAGTCTCAAATCAGACTAAGAATTTTCGACTTTCACTTTGTATCCAGATAATAGTAGTGATTACGAACAATCTTAACAAAAAAAAGTGTTAAGTGAAAAGAATAAAACAGTATTTAACAGTCAGTGTTCTTTTATTAACCGACTTCAAAGAGGAGGTTATGATTTCGACCTGTATTCTGGTTCATTCATAACTTCTTTAAATATGAACCGATTTTCAGAATTCTTTTTTTGTTTGAAAGTATAAAATACCCATGTGGTCCCATTTTAATTTCATTAAATTCTGATGATTAGAGCTTTTTTAAGTAAAAAAAATATGGATTTGATAAAAAATAATGATTCGTCGCAAATCATCTTTCATTGTTGCAATCGTTTTCAAATCATAAGCATATTAAAACTATGCATTCATATGCGTTAGCGCCAAGTTGTCGTCAAGCTTGATTCTTTTTTTGAAGTCGGTTAGTATTTTTTAAAACATGCATATTTTATTATACAGGACTTTTCGAAACAAACTTAAGTTTTATGAAAAAAGGGTATTGTTTTAATGCATTTATTTGAACATTAAACTTAACTATGTGATCCCCAAACAACCTTTGAGTTTGACATATTGTGACTAACTAATATATTTGCACACATAATATAACAAGATTAGTCATGTGATTTTTATATCCCTCTTCTGTCCTGCAGCTGTATTTTAGCCACACGTAGTCTTGTGATTATTTCTTTATTTATGATTATTTGTGTTATTTTTTCGCTTTCAGATTCGTATATGATGTTCAACACAGCGAGCTACCAGCACGCTCCCCTTGACAAGGGTCAGCTGATTAGCCCGGCCCTCCCGCACTCCAACTACACCTATTGCCTTAGCTTTTGGACTTATATGTACTCAAGCACAGCAGGATTGCCCATAGGAGGCCTTCAAGTCAAAGTCCAAAAGTTCGACAATTCAACCATTAATTTGTGGAGACTGGACAACCACCAGGCCTCGCATTGGATGCAGGCCCAGGTTTCGATGCCCGAACATTTCAACTCCTCCGACAGGGTAAGTTTCAGGATGTCTGCTGCTCAAAAAATCACATTAAACTGAAATATCTGTGCAAAAATTATAATATTGTATGAAATAAACTATTGTATATTTTAGTATAAAATAACAATATGAACATGTAAAGACTCAGACAAATCCAAACATGTATTTTTTTATTATCAGAAACAATATTTTAGATTTTTCTTTCGCAAAATATTGTTTCTCCGAAAGCTTCCTGATTTTCGAAACATTTAGAATCAATGTGAATTGTCTTTCAATGAAAATTATTAGCGCCAATTATTTCGACCCGAACGATGGTCGAGTTTGGTAAATTTGTGCTAAACTACTCCATGCAGGACTCTTAGATAAATATCGCTAATCTAGTTGCTCTTTATTTTCGAGTGTTTATTGATAGTATCTACAATAAATTTCACTTACTAAAGTTCTCAACCTCTCCATCATTCTTCGCGATGTCATCGCATTACCAGTAAGTCTGTTGCAAATTTCGTTTATTGTTAATTATGAACAAAAATTTCGATTCAGAAACCCTAAATTAAAACTCAATTGATTGCAACCTTCTGTTTTCAATTAATTAAATTGACTGTTAAAATGTTCTCTTTTCGTATGCCATCATCAGTTTTCTCGTAAAGGCAAACTTCTGGGAACAACCTAGGTTAAATTGAATGTATATAGCTATAAACAGATGTCACAAAAAATACTTTGTTATATCAAACACTCTCTCAAAAATATGCCAAATGAAAAAAAAAATGCTCAAATAAAAAAAAACAAGTCAGAAATTGCACGTCAAACGTAGCAAATGAAGTACATTCGTACTATAACAAAGTTTTAAAAATATTCAGTTCTAGGTGTAACAGTATACAGTACTTTGGATACAGTATAGTATCGGAAATCTTTTGTGTGTCCCTGAATATCTGCTTTTTTTTATACAGGAAATAACTTGTATTAACCTCAGCAATGTGTATCAATTTCATAAAATGTGAAATAGTTTAATTAAAATGCCTCCCAAACAATGTTTTCCCTATACTATTAAGTAATGGAGTACTTTGTCTGGCTCTGTAAAGTAACAATCAATTCTTTGCACAACAGATTATACAGAATGTATATTTTAGTATGTACTTCATAGATTCATATCAATTTTATTATGTTCTAAAGAATGTAACATCATTAAAATGCACTTGAAATATTTTTTCTCGCTGGCTCTAATGTAAGGGAATATTTTTGATTGTCCCTGTAATTAAAGTATACATCGATATTCATAAAATTTGAAATAACTTGACAAAATTATGCAACAATTATATATTTTAATTTTCAAACGACTCGGTTTGGTAGTTTTTGCGTTGTTATATGCGGACAAACAGACAGACGAACGGAACGACGACTATGGATATTAGATAGATGTAGATAAGTATTTACATAATTATGAATGTACCTAAAAACGAAGGCGATGATAAGAAAAACATGAGTTTTATAAAAACCGAGTGTTTTGCAATTCTAAGGAAATAGTGAATAATTGATAATTATCTAAAGTCCCCTTTTACCTCTCGGACCCATATATCGTAATCTTGATGTGTCTGTGTTGCCAGTTTGGCTTCTAAATTCGATTTTAAAAATTCGAATTCACATTAGAAGTTCTGAAAAAAAAATTGCTTTAGCTAATCATTAAACATCTGCACCCAGAAAAGGGAAATGATTAAAACTACAAAACATGTTTTGTTGAGTACATTTTGGTTATTTTAAGCGAATATTTTAGTTAAAGCAAAAAATTGGTTTTGTTCCTCAAACAAAAAATATTTTTAACACTCTTATAAAATTTTAACAAAATTTCATCAATTTTATTTCAGTCTTACTAAAGCCTCGTATTTTCAATTTGTAATTCCAACAATTTTTTTTTTAATTGAAACTAGTGTGCTGTAGCCATAACTCTCTCGTGTAATTTTGTTTAATTGACTTATATAGCTATAAAGGATTAACATAATTTTTGGATGATAAAATTTTTTTCAAATTGAGACGGATTAATGACGTTATTATTTCGTTATTATGCATTTCGAATGAAAATTGTGGACGGAAAATTAAAAAAAAAATCAACAATATTTTTTTGTTTACCAAACAAAATTTTCATTGACCCATATTTAAACGAAAAGATTTGTTGAACCAAACAAATTTTTGTTGATTCAACAAAACTTTTTTCTGGATGTGAGATGAAATAAAGAAAATGCTTCCATAAAGGATTTCTAGTGTGGATGTAAAATTTAAGAATTAAAAAGGAGGCCAAATCTGGCAACTCAGTGATGTGTATGACACGCGTTAGAAAGGGAGTCAACAGGCATTCAGACGATGTTGTCAATTGAACTTCCATTTGACGAACGTATTATAAACTATCGTAAGAACTGTATACAATTTATAAGAATTCTAACAATATATAGGGTATCTAAAGCTAATTTTCTATTATTTTCAAACCAAAGAAAGCCGATTACTTTTAACGCAATTATTTAATTAAATATTTTTAGTGTTCACGCTGATCTTATGACAATTATGTTTCACCAGAGCGTGCCTGAATTTGGTAAAAGTTTTTTTCCCCTAAAAAAAAGAAAAAAAGAGAAAGAAAAAACATTTACAGTGAGTTTTATTAGTCAAATGCAAGCCTATTAAAATTTAGGTGTTTCAATTAGTTAAAATAAAAAAAACGGCAAAATATTTGTATTTAAAGCTCCATTAGAATGTCTACATAAATAAAACTTTATTATTTACTTTAATTTACAGGTTTGAATCTCAATACATTCAGAATAGAAATTCATTTAATATTTACTCATAGTTTTACAAAAATATTGCAGATTTATGAATGAAAAAACACTTTTTCTGTAGAATATATGAAGTTATTTTCATCGATGAAAATTATTCACCTTTATAAAATTAGAATCTATCTTATATAGAATTACTTATTTAAGTGCATAGTATCGTGTAAGTTGGGTGGAAAATTGAATTTAGTAGCTCATGATTTCTATTTTTTTAATACCTTTGCCTTTTCAGATCATCATCGAGGCCATCAAAGGAGGCGACACACGAGCGGCCATTGCAGTGGACGACATCACTTTCACTACACCTTTTAACTGTACCAGTGAGTCTGTTTTCGGAAAATTTCTTTCAAGTTTAATCATAACATAAAAATAGTCTGGTGCTCGTTTACTGAATCTCCATGATTTTCGTTACTTTTACTGTGTTTGAAAAACAAAGCGTATAAACGATCCGTAAATCTACATAATGCTCTTAAAATGTACAGTTTTTTTTCTTTTAATTTCATAATAAGTAAACAGGGCTGTATAGAAAATATGCACTAACAATGAAGCACGTAATTATGCCTAGTGGTTAGAACCTCTTAAAAATAGTACTGCTTTACATGTAACAAAATCACTATTTTTTCCGGTAGTTATTAATGTAACTTTCATTATTATACATTTTGAAATATGTAATGTAGCGCATTGCAAAAAATCAGTACGTCGTACAGAACTCTGACCTTACTTTTAATTCTACTTCAATAAATGAAAAGTTTGCCATTCTTTTAGTCAACTGAAGGGTGCAACAATTTGTGAATGTCAGCAACACAACTGCAGCATTTATAGTCCAAGAGCCGACAGCACAAAAACCTAAGGTATCGAACACAAGGAAAAAAAAACCTTTATTTATGGAAGAGAAGTCATAGGGGAATCTAATGATCCATATGTGTTTTGGAAGTAAAGTGGTGTATAAGCCAAAAATTAATACCACTAGCGGTCGCCTTGTAGGTTTATCATTGTGCCTGCCGTACAATCAAAGATATAAAATTATTGCAAGATAAACACAATGCTAAACCTACGACTAAACTACTAGTGGTATTAATTTTTGGCTTATGCACCACTTCACTTCCGGCACACATGGATCATTAGACTCCCCCATTACTACTCTTCCTATTATTTTCCCCTATTATATATATATAGGGATGTAGTTGAGGGTACACGGGGGTATACGCCGTATACCCTCTGGATGTTTTAAAGGAACATCATATAACCTCTGTTTCTAAAGAAAACTGTAATATACGCATTCTAGGTTTTACCCTCTGCCTTGAGCGTATACCCTATGCTTAGAGTGTATATCCTCTGTTATTTTTACGACTACACCCCTGTATACACATATATATATATATATATATATATATATATTAATAAGCTGGAAAAAAATAAGAAAGCAGGGGAGAAGAATTACAAATGCAATTTCCCAAGCTGTAGAGAGGAAAGCAGATGATGATGGTTCACTGACTATTGGAATGTTTAAATATGCAAAGTGCTTCGTGAAAATCCAAATGTTAGAGAGAGGCAGGAAATGAAATAATTCTGGCCATGGAGAAATTGAAACAGTGACTTGAAGTCCAGCAATCAGATGCATTAGAAAATTTCCCTTAAGGCCCCACAATAGCCACAGAAAAAAATCCGGATGATAATATAAAATCGATGGGAGCGTTCTATTCAAATATCTCGCTCAAATTTTAATACTTTTACATGGTTTTATTTGCATAGAATAGCTGAGGACGATCCACAACTGGCATAGTTTTTACTTTTTCAATTTTAATTTCAGATTTTTTTTAAATTACTTTAAATTTCAAAACCAGTTTAAACCGGTTCTGAAATTGAAACTATCATAATATAAAAAATATATAAGCATAATCGAAAAAATAAAAACAAGGCCGGATGTGGATTGTCCTCAGCTATCCTATGCAAATAAAATCATGTGAAAATATTAAAATTTGAGCGAGATATTTGAAAAGAACGCTCCCATAGATTTTACATTATCATCCGGGTCTTTTTCTGTGGCTATTGTGGGGCCTTAATCTGAATTTTAAAGTGATCATATAAATAACTAATGCATCAATTATTAATAAATGGATTTAAAAAAATAACTATGATTCCTTAAATGCTTTGTGTAAACATTTCTTCTCAAGTAGTAACTAATACTTTGAACAAATTTAAATATTAAAAAAATTACATTTCTAATAAATTTTGAAAAAATGGAAATGTTATAACTGTCATTGGATTGACGCCAAGGCTTGTGTCATTAACAAGTGATTTTTTTTATCTATATACAGGGTGTTTCGCTACCAGACCGACAAACTTTGAGGGGTGATAGTAGACATAAAGACAAACATTATTAAATAGGAAACCATGGGGCGCAAACGTCTTCTGTAGGAGCTAGGGGCCATTAAAGTTTAGGGTCCAAAAATTCAAACGCTCATAAAAATTAGAAAAAAGGGTCGATTTCTTTGCGGTTTTCTCTAAAATCATTCTTTATATCACGATTTTTTTTAATTTTAAAGATTAAGTTCAAAAATTGTCGATAGAGGGCGCTTTAGACTTTAGAGTAACGAAAAAATACTTTTTGCCGTTCTTTTGTGCATAGGATTAAAATTATTTTAAAGTTTAGACTTTAACTTAAATTTTAAGCCCAAAATCGGAAACATGGGGATCGGTTAACTAACGAAAATTTAACTGTGAACCAAAGGGGAGATTTTAAACGCTCATAAACATTGGACTAACTAATCGATTTTGTTGCGGTTTGCGTGCACGTCATTCTCTTGGTAATTATTTTATTCAAAATGACGTACAGCTTTCATGTCCTCATTTTTTGATAGAGGGCGCTTCCGAGACATGTCTGACATTTCAATTGTATTACTCCTGGGTGTTTCACTACCAGACCACCATACTTCCAGGAAGTGTAAGGGATGCAAAGATGACCGGAATCACATAGGAATGTAACGTTGAAAATTGCTTTTTTGCATATTACGTTTAAAAAACAGCAGAGAAAAAAACAACAGAAACAAACAGAGAAACAGCAACATATTAAAGTGACAGTTTATTTAAAGGTTTTACTGTAAAATGTGTTCAAAATTAAGACCAGAAAAAGTCCGACAAGCTTGACAGCGACAGTAGATGGCGCTGCGATTTTCTTGCGGTAGATGGAGCTGAACGGTAATGCGCGTGAAAATTTCTCTCTCGTTGCGCAGCTCTATGTGGTTCCAGCATGATCGGGCTCTTCCACATTTTACCAATGATGTTCACCGATACCTCAACGTAACATATGGACAGCGGGGGATAGGTCGTGGTGGCCCGGTTTATTGGCCTGCCAGATCACCGGACCTATCAAGTATGAGCTTTTTCTGCTGGGGTCACATGAAAAGTTGGGTGTATGAGAATCCCGTACCATCAATTAAAGACTTAGCAGCTCGTATTTCTGTACCTTCCGGAAATCTATCAAAGATTCCAGGAATCTTTCAAAGCGTGAGGAGTTAAAGGCGATGCCGCTATCAAGCATGTCGAATTACTTCTGGTCGTAATTTTGAACATCTTTTCTAGTAAAACCTTTAAAGAAACTGTTTTATGTCATATTAACGTGTTTCTGTTTCTCTGCTTGTTTCTGATGTTTTTTTTCTCTGCTTCCTTTAACCATAACTCGAAAAAAAAACATTTTCAACGTTACATTCCTATGTGATTCCGAGTCGCTTTTGCATCCCTAACACTTCCTGGAAGTATGATAGTCTGGTAGTAAAACACCCAGGAGTAATGCCATTGCAATATCGGAGATATGTCGGAAGCGCCCTCTATGAAAAATGAGGACACCACAGCTGTACGTCATTTAGAATAAAATAATTACCAAGGGAATGACCTACACGCAAACCGCAACAAAATCGATTAGTTTGTACAATATTTATGAGCGTTTAAAATCTCCCCCTCGGTTCACAGTTAAATTTTCGCTAGTTAACCGATCCCCATGTTTCCGATTTTGGGCTTAAAATTTAAGTTAAAGTCTAAACTTTAGAATAATTTCAAGCCCATTCACAAAAGAACGGCAAAAAGTATTTGTTCGTTACTCTAAAGTCTAAAGCGCCCTCTACCGACAATTTTCGAACTTAACCTTTAAAATTAAAAAAATTAAAAATCGTGATATAAAGAATGATTTTAGAGAAAACCGCGAACAAATCGACCCTTTTTTCTAATTTTTATCAGCTTTTGGATTTTTGGACCTTAAACTTTAATGGCCCCTAGCTCCTATAGAAGACGTTTGCGCCCCATGGTTTCCTATTTAATAATGTTTGTCTTTATGTCTACTATCACCCCTAGAAGTTTGTCGGTCTGGTAGCGAAACACCCTGTATTTGAAAATTTAACTATTCTAAAGTATTTATAAAAAAATTGCAATTTCTTTCAGAATAAATATATACCATAAGTTTTCATATGTCATATTTTAGCCCTAAAATACGTAATTTAGCTCTAACATTCAAACTGTTATTACAGAAGCATTTTTGATTTATTTTAATGTCGTCTCAGGGACATACTAATACTATTTTAGGTATTTAAAAAATACATATCCATTCCTTAGCTAAAATGGCCATGAATTTAAAATCTGTAGTGATTTGAGCTACAAATTATAATTTAAAAATGAAATGAAATTGTATTTTTTTAATTATAATTTACTATTGTCTGAAAATGACTCATATTTACAGTATACAATGAATCCTAAATGAATTTTATTTTCTTATATTGCAGTTAAACCACTGAAAGCCAAAGTCCATCCAGGTGAGTTTTAGTCGCATTTTTTCATTATATTGCATTTTAGAGAGAAACACCACTTTGATCAATTCATAATTACTATTTCTTTATTTTTATTTTACCGCTAAAATCAAAACATACTTTATACATACGTGTGTATAAAAGCTTTATATACACGAAAAATCACATTTGCTTGACATGGAATCGGTATGTAGCATGTCGATCATCGATGCAGCATGATGATCATCGATGTGTAGCATGATGTAGCATCGATGATCGAGCATGTTAACTGGAGGAGAAATCAAAGGTGTAATATTCTTTTCTCTGAGAAGCATAATTTTTCTGTTCACGCTGATAATAGTCGTATTTTCATTAGATTAATTGTATAACACGATTATTGACCTTCGATTTATTTTGTTGAGCTGATCCAAAGTATCAGACCAGAGTGTGTGATCGTTAAGGCTATTTTGGTGAATTAGTTCTCCAGTATTCGTCCGAAATGACTCAGTTGGACGAGCACTGGCAGCTTCAGTCAATTCATCCCTAGTTCGAACTTTTTTCGCCCACTTGGAAAATTTGCGTCTGTTATTAGACGTATTTTAATGTGGAGGGAACGTGATACTAGAAACGATCCAGTTTTTCTGCAAGGACTGTGAGACGGGGCGAGGGGGGGGGGGGTCTATTCTACCATTTCGTTGATGAGCGCACTGACCTCAACATCATCCAAAATGGAGCTCTTTTTGTCTGCGATACAGGGATGAGATCCACAAAACTATTTCAGTCTTTTACGCTGTAACAATTGGAACTAACTTCATGTTAATATATAACTGCAAGCCACATCGTGATTACTTGGTAGATGATTTCCTTTTCAAGGAAAGATTCGTACAAATGAAATTGACATACGTGTTCTCCGAATATAAACAAATTCAATAGAGTACTTTTGGGATATTCTATCCAGAGTAGTAACTAGCCGATCACCACCACTACAATCTCTCCGAGAATTAGAAAGTGCTCTTCTGGAGGAGTTCGAAAGAATACTCCAGCTGGGGATTAATATCCTAATTAACTCCATGTCTCAAAGGTCTTCAGTATTGGTGGACGACCGGAGAAACCATATCTCTATTAAAAACGACATTCTTTGAAGAAAACACCTTTTATTCGTTTTTTTTTTCTACACTGTTAAAAATCTTGCTCTAGTTTGAACCAAATTTTGGTCTTAGTAGCTGCCACCATAATATGGTGAAATCTCATACCAATATTTGGAACTTTCTATTTCAACCTCGTTCCAACTATTGGAACTATGCTTCAACAGGAACTCCAAATATTAGTTCAAGTTTTCACCATCTTACAGTGGCAGCTATTGAGCACCAAAATTTGGTTCTAACTAGGACGATTTTTAGCAACGTAATATGCACAAATTGTGATAAAAAGTTAATTAAATCCAATTGATTAATAAATCATCAGATTTTAAAATATTCACCTTTTATATACACATTTTAATAACAATTTTAATTTTTCTTTGTTTTAATCTCTTTGTCGCGTGTCATTTGTATTGACCGTGAAATAGTTTGAAATTTTTATTTTTATTTAAGTTTTAGATCATGGTCTATATTTTAATTTAATTTTTTGCAATAGAGCGCGTGTTTTTTCTTACTTATATCTCATTGTCGCGTGTCATTTGTATTGTCCGAGATATATTTTGAAATTTTGTTTTATTTATATTATGACTATTGAACTTATTTGACGGTTCCGAAACATGTCAATGTATTTTATTTTTACTATAACACCTTCCTTAAGAAAAATTAAAATTGTTATTAAAATGTGCACAAATTGTGTTTTTTTTTCTTTTGCACCCAAATGTGCAGTACAATACTTTTTCTCTAACAAACATGCGTAATTTTTTTCTCATATAGCTTATCACTTCTGTTGATCATGTATCAATCATCTAAATAACTCCCCAGTCCAGTAAGATCCACCCACAACCTCTCCTTTATTTGTTTTTAGTAATGTTTCAGCAAAGCTTTTCATGGCCATAGCGAGTAAATAATAACAAAAACTTTAACCGTATTTTTTTATTCCAAATCAGAACTTTAAAAATCAGTGGACACTCTACCAATTAAAAAAAAATCAATTTTAATAATGCCCATTGCTTGAACCTCTTTCTCTAAAAAATTCTCGATTATCTGCCGTTAAGCAGACTTTTTTTTACATATCAACAAAACGAATGCAGTTTTCTACTTTAATATTTGTATAATATCTTACTGAGAATAGTGTGGTATTCACTTAGAATTTTGCGCTAAAAAAAAATTCCAGAAAAAAAATTACATTTCTAAATACCGGTTAGCCGGTATTTAGACCTGTCTAAATTTCACTGCTTTAAGGGGAAGGAAATAAATTACTTTATGGGGTTAAGTTCTCAAAAAATAGTTCCAGTCCCATTTCACAATAGGAAAAAAAAGCAACTGTGGCCATACGTCTACAGGAGCGACACTGGCTACCCGATTACGTCACAAAAAATTTCTGTTGGGCACTCCAAAACTGTCTTCAATAAATTTGAATACAGAAATTAACAGTGCAAAGTGGCGGAGCAAAACTTTAGAAAAGGTAGGCAAAAGAAGTGGAAATTGAATTTTCAAAAAGTGAAAAAGGAAGATATGAAACAGTTAAAAGAGTGGTAGAAAGAAGATCAGGGTTCAGTGTGAAGAGCGCGATATATAGACCCATAGCAACCTATGAAAAGAGGGATTATTATGTTTGTAATTTTTTAAATAAAATAATTCTCATTTCAAGCAATAAGCTTTTTTGTTTTTGTTGTGTTTTAATTATTTATTTATTCTTTTCTTTTCTTTCACACATTAAAAATGAAAACTAGAAACATAAGGGAAAAAAGATTGTCAGAGAATTGAATTGTTAAATTATAAATTTGTCAGAGAATTTTTATAAATTTGAATAAAAAGCTGGTGCATTAAAAATTACTGTTTTTGTTTTTGTTTTTTTCAAAAGAAATGCTATTTAACCCCCTGACTGCCCAGCCAAAGGGTAATATTGTAATGTTGTTTTTTCTGAAATTTATTAAGAATATAAAAAAAAAGATGTTTTTTCCAACCTGATGCAAAATACGTTATTAGTATCGATGTATAATCTTTGATAACATCAATCCAAACTTAATTTTTCAGAACTGGGTTTTATTTGTGGAATTATACTAATTTAAATATTGCTTATGTTGCAGTGAAACCTGCAGCTTAGTGTGTGAAAAAATCAGCCGGCGGCAGTCAGGAGGTTAAGATCCATAAAATTTATAAAAATAATTTTACTATCGCGTAATAACTGAAAACAGCAATATTTGTGTGATTCTTTCTTAAAAGAATCAGATAGCCGGTATATAAAACCCCATTTTCGAAATTCAAAATTTTCAGACTTTCGGAATTTTGCTTTTTATAAGCATAAAACTCCTTTTAGACTGATTTTTTATTTCTTTAAACAGGTATAAAACATGTCAAAGTGCCCTGCTGTCATTTTCACTTTTACTAATTCTGAAAATTGTAGGATTTAGATTGAAAACAAAAGTGGTAGCCGATATTTGGACCTTTTGATCTATATTGTGATAGATAAAATTGATTTAATTTCATCTCTGTACCTTCTGCCATCTTGTTTCCAGAAACATAATATCTTGTATTATGTTTTTTGCTACGTCTAAAATGATATGCATTTTTTTTCCACATCGTAGCTGATTGTGCTTTCGACCGCGAGCTATGCGGTTGGTCGGTTGTCAACTCTTCGAACACGGGACCCAAGTGGAGATTACCCTCGGGCAACACAAAACCGGCGACAGTCAAAGATCATACCTACCAGATTCTAGGAGGTGAGAGTAGATTATCATTACTTTAAAATTTTTTTAGATTATTTAAAAACTACATTAATTTCTTTAAAAAAGAAGTTGAAAAAGATAATGTTTATGTGCAGATTTTGATTTTAATCGTAACCGTGTTCATAATCACAATCTTTATATGCATACTAATTTGTTGCGTCAGTTACTCAAATTTGGCTGACACATGACATGCATATAAAATGTCAAAGTATAAAAATAAGTTTAACAGAATGCAAAATTGTAAAGATGAAATTTTAAATCATTAGATAGTATGCTTTGCTTTAAGTTATTTTTATTTCAATACATAAAATTTTATTATTTGAGACAATGTAGAAAAAATTTCTCAATATTTGATTCATCTAAATAAAATGGTAGATTAAATTTGTAAGTTCTTTTCATGGTCTTCTCAAGCTCTTTAAATCTCAATGCTTTAACAAAATGTCACCCAAGTTTCCATGATTCCATAGGGCATACATAGCATCTCTTTCTTCGTCGCCACTATTTTTGACAAGAAAAGTTTATTTTATTTAATTCTGAATTTTCCGCGATTAAATAATACTGAATTTTCTCTAAAAATATAGTGGTAAATAAAATAAACTTTTTCAAAAAAAAAATATAACCGACTTCAATCAACGCTCTAAAAAGAGTTAAATAATTTTTTAAAATACCCTAATGATGAATTGTTATCTAATAACCACACATCAGATATCATGTACCGCCAAAAAAAATGGTTATAAGTTTAATACATAGAACTTAATATCCAGCAAACATGGTTTTTCGACAGAATATTTTTTACAAGAGATTAATTTACATATTTTTGATTTAATTTATGAATATATACATATAAAAAGTAATGAATTACTTTTTGAAGTTGGTGCCAAACGATCACAGTCAATAATGATTTTTACCATTTTATTTATGGTATTAGGCATAATATAACCATAATTCTTTCTATACTTACAATAGTTTGGCACCAACTTCAAAAAGTAATTCATTACTTTTTATATGTATATATTCATAAATTAAATCAAAAATATGTAAATTAATCTCTTGTAAAAAATATTCTGTCGAAAAACCATGTTTGCTGGATATTAAGTTCTATGTATTAAACTTATAACCATTTTTTTTGGCGGTACATGATATCTGATGTGTGGTTATTAGATAACAATTCATCATTAGGGTATTTTAAAAAATTATTTAACTCTTTTTAGAGCGTTGATTGAAGTCGATTATATTTTTTTTTTGAAAAAGTTTATTTTATTTCTTACTTTTTAGTTATTTATACCGTAATACTTAGTTTAATCGGTTGGATAGTTGCGGTGTAATCGGTGAACATATATAAAAAAGTACATACGCGGTCGAATTGATGATAACCTTCTCTCCTTTTTTTAAGTCAGTTAAATAAATTATAATACGGAAAAATACTGTATGTTATACATGGATGTCAGGAATAGGGTTCGAACCCACGATCTCTTTCGAGAACCAGAGTTTAAATCGGGCGCCTTAGACCGCGCGACTATCCTGACTGCAATCTAAACGGTGAACAACGCCATATTACTTTTCGCAAGTCTATTATTTTAGCACACTTTTACTGATAAAGTACTGAGTTGTTAAAAGATCTCTGATACTCTATGCTAACGGTTAAAACAAAATATTCTTAATAGCATAATTAGCATTTAATTTGTAAAAGGAATAATACGGAAAAGGCTTTCGTATATATGTATGTCAGGAGTGGGGTTCGAACCCACGTTCTCTTTCGAGAACCAGAGCTTAAATTAAGCGCATTAGACCGCTCGGCTATCCTGATTGCAATCAACTCACGGCATTGCAATCAACTCAACTTATTCAAGGTCATGTTATTTTTCGCAAGTCTATTAATTTAGCACTCTTTTACTGATAAAGTATTGAGGAGATAAAAGATCTCTGATTCTCTCTGCTAACGGTTAAATACAAAATATTCTTAATAACATAATTAGTATTTAATTTGTAAAATATATGTGTAAAAAATTATAATGCGGAAAAAAGTTATTGTATACATGCATGTCAGGAGTGGGGTTCGAACCCCCGTTCTCTTTCGAGAACCAAAGCTTTAATCAGGCGCCTTAGACCGCTCGACTATCTTGACTACAATCTAGTCGGTGAACTTATTCAACGTCATATTACTTTTCGCAAGTCTATTATTTTAGCACTCTCTCACTGATAAAGTATTGAGTTGGTAAAATATCTCTGATACTCTGTGCTAACGGTTAAATACAAAATATTCTTAATAGCAATAATTAGTATTTAATTTGCAAAATATATGTGTAAAAAATTATAATGCGGAAAAAAGTTATTGTATACATGCATGTCAGGAGTGGGGTTCGAACCCCCGTTCTCTTTCGAGAACCAAAGCTTAAATCAGGCGTCTTAGACCGCTCGACTATCTTGACTACAATCTAGTCGGTGAACTTATTCAACGTCATATTACTTTTCGCAAGTCTATTATTTTAGCACTCTCTCACCGATAAAATATTGAGTTGGTAAAATATCTCTGATACTCTGTGCTAACGGTTAAATACAAAATATTCTTAATAGCATAATTAGTATTTAATTTGCAAAATATCTGTGTAAAAATTATAATACGGAATAGGTTGTTGTATACATGTATGTCGGAAGTGGGATTCGAACCCACGCTCTCTTTCGAGAACCAGAACTTAAATCAGGCGCCTTAGACCACTCGGCCATCCTGACTGCACTCCATGGCAGGAATTCATTCAACAGTTTTAATTAGCAAAAAATCACTAATTTTAATAGTTTTTGCCCGTTTACTAAAAAATTACTGAACCAATTTCTATGAAATGGAAGTGGTACCAATCCGAGAGTAAGTTCTTTAATTTAACACCAAAACTAAATTAATAAGTTGGATAGTTTCGGCGTAATCGGTGAACGTACATTAAAAAAATACATACGCGATGAATTGATAACCTCCTCTCCTTCTTGAAGTCGGTTAAAATCTATATTATAAAGGCCAAACGTATCTGTGCGTAACGCATACGTCATTTTTCGAATGGCAACACTTTCTGATGAAATTTCACTTTTGCAATTTCCATTACTGCAAATTTTTTAACTCCTAGACATCGTACATTTGCAATCTTTACACCGTTGTGTAGAGAAAAATATGTATTTTTAAATGCAATTTGTTTGAAAACCGTATCTTAATTTGTTTTTGAGATATAAATTTTTTGTAGTTTTTAATTTAATTTTTCTGAAAGTGGCAACTTGAGTACTCCATTTCTGTGCAAAGCATTATCAACTAGATATAACGGCCTGCACATTTCGCTAAAAACCGCCGAAAAAGTGAAGCTGGATTCAGCTTCAAACTCTGAGCCATTTCATTGGATCACGTGTCATGAACCGTGCCCAAATTAGCATTTTATGAGCTGATTTCTGTTCTGAGCACATGGGCATTGTTTTGGTTCAGAGTTTGCACGATTGGCCAGCGTAACTTGGGCAAAGTATCAGAGTCCTCTGGCGGGAAACTTCATACAGTAATCTCAAATAAATGGGCCTTACAGATATAGTTGGCCATGGTGCAAAGTAAAGGGAAAATAGCCATAAAGTAAAAAGAAAAAATAGAGAGGATTTATGTGTGGTGTATTTTAATTTATAAAACGAATTTTAAATTTGTCATAGAGTTAACTTTGAAGCGAACTTTTTCGAAAAGATGAACGTGCAGTCATTTCTTTGCTTTTAACATTTTAGTATGCGCGTAAGATTTTTCTGTACTACTTGGTTACCCCGTCGACCAGAAAACTATCGCCAAATTATAAGATTATATGCCAATAATGGATGATTGTGAATGTCATATTGAATGATATTAAACACGATACATATGTTTAAAATGTCATCAAAGTTTTAATACTACTTTTTATTTGTATTTTTATTCATGTTTTACTAATTTATTTGTTTTCCCGTTATTTAAAATAAAAATTATGTCAACATACATAACATGGCTATTAGTTTGGTATTTTTTTAAAATTTGGTGAAAATGGTCGACGGGATAATCAAGTTGTATGGATTTTTCATAAGAGCAAAATCTATATTGTAACGAACAAATGTGTCCGTATGTAGCACTGATGTTATTTTGCAAATAACAACATTTCAGGATAAAATGATTTTTTGAAATTTTTGTTACTGCTCTTTTTTAATCTTCTAAACGTCGCACATTTTTAATTTTTATTTCGTCATACAGAAAAAGAAATCTACTTTCAAATGCAATTTGATTGAAGACTGTATCTCATTTGACTCATTTATTATGAGCTTATATTTTCAAGCATTTTTTTTTTTTTAATCTCTATTACGCGTGTATCTCCATTAAGAAATAATGATACACAATTTACTCATAAATCTATAAATATCGTTCCTGATAATTTCCCATTATAAAATTAAAATTGCATGAGTAATAAAATAGAAGAATGTTTTAAAACGCAGGTTAAATTACTAAAAATTACAAGTTCAACATTTAATAAAAAAACTTTAAATTTTACAGTGCCAAATAAGAAAAAAAATACTTTGAAAATGCTTTGAATTTGTTTGAAAACTGTATTTCAATTTACTGATTGGCTGTGGTTTAAAAAAAAACAGGTGCGAGTTATTTTTAAATATATCTCTACCGAGTGAAACTCGATTACGATTGATTATTTGTCCTTAGAAAAATATAAAGAGTTCAGGATTTGTTTCCGGCAAATATACTATAGCAAAATTAAAATTTCCTTTATAAATAATAAAATAAAATAAAATATACAAGTTTAACAGAGATGTAATTAAATTACGTGCTCGAAACACTGAAATGACCAGAAACAAAATTGCTGCCGTAATGAAATCTTTGCTAATACGGAATGCGTCTAATACGGAAATGCGACTTTCGAAAAACTGCATAGCTTTATTTGATTCCATTATTTAATATTTTTCATTTAACCCTTTAACCTGACCACGTTAGCCTATTCATGTTTTACCGTTATGTAATAATTTAATTCAAAGATTAATTTAATATAATATTGAGATAAATGTAAATTTTTTGAAATTTATAAGATAAAAAAATATGCAAAGTATCAAATACAAATCTTCATGCCAATATTTTTCACAGTATTATTTTATGAACAAAATATGAATGAAAAAATCCGCAAGACACTTAACCCTTTGAGGGAAAATCACTTCAATTCTTAAAATGCTGAAATGATTGATTGACACAAGAATTTAAAAACAAATTTGTTTCAAAATATTTAAAAGCATTTCTTCACGTATTTGAGAAAAATAAAACTTCTATTTCAAATTATTGGCGTGAATGTGGCGTTTTGTAATTAAAATTAAGTGGGATAAATTTTATCCCATCCCTTTCAAGGGATTTAAATATTAAAATGCTTTTTTGGAGTTAGTTAGCAATCTAAAACGCATATTACACGCAGAAAATTCATTAAAGCTTTCAATTTAAAAATGGTTTTTATCTTTTCTATGTAACCCGGGAAGCCCGGGTTCGATCTACTAGTGTTCTTAATAGCATAATTAGTATTTAATTTGTAAAATATATATGTAAAAATTATAATGCTGAATAGGTTCGGAAACGTATTCAATGTTATGTTACTTTTTGAAAGTCAATTATTTTAGCACTCTTTCACTGATAAAGTATTGAGTTGATAAAAGATCTCTGATACTCTGTGCTAATGGTTAAATACAAAATATTCTTAATAGCATAATTAGTATTTAATTTGTAAAATATATATGTAAAAATTATAATACGGAAAATTATTGTACACATGCATGTCAGGAGTGGGGTTCGAACGCATTGTCATTTTCGAGAACCAGAGCTTAAATCAGGCGCTTTAAACCGCTTGGCCATCCTGACTTCACTCAATTGTAGGAACTAACTCAATAGTTTTAATTACCGAAAAAACGCTAATTTTAATAGTTTTTGCTTAATTACTAAAAAACTACTGAACCAATTTCTATGAAATGGATGTGGTACCAATCCGAGAGTAAGCTCTTTAATTTAACACCAAAACCAAATTAATCGGCTGCATAGTTTCGGAGTAATCGGTGTACATACATAAAAAAAAAAAATACATACGCGTCGAATTGATAACCTCCTCTCCTTTTTGAAGTCGGTTAAAAAAGACTAAAAGTTGCCAGTAATGCATAGGGCATCCTAGAGAATTGAAATTTCTTTTAAATTTATTGGGATAAGAAAATTTCCATCAATTTCCTCACACTTGAAAAGGGGAAGTGGATTCACAAAATTCAATATGTCATAGAGGATCGGGGTGGATTAACATGTTGTGGCATCACATCTTAAATTAAGTTGGATTTTTTAACCGACTTCCAAAAAGGAGAGGAGGTTATCAATTCAACGCGTATGTATTTTTTTTATGTATGTTCACCGATTACTCCGAAACTATCCAACCAGTTAATTTGTTTTTTGTGTTAAATGAAATAGGCTACTCTTCCAATGGTACTTCTTCCATTTCATTGAAGTTGGTTCAGTACTTTTTTAGTAATTAAGTAAAAACTAATAAAATTAGTGATTTCTTGCAAACTAAAAGTAACATGAACGATGACTAAGCTTCCGAATGGTGTGCAGTCAGATGGCTAAGCGGTGTAAGACAGCAGTTTTGATTTCTGGTTCTTGAAAGAGATCGTGGGTTCTTACCCCACTCCTGACATACGTGTATGGTTTACAGTGATTTTTCCCGTATTATAATTGTTATTAACTGACTTCAAAAAATCGCTAACTTTTAACTAAAAAGAGAAAAATAAACTTTTCTACCAAAAATTGAACCGACTTCAAAAGCTACTGCAAAGTGAAAAATATTTTTTTTACAGAATAGTATTAAGAAATTAAATTAAGAGCGTGGTATTTATCATGCATATATATGTACATTAATTTGATTTTTTGAAGTCGGTGCCAGCCAAGCCAAGTTCAAAATTAAAATTAATTACCCAATGCAAATCGTAAAAGAATAAAGTTAAATTTTTAACTAAATATTAAATCGTAAAAAAACTCGTAGGTACTTGGATTCGTGTCTATTGGAAAATTATATGTAACTTGGCTTGGTTGGCACCGACTTCAAAATATCAAATTAATCAACATAAATATAATAATACGCATGATAAATACTACACTCTTAATTTAATTTCTTAATACTATTCTGTAAAAAAAATATTTTTCACTTTGCAGTAGCTTTTGAAGTCGGTTCAATTTTTGGTAGAAAAGTTTATTCCGGCAACACATTAAAAATCTTTTAAAAAATGTTTATTTTTTATTCAACAGGCATTAAGGCTGCTGGTTACTCAGCTGCCGAATTCGATTCTATAATATTAAAGTCTATAAACATTTGATGCCTTCTTATATTCAAAATGTCTGTTTAGGAAATTAACATGTTTAATTTCTCTTTTTAGTGATCTCTTCCTAAAGATGTGCCACTTTTTTTTAGTTGTCAAAATATTTCGAAAATCCATGCTTAATTTTATATTTTATGTTTTAAAAACTGACGGACTGGGAGTAAAGTTTCAACACTTCATATAAAATTAAGCGCAGATTACTTAAATGTTTTGAAAGATAAGAAAAAAAAAAAGAAACATCCTTTAAGAAGAGACTACTGGAAAAAGAAGTTGAAAATGTTAATTTCCTGAGGATATATTTTGAATATAAGAATGCATCAAATGCGAATAGACTTAACATTACCGAAGGAAATTCGGCAGCTGGGTGACCAGCAACCTTAAGTATGGTTTTCGTTTGATGTTCTAAATAGCTTGAAGTGCAAGCACGGAAGATCTTAATATTTTACAGTTATTTATTTTGTTACATAATAGATTGAATTCAAAACAATAATAATTGCAATATTATATTAATCATTATTATCTCTAAACAATTGTTGGGAATAAAAATTGTGACGGCATAACTGGAAGGGGTAGCACTCGCGTGTGACTATCTATGATCTGCGACACATAAAGAGGACGGTGTATGAAAAACCCACATATGCCAAACTCAGGCTGTTTTACGATCAGAGCATTATATTTCCAACCAGAACTTTTTTTAATTAACGAAATTAAGTAAATTTCAAACAACTAACTCATTTAATCCCAAACATTTTTAATTTAAGAAAATCTGGTTCAGATTATATTTTCTTTTTTTAAAAAAGCCAGATGTTGACAAATATGGAAACCTCAACGTTTGAGTGACATAGTGAATAGGACGGATGACCATTAAAATAATCCATTAAGGTCATCTGTAAGAAATGCGATAAAATGTTAAAGCGCTTTGCAATCTTTCTTTGTATACTATGTACCCTCGTAATGTTGGAAAGTCCTTCGTATTCTATAGTTGACTCATAACGTATATTTTTCTGTCAGATGGTTTCATTTACATGGACGTGTTCTCCGCTCCTCAGCCTGTCAGTAGCACTCTTCAGAGCCCCGTACTGTACGGCAATCCTAACATCACCTACTGTATCAGCTTCTGGTACCTCGGTCTAGAGACGGA
This sequence comes from Maratus speculifer, assembly GCA_964019185.1. Classification (NCBI taxonomy): domain Eukaryota; kingdom Metazoa; phylum Arthropoda; class Arachnida; order Araneae; family Salticidae; genus Maratus; species Maratus speculifer. The sequence goes on along the minus strand of OZ025298.1, from coordinate 285,306,067 downwards.
GGAAAGTGCATCCCTTCTGGTCAGAGCCCACTACAACGAGACAAGTCAGGAGCTGTGGAAGCTGAGCAGAGATGCCAAGATGCAGACTCACTATCACTACGCACAACTGAATGTGACTCTAGCTACCAACTTCACTGTAAGTAGAAAATAATAGGTAAAGTTTCTGACATGTAACTGTCAAAAAGAACATATTGACAACAATTCGACAGATACCATGTAAAATCGACTTATATATAATTTTTAAATAAACAGCGCCGTAATCAAATTCTAGACGGTTCGTCTGGTTCTCTGATCAGTGCGTTTCAGCCAATGAAAGTTGTATGCCAGGTAGTGTTTGCTCTCTAAGATTTCACCTCGGTTGTGACTTTTATTCAAAATGATAATCCATTTTTATACTATTGGGATAAAGTACTTTCTCTTCTACGTTTACATGACTATTTTATACTGTATCTGATGTAATAGCGTGACTCTCCTGAGTATTTGAATGTGGTGTTGTACACGATGAGAACTTGCAGAAAAACGAACCAAATCCCGCTGGAAAAAATGTCCGTTCTTTAGTAATTAATGTTACATGGATTAACTGGGCCATGATTTTTCATTGCGACTCTGGAGATCCTAGCAATTTAGCTTCCAGAAGCTAATGTTCATTTGAATTAAAATCTGATCGTTTGTAAATATGATCAGTTAAGTTCTCTCTATCAGACAGAAGGTTAAAAAATTACAATTTAATGCCTATATGTGTATATATGTATTTATTTATTTATTTATTTATTTATTTATTTATTTATTTATATTTTGATCTCTCTTTCGACGTGGGTTTAGTTGCCCCATTCTTATGAGGCATCTGGACCATATAGGTGTATGTTCCATACACGCCTGATTTTTTTTCTTTTTAATATAGTGTCAGGTCCAGTTTCAAAAAGTGCAAATAACTTTTAAAAAATTAAACCAGGCACATCATGTAAATTATACATTAACTAAAAGGCGTGGAAAGGAAACCTTTGCTGTCAATGTGTTTTACAAAAGCATCAAATGTGAAATTATTAAATTTATTTATAGAAAAACATAAGAATTAAGCAGTTACCTATGTACTTTATAATAGGTAAAAATCATAAAAGTTACTGGGATATTTTAAGGGGAAAGATAAACGAGATAAATCTAAAAACAAATGGGTATGTAAGCATTCCAGTATCACATTCTCTTTTTTAATTACCTCAATGAAAGTTCGATAAGTCCAATAAATCTATAAAGAATGTAACCATGTTTTCATATCAAACAGTGCTACTTTTTATTGTTTTCAATATTTTTTTAATAAAGCAACTTTGAATTATATAAGCTTCCTCATATGTATCGTAAAATTTCGAGGTTTGTCTATCTCACTTAAGGATACTCGTTTGATACTCGCCAACATAATTTTTGAAAATTTTTTGTTATGTAATTTTAATATTGCATTATATAATTCTCTTTTTTGAAAAGCGAAAAAACATTGGAGAAATTAATTTCCCGTAGTCAAAGAAACTCAATAATATTATTTGTGAGGTAATTGGTTCCCACATGTTCCAGTTACTTCTGATGCATGTCCCAGTTACCCATTTTTGAAAAATTTCTAGGGTAACTGGAACACCGGCCTTACAATTGAAACGGGAAATAAATATGTATAGATATATAATAATATCAATGTATTTATATGCCTAGTCTTAAAAAGTAAAACAGATTATTTAGTAAATGTACTTACTGTATTTCAATAAAAAGCCGAGCAAGTTCAACCAGATTAACGTTGTTTGTAAAAAAGAGACCTAAATTTTCGACAACCTGTCACAACATTGACAGAGTTAAGATTTAGTTGGAACACGTTGCTATAAGAAGTAGTGGCGGAAATGCAATGTTGACAAAAGCTAAAACATAAGACACCAGCAGTTTTTTATAAAATAGCCTATAGCCCAATTACCTCGAATGTCCAGTCACCCCAATATACCTTATTATTTTCCATTATTTTATTTGCTATAGTACCCTCTACTATCGATATTTTGAAATTTTCCGATACAAATTACCTTATCATTGTAAATGATAATTTTCCGATCACAAGTTTCTCCGAAACATACATAAATTTTTGTCTTTTACTTTTGCAATGTACGGTGTTTAATAAACAAATCCTTAACTGGGTATTTATAAAAGAATTTTATGCAAAAATCTGTTCCCTATTCCTTTTTAGCAATGAAATCATATTTGTTTTTACTACGGATTTTTATAACAGAAGTTCGTAGGCCACTTTTGGTCTACTGGAAAAACCAATTTCTAATTTTTTAACGCTTACCCATAGCTTAAAAGCTATTACACAGCTAGACGCAGAAAAAATTCCTTTTAAGCTTAAGATGAAAATCAAAGTTGGTGTAATATTAAAGTAATACCACTGAAGGGTTTAAATATGTAAAAACTTTTTGAAATATTAGCATGTTTGCGAAAGAAGAAAATTTTGGGATTGGCACATAATTTTGACTTTGTAAATAAACTTTCAAATCTATGATAGTCTATCTTCATCGGATTTTTTTTTTCTAGGTGGCTTTTGTGAGTACTGTCCAGAAGTCCGGCTGGGTACTGGACGATATCCATTTCTCCATGGGTCCTCTATCAAACGCTACAACATGCGCACGTAAGTGTAATTATTAACAATACTAGAAATTTGAATGACGGGAAGTTCGCTAACTGGATGACCTTGCGAAAAAGAGATAAATGCATTTTTTTATCTAGAAATATATAACCACGAAAGAAAGCTTACAATAATTTCTTCCATTGTTCCAAAAAATAATCTTCGTCTTTAGAAATCTCAGAAATTAATATATTTACTAGATTTAAAGAATCATTTATAAAAACAAAATTTCTTTTAATTCCACTGATTTTCGGAAATGTTTCCGAGTCGTTTTCATAGTGCATGCAAAAGTTTTCTCATTTCGGAACATCAACTAATCGGATGTTATATCCATTCTCAAGTAACATTTTGAAATTCAACAAACATGCTTCTTTACAGACAAACATGATAAATTGCAAACGATAGCAATTATTTTCAGGGATCCCAAATGGTCTACCAACTGAATAGCAATATTGTTAACAGAAAATTCCATGGTAGGTTTTTACAACATTTGCGCTTGAATTAACCTAACCTCCAAAGGTGGTTTCTGCTCAGTTTGTAAGAAAAATCTAAAAAGAAAATTTTTCTAAGAAAATATTGGTATGCAGTTTGCTTGTCATTTAGGAGCCCTGTTTTTTCTTATTTTATCATGTATAAATTCAAATTAAGCTGGAAAAATTCATTTAAGATTTGATAGGTACCTAAAACACATATACTGTTCCGCTTAAAGAAAATTGAGTTATATAATATTCTATAAAAACGACACGGATACACTGACGAAAAACAGTCATACTAAAAGAAACTTTGTTTTTATAATTCATTTTTTAATTAGAAAATATACTAGTTTTTGGGTTTTATTTGAAAGAGGTAATTATATGTTTCATTCGTGCTTATATTTCATTTCTCTACATTTAAAAAACATTTGACTTTTTTACGGTGTGTTCCTTACACTTTTTTAATTCACTGCACACTTAAACTCATAGTTGAACTTCCGAGGTACTCTAAACTTATGATGATAGAAAAAAATATTATGGAAACATATACAGGATGATTCTAAATTAATAGTACAAACTTTAAGGAGTGATAGTACACATCAAGACAAACAATATTAAATAGGAAACTTCTTTCGAAGGAGATAGACGCCATTAAAGTTTAGGGTTTAAAATTTCAAACAATAATAAAAAACGAAAAAATTGGTCGTTTAGTTTGGGGTTTCGCTAAAACAGCATATACATGATAGTTCAATTTGCGCTACTTAATTACTCCCAACGATTCCTATTTTGAGCTCAAAATTTCACTTTAAGATTTTGAAAGCATTTAATGAGATACAAAAATAACGATAAAAAATTAGTTGCTCCTTACTTCAAAGTTTAAAACGCCCTCTATAAGCATTTTTTGAACTTTATTTTTTTTTTAAGAAACTACTGATATAAAGAATATTTTTAATGAAAAACGCAAACGAATCGACCGATTTTTTCGTTTTCTGTAATCATTTGAAATTTTGGACCATAAACTTGAATGGCAACTATCTCCTTCGGAAGAAGTTTCTGACCCTTAGTTTCAGATTTAATATTGTTTGTCTTGATGTGTACTACCCCCTTCCCCCCCCCCGTTAATGTTTGCACCATTTATTTAGAATCACTCTGTATACAATTATACATTATATATACAAATATACAAAATATATGTAAATATAGAATATATATACAATTTTTAATTTATTTACTGACACAAATATAATGCTCTATCATGGATATCAGAAAAGGCAAAATATTTATCTAATTTGTGATCAAAATAATGATAAAGGTCTGTTAAACATGTTTTACGTTTAATTTATTATAGGTTTACTTGATTTACATTTTTAAAAATGCTAAAATTATTAAAAATTATAAAAAGAAAAGCTAAAATTGCAATGAAAAATGTCTTAAAAATCACAGAGATCAAAATTTACTCGGTACAGTCAAACATCTATATATATACCGGGTGGTTATAAAATAAGTATCCCTATTTGGAGTTGCCTGTAGCTTGAAGGAATAACCCGAATGAAGCCAAACTTTGTACACATTAGAGGTCTGCACGGGCCGGGCCTCGGCCCGAAGCTCGGGCCGATTTCCAATAATGGCATTCGGGCCGGGCCGGGCTCGGGCCTTACTTCTGAAGACTCGGGCCGGGCCGGACCGGGCCTAGTCACTAATCCTTTCGGGCCGGGCTGGGCTCGGGCCTTAATTTTTTTACTGGAATATCGGGCCGGGCCTAACTTTTTTTTTTCCGTACGAAGCCGAGACTGATTCCATTCTTCCTCGTTTTCATGGACCAAAATAATCAGTTCCTATTGAATCTTCCTATATGAAAATCCTTTTCTCGACTTTTTATAAATATATTTGGCTTTGTCCAAATATTTCTGCAAAAAAAGCACATACTTTTACGCCGTCATTATTCCACAATTAAACATTATAATTTATTCCTTTTAAAGAATCGTAGATTACTAGGCGTTTTAAAATAGAATTAAACACACACACACACACACACACAAAAAAAACATTATTATGACGGAATTTTTTTTTAAACTGAAAACTGGAAGTTTATTTTAAAATGTTTATCCATGCAAAATGAATACAACAATACGGGAGAAAAATATATTAAACATTTACATCTGTTAAGAAGGGAATGCATATTTTTTTCTTTCCAAAGCGATTTCGTCTTTGGAAATTTTACCATATACCGCTTTTTCGGTTTTTTGTCTCCATTACAGGGAATATCGATTAATAATACTAGTGATAACTGAAACATTTACATACAACAAACAAAGATTCATTTAAAAGCATAAATATCAGCACTTCTGCATAAGTGGGGATTATAAACATGGAAAAAAAAAAGACTAATGTAATTTTTTTTGTCCTAACTCTTCCATAAGATTAAAGATCAATGTTCTGTAGAAATTCACTCGAGTTGGGCCGGATTCGGGCCAAATTTTAAACTTTTTTCCTGACCGGGCCGAGTTCGGGCCGAAATTTAAACTTTCGGGCCGGGCCGAGTCGGGCCATTATTTTTTTCGTTCGGGCCGGGCCGGGCCGGGTCGGGCAATATTTTTTTCGTTCAGGCCGGGCCGGGCCCGGGCCGAAATTTTAACTTTCGGACCGGGCCCGGGCCTGGAAATTTCGGCCCGTGCAGACCTCTAGTACACATACTACTTGAAAAGGGGGGAAGAAGAGTGGAACAATAAAAAAAATTGCAATAATCGCCGACAGATGGCGCTTTTGTGTCACCTGGTAACAATTGTTGATGACAACTAATTTTATACGGATAAAATTGGATTATCTGTCGTAGGACTTTCCGAACAGTAGCATGTGGAATATCCAAATTTCGGGCAACTCCACGTGCACTAGGACCGGGTTCCGGGGTCCCTGATGGCTCCACAATCGCAGTAGCAATTTCTTCTTGAGTGCGGAGAGGTAATGGTTTCCTCCTTTTTCCACATTTTACAGTAAACGTTCCAGTCTCCTCGATTTTTTTTACCATTCTTCTCACTGCACACGGTGTCAAAGGACCTTTTCTTTTACGCATCCCTTTCACACGCCTAAATTCACGTAAAGCAGCTGCACTATTTGAACTGTTAACGTAGAATAGTTTTAAAATTAAAGGCGATCTGGCAAACTAAGAGCCATGTCGTATAACATTAATAGCAGAAATGACCACATTTTGATTTTACTAATGATTACAACGGCGTTTGCATCGACAGGACCCGTAGCGCCATCTGTTGCCGATTATTGTAACTATCTTTTTTAATTGTTCCAATCTTCTTCCCCCTTCTTGAATAGTATGTGTAACGATTTTGGTTTCATTCGGGATATTCTTTCAAGCTCCAAATAGGGATACTTATTTTATAACCACCCTGTATATTACGCTAACGTACGTTACGTGGCACAAAAATCGCGATTATTTGTTATTGTTTAATGGCAACGGCCAGACAAAACGCATCTCATTGATTATTGTAAAAGTCCTTTGGCAAGATTTAGACAGAGGAGGTAAATCCAGTTTGTTACGAAGCATTGTACATCATATCCAGGTTTGTTGCGTTCATCTCACAGTAAAAAGACAAGTTAACAACTTTTTGTCTAGACACATTGTTTTAAAGTTCTGTCTTTGACGACCTCTAATAGTAACTTTCTTCTACTCTAATTTGCTGAGGAGTCAATAGAGGTGTTTACATTTTTTTTCCACGATTGTGCGTTCTCTTCAAATTTTGTAGCTTGACATGCTAAGCTTGTCATCTAGCTTGTCATGTAGCTTGTCTCTTCAGAAAACTGTCGACCTTTAGCAACTTCATACCTGAAAAGAAAAATAAAATTAGAAGACGGATTTATTTTCAATAAAAATGCAACACGAATATATGGCATCGCCATAATCTAAAAATGAAAAGGCCCAAAAATTTCATTTTAATCCTTTCAGGTCCGATTTTTTTTCTATTTTAAGAACAAAATTATTTTTACTAAAATAACGTTAATCGTAGCTATCCAAATAGATTTTCTGGAGTTTAAAGATCACGTCATTGCCTGAAATCTAACAAATACACTTAATTTTTGTATTATTCAATTCATATTGATATGATAATAGGTTAAGGAAGAATTTTTGGAAACGTTCGGAAAATATCGTACAACAGGGTTTAACATACATTACAACTTTCTAATGTTTTTGCGTTTCATGACACATGATTCGTTCAGAAAAGTAACCTATATTTTAAATTTATCGAATGAAATTTATGTATAAAATAAAGGAATAGCCAACGGTGCAAAGAAAATTAAGCAAACGTTTATTAGTATTGTTATTACTAAATGCCAAAAATAAATGATGTCATAATAAAAAAATCCCAACCATATACTTTCGTTTCTATATGACAAAGAAACAAAAGTAATTGTACTCGATGAAGAGATGTGTACTATTAATAGCACACCAGATCCCTAAATAAATTCACTATTTTTTTTTCGAGCATAAATTACAGCTTTCTGTTTTCCATAATTGGATACTTGGCTTAATTTACATATGTGTTGGACCAACATTAATTGTAGTTATCAAATTAGGAGGGATTTTTAAGGTGAACATTGAATGTTTATTTAAAAAATCCTACGTACTTTTATATTTATTTTTCTTTTCAGTTCGTCCACATGTGGCAACAGTTGGATGATGATTTCAAGACTGAAAATGTAGTTTCCCAAACAAGAGAAGATTCAAGCGGTTGGTGCAATTGTACCAAATGCATACGACGAACATTATTATGAAAACGACGAACTGAGGTCGTCGAATGGACAGAACATTATTTGAAAATGTTTTTTTTCACCATCTATCATCTCATATGTAGTTGAAATTCATATAACTCAAATATCCACAATCAGGCTCTTTTAAATCTGAAAGTAATTTAGCTTTCGTCACAAAAGAAGGACGATGAAACCTCATTACCGGCACCCTCTGAAACTCAATGATTGTAACGCTTTATGCGGGGTGACGGTACAAGTGAATGGCACCCTTCATCTTATTTAAAGTTGTTATACAACTTCTGACAAAAAAAGTTCGGTGAATGAATTCAGAACGGCCGATCAGGCAATACTGGGGAAACAAAACGCTGCACCTGCATAGAGACAAGTGTTGACCATCTTCCCCCACCGTTGTTCAGTTGAGCGTTGTTTATGTTCTGTGTAAGACGTGATTTGCAAAGAGCTTATTTTGTGTGTTGGTTCTTAATTGAGAACAGGAAAATGAACGAACAAAACATCAGTTTAAAGTTTGGTTTTAAGCTTTGCAAGAAATTCATGAAGGGTGGTGCAAATTGAGCGTCCACCATATTCGCCAGGTCTCAATCCTCCAGACTTCTTCCTACTTTCACGACTCAAGCTCTCTTTTAAAGAAATTTGACCATATTGCTGACATCCAACGAAACGTGACGAAGCTTTTGAACTCCATCACAAAAGAAGACGTTTTGCAAATTTCCCAGGACATACATAGCAGATTTCTGCGGTGCATAGTCATGAGAGATGGCTATTTCGAAAGATGGTATGATAACTTTCGTTAATATTTCATCTACATTAATGTTACAGGACTATTCACTGAACTTTATTGCCAGAGGCTGTATTCATATTTAATGTGAATAATAACATGCCGTATTTATTAGTGTATAGTCAGAAATGAAACCGTTGCGGTATAAATGACCGATTGCTACCATTAAATTCAAATAACGTTAAGTGATATAAATTCAGAAATTTAATAAGGTGAAAAATACTATTGATATTTAGTAGAGAAAATCAGCCATTTGTGCCACAGCACTTTCATCCCTGTGTATAGTGCACACCATACAATTATAATGACAGAAATTCACGTACTAAAAAAAGAAAAAAGGAAGAAAAAAGAAAAGAAAAGAAAATGGAAAAAAATAGGGATTGCTGCTGAAAGCATGAAAGTCGATCTCTGTGCAGACACTCGTTCAAAATTTCAAAGTGACTGGAATTTCAAATGTGAGCCGTTGGTTTTGAAATCGGGTCAAGTCCGTTTTATGTTTTTGCTAAATATTTCATGATTTGCATTCGAATGGGTTTCAAGATATTCTTGTAAGCAATAATAGAATTGTTTTATATTATTTGTGGTGTTATTTTATCTAAATTTAATCTGTCATAATGAATGTCTATGAGAAAAAAAAAATCAGGGTTTTTTTGTATGCGCCTATGGACTTGCCTGACTTTCAAAAGGATTGATTTGTTGAAAATGTTGATTTTTATTTGTTTTAATATTTAATTATAAAGAACCAAAGTGTGTATGCGTAACGCTAAGGTCATTTTGACGTTGGCAACATTGCACATTTGTATTTTGCTTTTACTGCAAATTTTTAAAATTCTAAGCATCGCACTTAAGTTTTATATCATCGTCGAATAGAAAAGAAAACTTCCAAATGCACATTGTATCGCAATTTATTCATGTTTTTTTTATTATTCTTTTTAAAATAATTTTCATCGTGAATATTTTTTAAATGTATCTCGATGGCATGCAAATGATTACGAAAGATAAATCCGGTTGCATTTAAAACAATATAAGTAGTTCCGACTTGTATTCGAAAATAAAATTAGAAATTCATTAATAAATAAGTAAAGTGAAAAGCATGGATAAAACACAAATTTAAGACATATAATGAAATTACTCGCTCAAGCCCAAGAAATTGTCCAAATAGCTCCTCTGACTAGCGATCTTTGGTGATTTCTTTGACTACTAGAATGAGGCCAATACGAAAGTGCCACTTTTAATAAATTTCAAAACATTATTTGAATACCTAATTGCCATTTGTCATTATAGAAATGATTTTGCTATTGTTAGTGGGCTGTATAAAAATATGTATTAAGTGTAGAAATCGGTATTAGTTTTCAATTTTAAATAAATGGTTTTCACCTGTATTTTCTGAGCTGTTAAAAAAATTTCCTGAACCAACTTTTGGTATGCAGTACTTTAAAAGTGCCACCATAAATTGGTGTGATCTCATTACAAAATTAGGAGCTCCGGTTGAACCATTGTTGGAACGCAATTCCAACTTTGGGGTTGCAATTGGAGTTATGATTTAACCGGAGCTCCAAATGTTGTAACGAGATTACACCAACATATAGTGGGAAGTACTGACCACCAAAACTTGGTTCAGGCAAGGACAAAAATTTTTAACAGTGTGTAACCTTGGAAACCTCGGTTGGATCTCCTAGTATTTATAATAACAAAAATCGAATATTATTTTATTTGCTAACTTATATTATTTCAATATTTCATTCTTCTTTGGAAAAGTTATAATAAAACAAAAAATAAATTTTAATTTAAAGGAAAAAATACTCAGTATTATGTTGTATTACACATATTATATTTTATAATTTAGATAGGGAACAGTTTTAAAGTATTCATTAAGAAATTCTTGTTGTGTTTCTTAGTATTATGCAATATAAGAAATAATTCTATTCAAACTGGACATGCCTCATTTTAGAAAATCAACGCATTTGAAATAGCAATGACCCAATATATTACAGTAGCAAACTTGAGATTGATATTATGATCCGTTTATTGTGAATTGATTAAAAATATTAAAATTTTGTTTTAATTAGTAGTAAGATTTAGCGTTAATTAACAATTTCGCTAAATGAAATTGCTCCACTTTCAAAATCGCGGACCAATATGATAGGTTGAACAGCATTATAGGAATTGTAAAGATATAGACTGTGTTGGCGATTTCAGAAACAGTATAATAGCATAGTGATGGGATGTGTCTCTTTCATTTTGAAATGCGTGTACGAAATTTTAAAAAAATGCACACATTTTTTTATTGCTTAAGGGATGCAATGTTAATGTAACAAATTTGTGTGATATATTTGTATTTGATAAGTTTTAAAACTATTTATTATTCACTTATAATCATTTAAGAGTTATGTGATTTGTAAATGCAAAAATGAATAATTTATGTGCATGTATATAGCTTACTTTACTTACTATTTCTAAATTTGTACAACTTTATGGCAATATCTACACTATATAAAAAAAAAAAAAATCTGGAATTCTATAGATTAAAAAATACACAAATTTGTCCGATTAGTTAAATTTTATCTGTACACTATACAAAAAAAAATGCAAGTCTACAAAACTAATTTTTGTAAAGCTACGGATTTCTGTAGCTTTACTTCTTATTTGCAGTTCTAGGGATCCCATTTTCATTAAAAAAATCTTTGTAACCTTGCAGATATTTTTATTTGTAGCGCAAAGTTGTATTTGTTACAAGAATCAATATTTTCCATGTTTCTTTGAATGTTTAAAGTTTAAGTTGAAGAAATGCAATATACATTCAATCGCTCCCCCTCCTCCTCAAATAAATTAAATGCAAGACTTCAATAGCGTTGATTCTACCCCTATGGAAAATTCGGCTGGTGTATACATAATCCCAGCTACTTCAATGGAGAACAAAACGATGGCAGATTATATTGGTATGACAAAAAGAAAATTTAAGAAGTGTTTATCAGAATATATAACAAGACATCAAGCTTAACCGATGCAAAACTGCTATTTATAAACTATATCAGGAACAAGAGGTTATAATTGGTTTTAAAAAAGCTAAAACACTAAAGAAATTATCAAATTACCAAATATTTAAAATTATGAAATCAATAGAAATCTTATGTCGAGCTAAATACACTTGTAACGATGCGTTGTTGAACATCATCCTAAGAATTTGGTACAGTTTGCTGAAAATAATTTGAGAATCCCCACTTCTATAGAAAATTTGAAACAATCCAACAGCATGCCTCCCCTTCTTTTTCACGTTGACGTTTAGATCAGCCCATCGGATATAAAAGAACTTTGACTTTTGCTCTTTTTGTTGATTTTAACCCTGGTGAAGAGCATGATATGCTTGAAAGTACTCAAGTAACTTGAATATTTTGTTTTTAATCTTGTAATTGTAAGGTGAATTAGTGGATTTTAAGAAATTTGATATGTTATATCATTTTAACTTTAGAATTTTTGTTGTTGTCGTTACATTAAAAGTTCTTGGAATTCCAGTTTTTTAGAAAAAATTTAGTTACTTTGCAGATTTTTTTTACAGTGTACAATAAATAGCAATGAAAGCATACGTGATTTTATAGAATTGTTGGGAATACCCTCTGTACAATGAGTTGTGCATATTTGACAAACAACTGATGTAGTTTTATTCGCACTTATATTTTTAAAATTAGCCAAAATATTCATTAATGATAAAAATACTTTATTTTGTTAATGTTACAGTAGTAACGCTTTGAGAAATATTATTTATAATTATTATATTAAAGTGTTTTTTAAGGAAATTATTTTATATTTTTGTAAGGTCTGAAAAATTATTTAAGCTGTTTTGTTGTTGTTATTGTTTGTGTTGTGATAATCAATACATTAAAGCTATTTTCAAATACAAAGATACAAGTTTGTGACACAAATTTTAATTCAATGTTATTCGGAAACGCATAAAGTTAGCAGGTATTTTTATTCAGAAATTATGTGATCGAAAGGCGTTTTCCACTTTTTAGTAAGCGCAAAACACGTTTCTGAAAATACTGCCAAAATGGACGTTTTGAACGGAATTTCCAGATAAAAGATAAAAACACTCAGAAAGGGGAGAAAAATCGGTTGTCACGTAAATCAAAATCGCTTATAACTCGATAAATATTTTTTTATCGAATAATGAAAAATGTCTTTCGATTCTCGATCGCTTCCATAGACCTGCAAAATTTATATTTTTACGTTGAAAAATGAGTCAGTCAATGTGTCAAGAAATTTCTTAGAAAAGAACCAGTAAGAAAATCTTAGCAAAGAACCAGTATTCTTTCATTGAGTTTTTACGTTTCTGTACAACATGCCAATTCTGTAAACATTGACAATAAATTTGAGTAGATAAAGGAGTATCTCCATTGTCTCCTTCCATCATCCTCCGTTTCGTTATTTCCTGTAAATATGATGAAAATTTCCGACTTTTAACGGAAAATGCCCTTTTGACGATAAAAGGGACTTTTTCTGTGAAATCCAAGGAAAATATATCTGTGAATTTTCGATTTTTTTTTTTAACGGTGTATGTGATGTTGGTTAATACTTTATCAAAATTTTGCACACTGTTCAATCATTTTTCTACGTTTACCTTAAAAATATTTAGATTTAAAAGCAGGTGATTCTTTTCAAAACACTCTCATGTGTATGTTATATAACGGAGATCTATAGTCAAGGATGTGAAAAAAATCAAAATAACCAGATTTAAAAATAAAATTAGAATTTTTCAGATCATGAATTACGATCAAGAGATGTAGTAGAATTGTAACAGATAAAAATAATTTTCTTTTCATATCAAATCTATTATTGTAAATATATCTTCCTTTTTTTTACTATACTTTAAAAAAAAAAAAAAGATATTTTATCTATAAATAAAGCAGTTATAATGAAGACATTCTGAAATCTCCTTATTTTTGGAGTTCATGGAAGTAATTTGGTCATAGTTTGATTTAAAAAAAATTATTTTGTGAAAAAGTAATTTAAAAAAACACAGAATAATTTTCAGATATGAAAACAATTTATCGTTTTACACACATGCAATTTTTTTCAAAATTTTCTTCCTTTTTTTCTTTTAATGCAATTTTATTAATGTAAATATAATTTATGTTTTCTGTCATCTTGAATTTAATTATACTGTAAAGGCTTTTCTACATTCAAGAAACTTTTTAATCATGTTTTTTTTACTATGATGCGATAAATTTATTTGTGTATTCTAACTTTCATTTAATATTTTTCTTGTTATTAGTATTATTTAATATAAGTACAGCGTATATCTTTGTTGAATGTCATGATCTACAATTATTTTAACACAATCAAACTAATTGGTAATGGTGAATTTGATGGTAATGATTGGTAATTGTAATTTATCGTTACCAATCAATTTGATTGCGTTAAAATAATAGTATATCTACGTACCCATCGTTATATGGAGTTCCTATACCTGCGGTTTATTCTGCCGAGCTATCTAAACGACAGACCAGGATGTTATGACCAATTAGGTTATCTGAGCGAGAAATGCCCGCCGGATATCGCCCAGTTAACTTAAGCGGTAAAGCATTGGCCCTGTAAGCCAACGATCTGGGTTCCATTCACGGTCTGGGCAATTTTTCGCTCAGTTGGAAATATTCAATTTGTATGAATGTTATGATCATCATTATCTCGTCAGATGCTTTATGAAGATAATTTACTAAATAAATAACGAAAAAAACTAAATAAAGTGCAAAAATATCCAAAAATCGCTAAATGTGATATTAAAATCATTAAAATTAACGCAAAATAAAATTTCGTAAAGGATAAAATTTATTACAATAAACTAAAATTTTGAAACTGAATTTCTTTTAGAAATGTGAAAAATCACCGCGTCATTGATGCAATCGCTAAAAATACGCATTGAGAATCGCATTAAAAACCGCTAAACATTAATAAATCGCGGGGCCCAAAATTGACTATAATAGGGTAAAACATAGTAATCCCAATCTTTCATAAATGATGCAAAACCTAATTTTTTCGAATGTCATAAAATCGCCATAAAACTTGAAAAAGCACTAAAAACCGCAAAAATGCATTAAAAATAGCTATCTATAAAAGTATCCCAAAAGTAAAAATTTACTCTAGTAGAATAAAACATTAAAATCGTAAATTTCTCATTAATTACAAAAAAAGGACTTGAAACACAAAAAAAAACTCGAAAAATCTTAAATATTCCTTAAAAATCGTTAAAATTAAAAAATCGTAGATGCTGAAATTTTCTATATTAGGCTAAGAGTTTAAAGCCAAATTCGTTTTTTAAATGTCAAAAAATCACGTAGATATCGAAAAAAAAGGTTAAAAATCGCCCTGAAGAATGCTTTAAAAAACACATTGAAAAGTGCTAAACATTAAAAAATCGCAGAAGTCAAAATTTACTCTAATGGGTAAAAAATTTTAATCGAAAATCTTTTGTGAATGATAAAAAATCGACGCGGCATGTAAAAAAATCTTGAAAAATCGCATTGAAATTCGCATTAAAAATCTCTAAAATAAAAAATTATAAAAGGCGAAATTTCTTATTATGTATTAGGCTAAAACTTTAAAATCAAATTTTATTTTCGAATGTTAGAAAATCACCGTAGAACTTGGAAAAACCCTAAAAATCTCATTGAAAAATGCATCAAATATCGTTAAATATTAAAAAATTGCAGGAATCAAAATTCACTCTGGTAAGGTAAAACATTGCAATAGGAAACATTTTATGAATGTTTAAAAATTGAATCTAAACACAAAATTCTAGAAAAATCGCTAAAAATCGCATTAAAAACCGTATTAAAAAAATTCTGAAATTCAAAATTCGTAGAAGACAAAATTTGGTACATTTGGCTAAAAGTTTGGAGCAAAATTCCTTTTTCAAATATAAAAAAAATAGCCGCAAAATGCGAAAAAATACAAAAATTGCTGTATGGGTTCCGAAAAAAATTATTGAGACAAGAACAAAATTTACTATTTTAGATTAAAAGAATAATATCGCATCTTTTCTCTAATGTGAAAATATCGCATTAAAACATAAAAAAAGCTAAAAATCGCATAAAAATTTTATTGAAAAAAATCTAATGAAAAAATCAAAAATCGGTCTTCCGGGTGCAAAACTTCATATATGGAGGCACCTTCCCCCCAAATTTTGTAGCTCTATGTGCAGCAATCTCTTCAGAGCACCGTCGATACACTCGTACAAAAAGTTCTTTCTTTATTATTACAGATGTAATAAGTCTGTGCATGGAAATAGGTGATTTGATATTTCAAAAAAAATTAAAATACACACGAAGATATGTTAGATTTCATCGTTTTACATTACATATATATAGGGTTTTTCAAGTATAACGATATACCTTTATGTTGTTGCTGACATGTGCTCGAAGGGCAAGATGGATTGCTGGAACTTTCATTTAGATTGCACGCAGAGGGTTGGAAATCAGACTTCTCCTGAAGAAGATGTTTGGCAAACCTGCCAATAGATGGCAGCACCAAACAATACCACTTCTTTAATTTCAGTATGTCTCTGAAGTGAGGGAGAAGGTTTCTTCAGAGACCTATACCCATGTTAACTGATAAGACCGACCACAGGACTTTCAAAACGGCTTTATTTAACGAGCGCGCACACTCGGTGGGTCTTTGGTGATGTCGAGCATCCAACCCGAGACTTTTTAATCTGGAGCTCGGTGCTATGACAACTAGGTTACCACGGCCATACCAGCTCTACCATCGAAAATACGGAAAACAGCCATCAACCAGGGATATAGTGGAGGGTATACGGGGGTAAACGCCTTCTACCTTCTGGATTTTTTTAAAAAGCTACGTATACCCTCTGTTTCTCAAATAAAGTATTAGCGTATACCCTGACTATGAAAGTTCATAATAACAGCGTATACGCTCTGCTTTTTTTAAGATTGCAACACTGCCATCAACAAGGGTCAATATCAGTCTTGTGAACGTGGGTTCCTTACAATTGCTTCAGGAATGCTCTTTACGATATCGTCAAGATGTTGATGGTCTTCCTAGACTTTTTCCATACGTTACGCTATTGGTTCGTCTGAATTTGTTCACAAGTAGCCTGATATTGACCCTTGTTAGTGTCTGTTTTTGATGTTACACTTGACATTATATGTTTTATCACCCAGTTTCCAGGAAACGATGGTCATTCTTTCTTCTAATGAAAGAGCATTTCTTCAAACACCTGTGAAAAAGATCAACAGATTACAGCGCCATTAAAAACGCCGTTTTCTACATTTTCGATTTTGTTTATAGGTATTTTATAGAAGCTACTTCAGTCAAGTGAAACAGCTCGCTCGATAATGTAATCCTATGGAAGAAATTTATAAAGATATGTCGTCTGCATTTGAAATTTTTAAATGATAATTTTGAATTGGATAGTTGAGATCGATCTGTTCAAAGATCGTATTCTACTTTTTCAATTTTGTTTGCAGGTATTTTAAACAGTCAAGCGAAACAACGCACTTGCTGAGTCAGTAAGAAAAATGGCTGATTCCATCTCCAGAAATTTTATTGTCTTCGACTTAAACTCCGACTACGCCTGGCTAATTAATATACTAGTATTTCTGTTTTTAAAATTATGAGGGTACGCAAGGAAAATAAGACGAAATTTTAACTTTTTCGATATTAATTCAGTTTTCACAGCTTCGAAAGAATATATATGTATGTATATTCCGTTTTACTAATTTTTCAGTTTCACGTGCCACAAACCCGAAAAATCCAACCGTTATAATCTAAAGTAGAAAACAAAACAGAAATTGTTATTACTCTTTCCGGAACCGTGTATTTGAAAAAGAGAATTTGTTGTTAATTTGTGTTCCCCAGTCAGAAAAATTTCAATGGAAAGAAAAAAAATAAGATGTAAATTTTTCTATTCCGAAAATAATATGGATCTACTAGAGTTTTTAATTAAAGACAGTTTTCATCTACTGTGTACGCCGGACAGTATATTGAGAATCTTTAACTTGGGTAGCCCGATATAATCCAAAAGTAACAATACTAATTCCTTTTACGAATTTCAAAATACATATAAATGGTTTAATTTCACTTCACACTGTCTAACAAAAAATTCCGGAGTCGGAGTCGGATTGTTCCTTTGCGACTCCGACTCCGACTCTTTTACTCCAAAATGAGCCCGACTCCGATCCGCAGTCCTGATAGAAAATTTAGCTTTATTAATTTTTTTTTGGTAAACGTGTTTTTTCTATGCTGGGCTTAGTATAAACAAATAAAGAAAAATCTTCTAAAAGAATTTTTGCAAGGTAAAATGCACATTTATTCTGGGCTATCGGAACTAAAAAGGTGCGAGATTTCTTATTGTTGCGTCAGTGACATGAATTGAAGTGAACTGAACTGAACTCATGTTTTCCTTGAGAAGGAAATTGAAAATTTTCTATTATTCCATTTTTTATTTTGATGTTGTAATGTCGTGTTTTCTGTGTCATTGTGAATTAAATGTTCTTTTATTCAGAATTGAAGGATTTTATTATTTTTAAGACAGCTATAATATATCCGTCAGCGAATCCTCATCATATTTTGAAAAGAAAATTATTTCCGACCCGTAAAGCATAGTTTTCGGTTGTTCAAGCAAAACTTATCTTCACTTCCTTCTATTGGTGACTTTTTTCCAGATGGGGTGTCTAATCCCCACTATTTTTCACATGGAGTGAAATATTTTCGTGAAATGACAATTTTTTTGCCAATTACAAGCTGAGGAAATATCATTAGTTTTTCACCGTGTCAATCTTTGTGTTTGGGATACGCCTGTCTGGTGGCAATTCGAATCGATTTGTAAGAGGATTTTGAGTTTCGATTTGACCGAAGTACTGTATTGAATTAGTGTTTTAAATCATTCCTTCAAGTTTCGCTTCCAAAAAACTCAAGCATGTAGGGGAGATAAACTTTCACAAAGGCAAAATTACTCGATATCTCGAAAACTAATTATTTGAATTAGTTGTAAATTTACACAGTGATGTTTTTAACGATTGTGGTTTGTTGTATGCAAAAAAAAAAAAAAAAAAAAAAAAAAAAAAAAAAAAAATTAAAAAACTAAATTAATAAATTAATGTGTCAGCGTGAATTTTATTGTTTAAAAATTCAGAGTTGGTGCAATTTCTAATGTCCAGACTGTTTCGGCCACATAATTTATACATAACAATAACTAGAAGACATTATTTCCTGTTATTTGGTACCTATTGATTTTTTTATGATGATTTTTAGAAAATTAGTATTGGGTAACCACTTTTATTTCATTTATCACAATTGATGCACAAAAAATCGATTGAAAAACTAATTTGGTTTTGTACCAGGCGCCAAATACAATTGTTGCGGTGATGCTAAAAGATTAATTTTTTATTAGCCTCCGATGCTATTTCTTTCAGACAAGCTAAAAATGTCGTGTCATCAGCCCTAAATTTTCTACTCAACCGATTTTGATAATTATTATTTTAAATGAAAGCTATTTATTTGTAGTTGTGCCCATTTTAGTTATTTTTTAATTTATTTCCATTTTTATATTTTATTTTTAATTTTAAAAGCTTTTTCATGACATTTCTTCAAAATGGTGGCAACACAGTTTAGTTTTTCTCTCGATAATAAAAATTCATTTTCCAAAATGATTGCGTATAATTATGCACTAATTGAGATAAAAAAATATTTACCGAGAAATAATATTAATAATGTAAATAAAATAACAGAAAATAATTTATGATAAAAATTAATGTCTAAATCAAAGTAAGAGAAATTTCAAATGAGGAAAATTATGTCATTCAGCAACTAGATAAATGGGAATATTATTACGGATACCTTTTTCATATTACTCATAACAGCAACTTTTAAAAAACATTTGAAGAGAAAATGACGTCACTATTTAAAACATCGCATTTTTACTCATAACGATATTAGGTACGACTCTGTTATCCCGTCGAGAAATTTCGCCAAATTATACAAATCGCTAAACTAATAGCCAAATTATACATATTGACATAATTTTTATTTTAAATAACGAAAAAACAAATAATTAGTAGAATATTAATAAAAAAATCGAAATAAAAATCACTTAATGATATTTTAAACACATGAATCGTATTTAATGTCATTGAATGTGACATTCACGATCATCCATTATTGGCATTTAATCTTATAGTTTGGCGATAATTTTTTAGGTCGGCGGGATAATCTTTAGTACCCGATATTGCATTTCAATATTTCTTTTCATTATGGACACTGAGATTGAGATTTTACTTTCAGATGACTTCAGTTAGTAAAAATAATGTCACAGTAAAAATGAAATTAGTTTTTTTTTTTAATAAAACTATTTTTCTGTGAGTGCATAAAAAATAAAATTTCTGTATTTCGCCGTCACTCAAATTACAATTTTAACTGAAGGTGTGCGAATATTTGCATGCAAAATTGTAACTGGCACACTTGACATTTACTTTGTAAATATATTTATTATATATTGATTCAATAATGTAATTACTTTTGCTTTTTTTAAACCAAATCGATCGGGTCTTTTAAACATTTCATTCGTCGAATTCGACGGGATTCCACTCGTTTTATTGTTAAATTGCATTTCCTTTTACTCCGAGTCTATAAAAAAGCGTTTAAACTAAAGAAAAAATCCGTTTTTGATGAATCTAGTCAATGAAGAAGTAGCACGTCAAATTGTATCTCTTTATTATTCCGCAATTCCAATGTCTCAGAGAGAAATTGCTATTCAATTGGGTATTTCACGCGGTTCTTTTTTCTATTATATTGATAAACAGAAGAAAAATGAAGTTAGTTCATTGCAATCTAAACGCGGTCGCCCTTCTAAAAAACCTCTATCGATTTTTTTCCCTCTAATCGGAGGCGAAACTAAATTCTGCAATGGCAGAATCTACATTCAACTTGTTTAAGTATATTTTTTTAGAATATGAATTAATAATTAGTCAGTTGAAAATCTGATGAAGTAAATTTCTTTTTTAATTTTTCAGCGAGTACTTTTAATTTATTACAGTGTATATTAAACGTGGCACCTATCGGAAACAAAAAATTCAGCTCGCAAATTTGAGTAATTTTTTAAATAAATTTGCACCGGCCCTCGGGTCAGTCCAAGTATGGTGGAAAACCGAAGCGTAAAAAGTAAGCGGCCTAAAGATTTATTAAAAAAGAATAGTTGTTGATTAGTGAAAAAGAAACATTAGGCACGAAAATTCCAATGAAAAAGTTATCACAATTTGAAATAAAATTCTAGACATTTACAGCTATTTAATGAAGCTGGTATTTATAATTTTTATATTTTTTTTCTTCAAGTGCTTGTTTTTAAAAATAAATACTATGAATAATATAAACACAACCATTTCAGCTCCTGCTCTGCTTTCATTCTGATAAAAGTAACGAAGTAAGAATTTGATAGCAATTATTAGATTTCAACATACAGAAAAAGATATCGCGTACATCATAAAAATAAAATACATATGCTAAAAGTTATGATTGCAAATATAAAAGCTCAATAACTTTTAAACCTTTCCGGCACGGGTAAATTTTGTAGTAAAATGAGTAATAATCGGCTGCCACCGGAATTTGCAAACGACTTTTTTAGATATTATGAGCTCCTTAATTTAACCTTTTATTGTAAAAGGAAGATTTTACTAAAATATTATTGGTGCCGTTTGCAAGTTTGGAATAAAAATTAAGTATTCCGGACCGGGCACAGTGTGCTGGAAAGGGTTAATAAACAAATTGTAACACATGCACAAAAAATAGGGATATTTTCGAAGAAATAACCGTAAAAGCAAATTTTCATAAAAATTAAAGAGTGTACATGATAAATAAATATCACGAGATATCAACTATCACATACGCAAGTGCTTTTAAAAAAGTTCTCTATAAAAGCGATTTATTTTCCCATATTTTATAATTTACTAGCAGTTACCCGTGACTTCGTTCACAAAACATTTAAAGAAGAAATAATTGATCAATCAAGCAAAAAATTTCGATGATGAAAAGCATGTGTAATTAACTTTGTATCGCGAATTTATGGTAAAAAAACTTTTGATAATCCCTATTTGCTAATTTGTTTGCTGGTCAAAATTTTCCTTTCAGCGATTAATACTAATAGATAGAAACATTCTTGAATTCTTTTGTTCAGCCCTGTAGTTTTCCAAGTGCCTTTAATACACGAAAGTATCTTTCTAAAATTTATTTCAAACAAAAATATTTCTTATTACTACCTAAATTACATTTTCAGAAATTATCATCCGAAGACAACCTTGTATCCAGTTCTTTGCGGGACCCTGTTTATCATTTTATACATATACTACAAACATTTCTTAGTTTACTAAATGCAGTTCAAAATAAAAATGAATATTTTATTTTAAAACCACCTTTAAGTAAATTACGCTCATATTCAGTAACCTTTCCGAGATCTTTTGTGTAACCCTGTATATCTAAATTTAACTATTTATACTATTACCATTTATACTCTCCATTTAATATGCATACATTTAGCGAAACTTAAAAGCACATATCATAATTCAAAATGCATTTCATCCATGCAACAGTCATCATCCATGATATACAGTACTTCGGATAGAATATATATATAATATTTGAAATCTTTTGTGGGTCCCTGTAAATGCTATGCACTTCGTATTATGCATGAAATAACTTACATTAAGCCTCAACATATATCAATTTGATTATACATGAAATCGTTTACCATAATTAAAATATGTCGGAAACTGTTCCTCCCTTTATTCCTATGCAATGGAATTCTTCTGTCTGACCCTGTAAATGAATAGTAAGTGCCCTTTTCACTACATACTTTACAAAATGCATATTTTAGTGCACTTTGTAAATGCATATAAATTTGAATATGTTCTACAGGCTGTAACATCGTTAAATTTAATTAAAACGATTTTTCCCCATAATGCTGTAATATAAGGAAATTTTTTGACTATCCCTGTAAATAAACTAATCATGATAGAAACTTTATTTTCAATAGGTATTCGTGCTAGGTAAACGTTAAGAACGTCCAAAAATTTCATGGAAATCGGAGTATATTTACGAAAGTTAGAAAGCGACCAGACAGACAGACAAACCGAAAGCATAATAACTTTTCAACTTTGTTCGAAAGTGTTAAAAAATCGAGCCAAAAATATATTAATCAGTGATTTTATTTTCCACCTTTTCCCCACAAAAAATTTCTTCCATTGATAATTATGAGTTTTAAATAAAAATATTCATTTGTATGAAACTTATAACTTATTAATTAGTATAAGTAAAAAATATTTCTGATTCATTTTAAATATGACGTCATTATTTATCTCGCTCCATTATCTACTGATATTCATACCCCTTGTATTTTTAACGACTGCTATAAAGTACCTGTTTTATTTCAACTATGACGTCACATTTTCATGAGTGAACCATTTTATTAAAAATATAATTCTTTTTCATTCTTTTTACTTTTAATTTATGTCACCATATTTTACACAAAAATTCCCATTAACTAAACAAATATCCTTGCTAAATGTATTATAAAAAATACACCTTTTATTTTTATTTCAAACATGACGTCATATTTATTTTCTTTTAAATTATTTTATTATAGTTTTTCGCGTGGAAGTTTTCTATTAAAAATTCATTGCCGCTGAAAAATTATTATTCCAATTTTTTATTTTCTTGGCAACAGGAAAGGAAAATGGTTAAATTTTATCTGAAAAATGCCTATTGATTTTGTATGAAAAATAATTAAATTTTGAATTATTAAGGAAAATATTTGAATAAAATAAATAAAAATTACCCTATTATTTAATCCGGACTTCTAACTTTACGTCTGCAAAATTTCAAAGCAATCGGTTCAGTAGTTACGGCGTGAAAGCGGAACAAACAAACAAACAAACAAACAAACAAACAAACTCACTTTCCGATTTATAATATTAGTAAGGATTTTTCGTATCTATAATAATAAAGAGACAAGTATGTTTGTGTGTCAGCGCTGTTCTGAACAGACCGCTGCATGTAGAGTTACAAAATTTGGAGGGAAAGTACCTCTATACATGTAGTTTTGCACCTCGAAGCCCGATTTTTGATTTTTTTGACTAGAAGTTTTTTATTTAATTTTTTAGGCGATTTTTAGCGCTCTTTTTATGTTTCGAGGTGATTTTTCCACATTAGTGAAAGGTATAACGGTTTCATTCTTTTCACTCAATATATTATTTTTTTTCTCTTTTCAATAAAGTTTATTCGGAATTCGTGCGGTGATTTTTGAATTTTTAGCGAATTTTTTATTGCAATTTTTAGCATTTTTTCGCATTTTGCGGCTATTTTTTGACAATGATAAAAACAAAATTGATTCAAACTTTCAGCCTCATAAACTAAATTTTGTCTGCTATGATTTTTCAATTTCAATGATTTTTAATGCGATTTTCGATGTGATTTTTAGCGATTTTTTTTTTTTTTTTTTTTTTTTTTTTTTTTTTTTTGTACGTTTACCATCGATTTTTTGTCATTTTTGTGAAAATTATAGTTTTTTGTATGCATCATGATCTTATCTATTCTTGATTTGCATGTAAGAAAAGCAAAAAAACATAAAATTAACGAATGAGCAATAAAGTTATTAATTAGGATATTCGCAGTAATCTATAATAATAAAAAGATAAGTATGTTTGTGTATCAGCGCTGTTCTGAACAGACCGTTGCATGTAGAGTTACAAAATTTGGAGGGAAGGTACCTCTATACATGTAGTTTTGCACCTCGAAGCCCGATTTTTGATTTTTTTGACTAGAAGTTTTTTATTTAATTTTTAGGCGATTTTTAGCGCTCTTTTTATGTTTCGAGGTGATTTTTCCACATTAGTGAAAGGTATAACGGTTTCATTCTTTTCACTCAATATATTATTTTTTTTCTCTTTTCAATAAAGTTTATTCGGAAGTCGTGCGGTGATTTTTGAATTTTTAGCGAATTTTTTATTGCAATTTTTAGTGTCTTTTCGCATTTTGCGGCTATTTTTTGACAATGTTAAAAACAAAATTGGTTAAAACTCTCAGCCCAATGAACTAAATTTTGTCTTTTATGATTTTTCATATTCAGTGATTTTTAATGCGATTTTCGATGTGATTTTTAGCGATTTATTTTTTATTTTTTATGCGTTTAGCATCGGTTTTTGTAATTTTTGTCAAAATTAGTTTTTTTATGCATCATGATCTTATCTATTCTTGATTTGCATGTAAGAAAAGCAAAAAACATAAAATTAACGAATGAGCAATAAAGTTATTAATTAGGATATTCGCAGTAATCTATAATAATAAAGAGACAAGTATGTTTGTGTGTCAGCGCTGTTCTGAACAGACCGCTGCATGTAGAGTTACAAAATTTGGAGGGAAGGTACCTCTATACATGTAGTTTTGCACCTCGAAGCCCGATTTTCGATTTTTTGATTAGAATTTTTTTATTTAATTTTTAGGAAATTTTTAGCGATCTTTTTATGCTTCGAGGCGATTTTTTCATATTAGTGAAAGGAATACGGTTTCATTCTTTTCACTGAATATAGTAATTTTTTTTTCTCTTTTCAATAAAGTTTATTCGGAATTCGTGTGGTGATTTTTGAATTTTTAGCGAATTTTTTTAATGCGATTTTTAGTGTTTTTTCGCATTTTGAGGTTTTTTTTTTTTCAGAATTATAAAAATAAAATTTTTTCAAAAACTAATTAACATAATTTTGTCTGGTATGATTTTTTAATTTGTCAATTTTGTTAATATTACAGATTTTTGTATGCATCATGGTCTTATATATTTTAAATTGCATGTAAAAAAGGCAAAAACCATAAAAGTAATGAATTAGCAGTAAAGGAATTATTTTGAATATCCACAGTAACCTACACTAATAAAATAACTAAACGCTCTGTCTGTGTGCATGTATGCTTTTGTGCGATGGCTAACAAAATCTACCTCACGTACGAGGCTCAAAACTTTCTCGAAAGTCCCCAAAGTCTCTCTTGATGTATCTGAGACTCAGATTTTGAAAAATCTAATTATTACTTGAGTAGTTCCTCTCCCGTTTCCCATTGCAGTCCTTTTGAACATTTTTACCGCTAAATATTATTTGTTCATTTTTTAAACCAATTTTTCACACAGTCAGTTTCAGATAACGTAATTTCACGTATTTCGAGTTAGGGATAAAATCACAAATTTCATGTTCCTTTAATATTATTATCTGGGAACCGTGCAACGAGGGCGGGTCTGCTAGTAAATTCAATAAATTCGTACATTAACAATGTTTTTTAACCTTAAAAAATTTTCTAGTAATTTTGATTCATTATCATTTGATCGAAAATTTTCCTTTTACTTATTAGCATATCATGACCGCTTACAATATTTTTCTAAAAACTTTGGCAAGCGGATGTGAAAAAATTCACCATCCTCTAAACTAGTGGTACGTCACACCGGGGAGCAATTTTATACTGTAATTTATACATTTGTCGTCAATGTTTTTTGGAAAAATTATGTTTCAAACTAAAATTACATGCGCATTTTTTAATTTTTTAAAAAGTAAGTTTTATGTTAAATAGTAAAAAACTTTGTTATTTAGGGAAATAAGGTGCTACTGTCCATAGCCAAATAAGTATTGCAATACTTTTGAATAGCCCTGTATTTGATCCGTCGGTTGATATATATGTATATATATATATGTGTGTGTGTGTGTGTGTGTGTATATATATATATATATATATATACTGCATAATAGGAAAATTTAGTTTAGCAAGAAAATGCCTAACCGGTTTAAATTTCTCTTTCACCATTTTATTCTAATGGATGGAAAATACTTGAATACTTTTGTTCAGCCCTGTAATTTACCTAGTACCTTTATAACACGCCAGTATTTCGTTAAAATTTAATTCAAACTAAAACGCTCTTAAAACTACTTAAACCACATTTCCTGAAATTATCATTTATGGGTGACTATGTAGCTAATTCTTTGCGCGATCCTGTATATCATTTTATCTATATTCTACAAACTTTTCTTAGTAAACTGAAAATAGTTCATCGTAAAAATGCATAACTTATTTAAAAACCACTTTTAAGTTAATTACCCTCACATCCAGTAACCTTTATGAGCTCTTTTGTGTAACTCTGTATATCAACTATAACATTTATAGACACCATATAATTTTCAGACATTTAATAAAACTTAAAAACGTATATTATAATTAAAAATGTATTTCATCCATTCATCAGCTATCATCGATAATATACAGTACTTTGTATAAGAATATAAGATTTAAGATATTTGTGTGTCCCTGTAAATGCTATGCACTTCATAATATGCGTTAAATATTAAGTCTCAGCGGCGTATACTATCAATTTTATGATACTTAAAATCGTTTAGCATAATTAAAATATCTTGCAAACAATTCCCCCCTTTATTATTGTATAATGGAATTCTTTTGAGTTGCCCTGTAAATGAATAACATCTATTATTTTCATGCATATTTTACAGAATGCATATTTTAGTGCACTTTGTGAATCCATGTAAATTTGAATATGTTTGACAAGGTGTAACACCTTTAAAATTCATTTGAAACGATCTTTTCCCTTAGGCCGTAATGTATCGGAAAACTTTTGACTATCCTTGTAAATAAACTAGTCATAGTAGAAACTTCATTTTCAATAGGATTCGTGCTAGAATAAACATCAATAAAATATAAAATTTTCATAGCGATCAGCGTATATTTACGGAAATAAGAGCACGGACAGACGAACAGACAAACCGAATGCATAAAAACTTTTCAACTTTGTTGGAAAGTGTTAAAAAATTGAAATAAAAAAAGAATAATTATATATATATACATGTACATATATATACATATATGTATATATATTTGAATTGACCCCGCTTTTTTTTAATCATTAAAATTTTCCATCATTTTTCTGCTTGTCGTATTTTATAATTTTCGAAATTTTTTCAATTATTTATTGATTGAGCTTCGTATTTCTATTCACTCTGTCGTACAATACTTGAAAAACATCTACAGTTGTAATTACTTAGAACTACATTAGCTTACAGTCTGAAACATATTTAACCTAAAAAATATTTGAAATATCTAAAGAAGGCACAATCAACTTTATAAAATTTGTGAATTTTAAACATTATCGGAAAATTAAATTAATAGATATAGACCGGTAGGCGATGGTACAAACAATCACCTCATCGAGTTCAAGAATGAAAACTAGGATTAGTTAAATCTCGATTCATATAGTAAAACTCAATCGGTCTGCCAAGTCATATCTTAATGGGAAACACCTAAAAACCTGTTTTTAGTGGTTGACTCGTAGGTTTACCATTGTTCTTTCCTGCACCCGAAAATCTGAAAACATGGAGGGTTTGGAATAGGAAAATTTAATGGTAAACTTATGAGTCAACTGCTAAAATCCTGTTTTTGGTGTTTTCCATCAAAATATGACTTGGCAGACCGATTGCGTTTTAATATGCAAATCGAGATTTAACCAATCCTATATTTTCATCCGTGAACTCGATAAAAGACTTGAAGCTTTTATATTGCATTGAGTCCAAAATTCCGTTAATACATGTAGCTACACCGTCTCAAATTGCAATAATGATCAAATAAATTTTTAAAAATTAAATGTGTTTTCGCATTTTAATTGCTAAATAAAATAAATAATAGAAATTGAGATTTTTTAATGCAAATTTATATGCTAATTTAAGACGATTCAGCACTATCTATTGACGAAAATTCAATTTTTTTCAAAGCTTACAGTACATGAAATGTAAAAGCCATCAGATGTAAATGTCACTCGTTTATGATATTCATATTTATTATAGTTAATGAATAAGTTAAGTATGAAATTGAGGATTTTATTTCTGGACACCCTGTATTTAGACTACATTATTTCGGAAGTACATCTGCGAGTATGGAACCAAGAAGTTCAACACTACTGTCGTGATTTTCTCTTGCAAATATTTTCCACTGTTCACTTTTTAGAATTTCGCGAGCATTTTCTTTGAAGTACTCCTTAGCACTCTGACTTATTTCATCTTCTTGGTACAACTCGGAAAATTTAATAACATCACACACCCACTCCACAGACAGATTCCTCCGGATAAATTCTGAACATATTCCTTTAATGTCCTTTATATCATATTTATCAGCTGCGGCATAATAAGATAAAACATTTTCGGTTGTTAACTCCTCGATGTCTCCCGAGTACATATAGCTGACAATGGCTTCCAGTGTTTTCTTTTCGACGTCTTCTATACATACTTCACCGGTTTGGCTTTCCTTTGTATTATGATTAAACATAGCGGCGAATACAGAAGATCTGGCCTTAAGAATCATCCGGTGGGCAAGAATATTTTCCTCATTTACTTTCAATTTGCAGTCAGTTCCCTCTGCCTTTTGATAGACGCCTTTCAAATTATCACTTATTTCCTGATAACGACTGAATAATGAACCTAGAAAAGGTACATAAAAATATATATAAGAATTAATTGTATCAAATTTAAATTCTTAATGCAAGGAGTTAAGTAAATGCACTGGTAAAGTAAGAGAAATGATATATGACAAGGCAAATAAATTTTCTATGACGAAATTTTCTCTGTCAAGTCAAAATTATAATCTGTCTCACATCAAGTTAAAAGAATGGATTTTTGTTCAGGACGTCGAGCATTTCAATAGATTTAGACTGTTTTACCTGAAATGTGATAACATTACAATATCATATAATGGAGGTACAAAATTAGGGCCGTAGCTAGAGGGGGGCTAACCCCCCACACACACACACACACACCTAAATTATTTCGAGCCTCCCACGGAAAAGATTCCAAGATCACTAAATGAATTTATGTTCTGAAAATCCAAATGAAATTCTATTCAAAACTATTAATTTAGTTTTGAAGCCCTTTCATAGTTTTGCAGAAATACTAAATTGTAACTAATATAAGTGTTTCAACACTCGCTCATCCTACTTCCACATAGGAAGCTAACGAGATGTTTAATATTGCACTAGTTATACACTCGAATGTTTCATCATTATATTCTTTTCTAAGCATAAAATGAAGTTATTACAACAGTTTAATAAGAAACATAGTACCTACAGTGCGAATATGCACTAATTTATCTTTGTGCGTCAGAGAGAGAGAGAGAGAGAATATGAGTCCCCCCCCCCTACATTTTCGTGAGCCCTTCCCCCAAATTATTCACTTCTAGCTATGGCCGTGTACAAAATTCGTGCGTAAAATGAAACAGGCTGCCAAATGTTGTACTATTTTACCATTGCTCGTGATAGATTTCACACAAAGCAGTCTACATGCACTGTAAAAAGAGATTAATCTTTCTTAACCTACGAAAATATAATAATAACCTAACCATGAACGAAAAAGTACAATAACCTACTCCGAGCTAACCCGATTCGAGAAAAATTCTTTATCAAAATTAGCCTTACAGACCATTTTCAAGATTCACTGTGTTAACCACAATTCAAAAAAAATTCGTAAATAAAAAAGTCACGAACAAATGCGGACGTGAGTTTTAAAACTCGGCTTATCTATTTTTTTTTAATCCTATGAATCCTATCCTATTTTAATCTTATCAATCCTATCAATCTATTTGTTGATAAACCTGCCTACAAAAAGCCCCACAACCCGCAAAAAAATCAGATTACTGTGTATTTCTGGCATTGTAAAATCTTGGTTTTCAATGAAAACCAATGGACGCAATCAGAGGTTTATCGCGATTTCCCAAGCTTATTTCCAAGATAAGGTGAGGTGAGTTTTGAAACACAATTCCTCAAATATATTTTCGAGATTCATCGAGTTATCTGGGTGATTCTAAGATAAGAGGTAATTTGTACGCCAATCCGTTTAAAACAGATTTTTTATTCTACATGTTGCTATTTTTTGCAATGAGTCGCATCATCTTAATATACTTTATTAAATAACATCACGATTGAATGCTTAATTAAAACACATTTTTCTGAAATTTCTTACAAAGTCTAAAAAAGTCTCTCCCCTGGCATGTCCCCTTGCCGGTTTCAATTTAACTTTCAAACAATACATATATTTTTTCCATCAGATGCTTAGCTAAAGTATGTTTAATTGGAATTTAAGTAATTATACTTACGTATTATAAAATAAAAAATAAAATAATTTTGTTAATTTCAAATAATTTTTAAAATTAACTTTTGTCCCGCTTTTTTTTTGAGTATCGACCCTGTCAAATTTTGTTCGCTGAAACAAATATAAATTCAAGGATGGCTATATCGGAAGTAGCGCTTAAGGACATCTATCGGCTTGAAGTTAGCAATACTAAACGCGCAAGCCATTTAAGCGTCGCCAATTTTAGTTGTTGCGACGCGACCGTGCGGTGTAGTGGTTTCGCACAGTGATCGTGTATCTCCCCTGGTAAGTCATAAAACTTATAATATTCATTTAATTCAATTGCATTTACTGCCCTAATTAAACAATACGGTAATAATCAAAGTGAAATACACAATTAACCCAAAAACTAATTCAGTCAGTTAAAAAATTTGAATTTACATGAAAATGTCTCTCTCCTGCCGTATTTCCCCTGGCAAGATAACTATCAAGGGAGCAAGTCACTAACCAGAAAAAGTTATAAAATATGTATAAAGTGACTTGCCCTTATATGAAAAAGTAAATAAACGGGACAAAAATCATAATTTAAAGGTTTTTGATCAAACTCAAACTTTTCTTTTTGGCCGAATCCTCTAAGTTTTTGAAACCTCTTATCGTAGAATCACCCATCTACGATTCGAGAAAAATTTTCTATCAAAAGTAACCTCACAAACAAATATATTTTCGATATTCACTGATTAACCACCCCTATTAAAAAGAATCTCTATGAAATCTGTTTGTATTTGACCCAAAATTCCGTAGGGAATCTGCAAGTATTTGGCCAAATTTGCAGATATTTTAAAGACTACCTTAAAAAATTCTGCAGATATTTTTTAAGTAAAGCTTAATCTGTAAAAATTTTTCAGGATTTATATAAAATGCCTGAAGAAAATGAAGATTTCTTCAGATAATCTAAAGATTACTTTTAGCGGGAAAAATACAAGAAAAAAATCTGTTAAAAAAAAAAAAAAAAAAAAAAAAACTTACGAACAAATATATTTTCGAAATTCATCGAATTAACTACTATTCGAGAAATATTCTTTATCAAAAGAAACCTTAGAAACCAATATATTTTCGAGATTCAGATATTCATGAAAACTAAATTCATTTTGGTGCCACTGATACCCGTAATCATATCAGATTTATTTTGATAATACATTAATCAATTTTCTAAAACTGGAATATCGGTTTTTAATATCTTTTCGTTTTTCAACTAAACATTTTCAGCTGAGTAATATGATTTATACATGCAATAGCAGAACAATAGTATTAATTTTGATATTAATATTGATAATTTTTTAGGTTTGCCGTAAAATTATATACTTGTTGCATATGAAAATGTTTGCGTTATGATTGAATAGCATTCAAAAGCCAATATTCCCAGTTTGTGAAAACTTCTTACTCCACCATAATGCATTGATTCCCGAAACAGTTTTCGAAAATCAGTAGCAGGAACACAAACTTTGTTTTGAGGTAGATTTCGTATGAAATACTACCTATTGCAATCGCTCCTATGCTGGAATTTCTGAAAAATTTTTGCAGATCATGACCTCTAGACCTCAAACTTACCATCAGTAGAAAAGTTTATACATATAATATACATCACTTTTTTATGGACACGATAACTTCTATAATTCTGCTTCCATCTCCTCCAAACTGATACATAAAATCAAGGGATATAAAATCTCGGTTGAGTTCGTTAATGGACAAAATCGGACGAAGGGGGTGGAAATAGGGAGGTTTTTTGTGAAAACCGAAAAAACGCCATAACTTTTTAATTAAAATAGATATCGGATCAGTTTAAAGTTTATATTACTTCAAAATAGCATTAAATTTGGCAAATTAGTATTAATTTTAATATTAATACTGATAATTTTTTAGGTCTGTCGAAAAAATACACTTGTTGCATATGAAAATGTTTACTTTATAATTGAATAGCATCCTAAAAGCCGATATTCAAAGTTTGTGAAAACTTATTACTCCACCATACCATAATGGATTGATTCCCAAAACAGTTTCCGAAAATCAGTAGCAGGAAGAGAAAGTTTGTTTTTATAAATGCTTCTTTAAGAAAATATATTGGTTTTTGAGATTTCTTACGATAAAGAACGGTCGCGGATAACTCTTAGTAGGTTATTGTACATTTTCTGTCGTGATTTTATTTTTATTATTTTCTCACTAAATTAAGAGATATTTATCTTTTTTTCTAGCATGAAAGTTAAAAATATCTTAAACATATAGCAACATCTTTTCGTTAAATCAACAGTTAAAGAGGAATAACGGAGTTCAGATGGGATTATGACATGCTGCGTTTATCTTATAACACGATACAGTCGAACCTCGTTAACATGAACCTCAAGGGGAATGAAAATTTTGTTCATGTTAACAATAATTCATGTTATCAGTATCATATTTTTGTATTCCTCTTTGTAGGGGACTGTGAAAACAGTTCATGTTAAAAGTAATTCATCTTAACGAGGTTTGATTGTAGTATTGTATAGTAGAGTTCACGTCAGACGCATCTCTAATGTTAAAGTCCAAAGTTTGCCTTTTAATTACTTAGGACTCAATCATCGGATTCGGACGAAATTGACAAGGCGAAGTGTCCTACTTTAGACCTCAAAGTTTGCAAAAAATCATCCAGATCCACTGATTAATTATGGAGATCCAGAACCACTGTTTTGTCACTTTTTTCTCGTGAAACAAGAAAAAAAGACAAACAACTCAATTACAACTCGAACCAGGAAACATTCAACGATGTATAATAGCTTGTTCGAAAGCTTTTAATTTAGGTAATGAATAAATAAATTGAGACTCTAGTTTCCTACTTAAAAACTGTTTTTATATTGAGCTGTTTCATTTTTTAAACAATAAACTTTGCATGTTTTAATGAATAAATAGATTGAGATTGGTTTGCTAATATAAAAACTAATTTTATATTGTGCTCTTTTATTTTTTAAATAGTGACGCGCCAGATGTTTTATTGAATAAATAGATTGAGACTACATTGAGATTACACTATGTGCTTTTATTTTTTTTAAATGACGCGTAGTATGCGTTATTGAATAAACGGATTGAGACTCGGGTTTCCCATAAAAAATCTTTTTATATTGTGTTCGTTATTTTTCAAACAATTTCTCATCTATTATTTTACACCAGAGTGTAACGAGCATTTTACTTTACAAGATTCTTTTTATCTTCTATACAGGGTGACCCAGAAATAATGGGACAAACTTTAAGGGGAGGTAGAAGTCATCACAAGGATTCAGATTTACATTGCAACCCACTGTCGGAAACACTTTCCTGGCGCAGTAGTGACGACACAAAACACATGAAATAAAGGCCACGAACAGGGAGAGAAAGCATGTTTATTAGTCTTAGTGCTGCAAAAGTGCCGGGATAACACTGGAAAGTTCTGAGGGACTAGTTCCTGAATCATATGATTCTTTTTATATTGTTTAATGATATTGAAAACTGTTGAACGACTCAAGTTAACTGTTTCAGCAGTTTTTCTAATAGATTTTCCACGTTCAATATGTAAATTAATAACTAATTTTCGAATTTCAGGCGAAGTTTCTTTTCGTTTAGCATTCATGGCTAAACAGAGCTAAAAAACACAAAAATTCCAAAACAAACTGGAGAGAAATACTGCAGACGATTTTATAAATTATTGCCAATTGCTTTTAAGTAAAAATAAAACCCCCAAAAATATTTTTATTGCTTATTTCAGACGATTTTTGTTGCATATATAATGGTGTCCCATCACTTATGTGAGCTATTTTTTGCTCCGTTTTAAACATTTGTATTTTTATTAAATTAATATTTTAATATTTTGACAAAATGTATGTTATGTAATAATCTTTACTAAATTTAAGTATGAAACACACCTACAAAAAAAATGTGTACATGTTTTTTTAATTTATTTGATTAGTTTCCTTTTGTAAAGCACAAGTGTCCCATCACTTATGTGAGACACTGTACATTGGAGTAATATTATCTAAAAATATCAGGTAACCAAAAAAGTTCAAGCGGTTTTTGAGAACAGGTATTTTTGTTGCGTAGGCATGGTCATACGTACCGATTCTGATGACATCATTTATGTGCATTGCCTTTAAATTGCAATCAGTAGAGAGTTGTTTAACGTATTACGTTTCGCTACCAGATTTGTAGGAAGAACAATCGTTGACAAAGGAGATTGAGGCCTATTTTGCTCTATAAGTTCAAATTAGGAAACAAAGCTGCAGAGGCTGCTAAAAGAATGTGTTTGGAGAGACTTCAGTGAGTGAATGGACCGCTCAAAAGTGGTTCAGCAGATTTTCGTCTGGAGATGACAGCCTCAAAGACAAGCCCAGTGTTGGTCGTCCATCCATCTTAAACCAAGTCTGCTGGAAAAGGAAATCAAACAGAATCCTGATCTAACAAGCCAGGAGCTTGCGCAAAGGTTTGGAGTATCTGACGAAACCACCCGATTGCATCTTCATAGCCTTGGGATATCGTGGAAACTTGGGTTCCATATGTCCTGTCCGAGGAAAACAAGCTCCAACGATTGAACATCTGCTTGTCATTGGTGTCATGCCACAATTAGCTTGAGCCATGTTGAGCTTAAGCCGCATGGTAGGCCTCCCCACCTTGTTGAACATCTGTCACGCCACAACAAAGCCTCTTTCCTGGATCAGATATTGACATGTGACAAGAAATGGGTAATGTATGATAACCAAAAGAAAACATCATTGGTCGACTTCTGGTTCCGTCTCATTGGTTGCTAAACCGGACATCCATCAAAAAAAAAAGATAATGCTGTGTATTTGGTGGACTAGCGCTAGAATAGTTCACTATGTATTCTTAGAAAGCAGGAAAACAATCACAACCGAAATCTACTCGTCGCAGTTAAAAAGGGTTTCAGCTGCTTTGCTCAAAAAGCAGCAAGCGCTGGTCAACGGAAAAGGAGTTCTCCTCCTCCAGATAATGCCAGACCTCATACGGCCAAAGCCAGCAGGAACAGGAACGCAATAAAAACATTGGGCTGGCAAGTTTTGTCTCACCCACCTTACTTCCCGGACATCACCCCATCAGACTATTACTTGTTTTTGGCCATGGATAATCACCTGCGGGAACAGCAGTTCCAAACCCAAGATGATGTCATAAAAACTATAACCCAGCTTTTGGACTCTAAACCAAAAGATTTTTTTCAAAAAGGGTATTTATAAGCTTGTGTCTCGTTGAGAGCACGTAATTAAAGCCAATGGTGATTATTTCAAAGAATAAAATAAGAGTGAGATTTTTGTGGGTCATTTTTTATGCCTGATAAAAACCACACAAACTTTCTTGATTACCTGATAGAAAAAGAAATTTAAACATAAAGTGGAGCAACTGATTTGCTAATACTTGAGCATTTAAACATTTTACAACTAAATTCACATACAATAGACAGAATTGCCAACGTCTTGTTTTACCATCAGTATTTTTCAATAAAAATTTTTGTTTTATTTAATTATCAAAGCGAAATGCTAAAATAAAAATTTATGTTGGTAGTTAGAATTAGAAACAACAGTTAAGTTTTTTATCCCATGATTGTGTGTGATGCAAGTTACATTCAATGTGCATTAAAATTTATCCTATACATTAGTGTCGCAAAAAAAGATTTAAATTTTAAGATAAAAAAAGACCCACAGCAAAACATTGCTGTATTGCAAAACCATAAATGTTGTTGGAACAATGCATGTAACATGGAAAATGCCAGTATACAACTCATGAAAAGCGTACAGATTTTAATAGCAAAAATTTTAGAAATTACAGTTAAAAAAATGTTTTGTTGAAATTGCAAGTTTTTAACATAGCAGCCTTTGCAAACGATTATGGATTTCATTCAAAAATATTTATAGCAAAGATAGTAACATAGCTCAGCTTCCTGCATGACTGCCTCAGTCCTGATGTCACCTGTAAGAGACACAAAACACTGCTTTAATTAATTGAAATGTTTCTAGAATTGTTCAAATTACTTCTAGATTTTTTTAAATAGATGGGTAGACAGAGGGTACATATCATAAGCATTGATGAAATGACAGTCAAATCTTTTGAATCGTATTATCAATTTTAAACTGGTTTGTGTGGCATCTCTCAGTATTTATCTCAGGACTGAGGAGGTTAAAGCATCGTTGCAGCTGCTGGGGAAGTTCAGGACATTCCTGGTGTTTTCTGGAGAACATTAGATCTTCCATGCACTGGAGATGCGCCTGTATGCATCAGGGCCCAGGTTCGTAATTTCGAACACCTACTTTGATGACGATCGTTGTTTCTTTCATGTTCTTTTCTCTTATTTTTCTGCTGTACTAAGGATAATAAAGATATTTTCTCTTCTTATTCGTATCCTGTCCTTCTTGCGCTTTATGCCATCACTACCGCGCCAAAAAGTGTTTCCGACCATGGGTTGCTATACAAATCTGAATCCTTGTGATGTCCCCTACCTTTCCTTAAAGTTTGTCCCAACATTTCTGGGACACTCTGTATATGAGCAAAATTTTTCGGTAAATATTAAGCAAAAGTATTTTTATAATTTGAAGCTAGCAATTACAGATAGGAAAATAAAATATAGCTATTAAAATAACTTACCGGTTACGCTTCGCCTTTCACTGCTTTTCAGAGTGCAGATTACAGTCAAATCATTTGAAAGAGTAAATTCGGACTTCCTTTTAATTAAATCTGACCTCGACAATACTTTAGAGTATCCTCTTCCATAACAACTCAGGCTGAAATTGTGCGAAATTTGTTTAACGATGTCCGTTTTACCATCAAGCGATTTTATTCTTATTGAACAGTCCGCATTAACAGGATAAGTTTCCGCCGTTTTCGCAATGTACAGATTTATCCATCCTTGTGACGAATCTTCAGTGTCACCATTAGGGTAAATCCATATCTCCCAAGATGACACGGAGAAATAAAATTTAGGGCTTTTAAAATAAATATTGACTTCCTCGGTTAGTGGAAAAAAGTCTTTTATATTCCATTCAAATTCTACTTCACCTCGAGTCTGAAAAAGTTCCCCTGTCTTCCTCGACGGCATGGAAATTCAAGTGTAGAATCAGTTTTCAGAATGAAACTCATTTAGAATGGATACCTGATAAATAAAAAAAAAATGTATGTGAAGCATCTAATCTTTATTCTTGAACACATTTTATTGCAAAAATGTTCCTGGACAGTTTGGCGAGGCCATGTGTTTGAGATATTTTTATTCCCTAAAATATTTTCCTTGCTTACGTTTAACGCTAGCATTCAAAAATGATTTCTCTTTATTTCTAATTTAAGTGCAATCGTCATCCACGCAAAAATATTTTATATTGATATTTTATTAGATAAATGCCTTTCCTGTGTAATCTAAAGTCAGACATTCATTTAAGCCTGCAATAATCATTAAAAGGCTCATAAATTACATTTCACATCTGTCTGCAAGTCATAAATTATTCAGGATGTTAGATTTTCTGTAATCAGAGATAGGTTTGCCCTTTTATTTCACTTGACAGCCAAATGTAACACTACTTCTTGGCGGTTATCTCGATCAAATTTTTTGAATTGATTCCAGCCAAACAATTCCATCCAACTGATTTCAGCCAAACAATTCCATCCAACTGATTTCAGCCAATTAGTTTATGATTGGCGTATTGGCTTAACACAGGGATGCAAAAATTTAGGTGCCAGCGGTTAGTCTCTCACCACTCAAATTTAACAGTTTTTTTCGCTGAAAATTTAATAGCATTCTAACAAGAATTTTACACGAAATATTAGACGAAAAAAAAAACGAAATAAATTTAGTGGTGAGAGACTACCTGCTAGCGCCTAGATTTTTGCACGCTTGATTTAACACAAATACAGTGAAACCTACCGAATAAGGGACACCTATGGGACCGGAACTTTTGTCCCTTAAATAGAGGTGTCCCTTATTCGGAGTTTTTTACATTATTTTTAATTCAGAAGGATATAAAAATAACAAAGCATCAAAGGAGAAATTTAAATGTATCTGAAGTGTATAAATTACGTTAATCAGACAAAAAAAAAAGAAAAAAGAATTAATTAATTAAAATTTTCCATTAATTACTAAATTATTAAATTTTTTTGTAGAATTATTGATTTGTATTTTCTATGCATATTATGTACATACAAAAGTATAAAAACATTTGAAAAAAATTTACTTGAAGTAATTAGTCAAAAAGGATTGTTTTGCAAGTTTCAATATTTCTATGGAAATCTTTGAAGTGTTCATTTACCATATTTACAATGCTCTAATACCACCAATATCACCTCCCCCCCCCCCGAGTGCCGAAACTAGCCTTTTTTGCGCCCGGGGCAAACATGGATTTTGATCCCCCCCCCCCCACCTTCCACATATATGCATTCTTTGTATCAAACACATCAAACAAAATCTTAATTTGGCGCCCCCTTCACCTTCTATTCTGGTCGCGCCCGGGGGTCACGTGCCCCCTCTGCCCCCCCTCTAGTTTCAGCCCTCCCCCCCCCCCCCAAAAAAAAAGTATTCCAACGCTTTGCGTATTTTAGGACAACAAATCTCTACACTGCCCTACTCAGCAAGCGGAAAACGTTTTGACTCAGAATTCATTCATTTTTTATTTAAAATGTTTTTAAGTTAAAAATTCATTTTCAACGGAAAAATATAAAATTGGAGCGCTTGACTATAATTTCAATATGGAAGCGATTTGGAATTGAACTGTGTTTTCATTTTTTTAATAAATAAATCACCTATTGAGTTATATGCGATTTTGATCACGTGACAAAGACGTTTTTTACCCTTTCTTGAGTAGTTATTCTTCTTTCGCATGGAAATTTGGTTCAAAACGTCCACTTTGTCAATATTTTCTGTAAAATCTATTGCATTTGAAAAAAAAAAAAAAAAAGAAAAAAGAAAAGAAAAAAAAAAGTGGTCGATTACACATTTTCTGAACAACAACACTTGCTAGCTTCAGGCATTTCCGAATAAAAATAAATTAAAACTTATCGCTAAAAAGTTGCCATTTTTGGATTTGAGAACAGCCTAAAAGCATCTGTAAAGTTCATTATTTCAAAATTTTCTTTCTTTCTCCAATTTCAGAATCTTCCTCACAATTTTCAGCATTATTTTCAATGCGGATAAAGGCATTGATGTTGAATCAGAATTCTGGGTAAATAAATGGCCGTAAATTTTGTCGTACGCCTCTGTATCAACATGACTGTCTGTGTGTTTGATAAGGTCACAAAAATCTGTATTTTTATTTTTCAAAGACTACTTTATTATCTGAAATTCAAAAACCAGTCCCTTTAATCTAATTTTCAAGTGTCCCTTAAATAGAGTGTCCCATATTCAGAGGTAAATACATTACACGTCCTATACCTTGGGACTGGGACCGGAGGTTTTGTCCTTTAAATAGGGGTGTCCCTTATTCAGATTGTCCCTTATTTGGAGGTTTCACTGTATATGCTTGTCGGTTATTAACATACGCAGATTGACAGACTTCGCCTCTGATCTTGCTATTAGTAACAGCTAAAAATTTTACGGGTGGTATACTGGAACCAGGGCCGTAGCTAGGAGTGAACAATAGGGGGGGGGGCTCAAAATAATGTAGGGAGGGCTCATATTTTTAGTCTCTCTTTCTCTGACGCAGAAAGATAAATTAGTAGTGCATATTCACATTGTAGGCAATATGTTTCTTAAACTGTTTTTAATAACTTCATTTTATGCTAAGAAAGGAATAGCATGATGGAAATTTTGAGTGTATAACTGGTGCAAAATTAAACATCATGTAAGCTTCATATATACAGATAGGATAAGAGAGTGTTGAAACACTTATTTTAGATACAATTTAGTAATTTTGCAAAACTCTGAAAAGGTCTTAAAGCTAAATTATATTTTTGAACAGAATTTCATTTGAATTTTCGGAACAGATATTCATTTAGTGACCTTGGAATCTTTTCCAGGGGAGGGGGGGGGGCGCTCAAAATATTTTAGGCGGGACTGAGCCGCCCATAGCGCCCCCTTAGCTACGGCCCTGACTGGAACAAAGCGAGGCGATCACCACAAGAAGAGCCCCTGTTCTTTAAATTACAATTACCTGACAGACATAATTCACGAAACCAAATAATTATATAAAGCAGTTTATAGGTTCATGACCTTCGATGTATACTTCGGTATTAAACCTCGATATACTTCGGTAGGTACACATATACTGTAAAACAAAAGCAAACTCCAGTCTTTTATAATCGTTTCTTGCATCAAGCAATAATTCAGGAACAGTAGTTACATCGAAAGATAATTTATTTGGGTGATTCTACGATAAGAGGTACTTTGTATGGCAATCCGTTTAAAACAGATTTTTTATTCTATATGTTGCTATTTTTTGCAATGAATCGCATCATCTTAATATACCTATTAAATAACATCACGATTGAATGCCTAATTAAAACACATTTTTCTGAAATTTCTTACAAAGTTTAAAAAAGTCTCTACCCTGGCATGTCTCCTTGCTGGTTTCAATTTTACTTTCAAACAATACATGTATTTTTTCCATCAGATGCTTAACTAAAGTATGTTTAATTGGAATTTAAGTATTTATACTTACTTATTATAAAATAAAAAATAAAATAATTTTGTTAATTTCAAATAATTTTTAAAATTAACTTTTGTCCCGCTTTTTTTGTGTCTCTCCCCTGTCAAATTTCGTTCCGCTGAAACAAATATAAATTCGAGGATGGCTATATTGGAAGTAGTGCTTAAGGACATCTATTGGCTTGAAGTTAGCAATACTAAGAGCGCAAGCCATTTAAGCGTCGCCATTTTTAGTTGTTGCGACGCGACCGTGCGGTGTAGTGGTTTCGCAAGGTGATCGTGTATCTCCCCTGATAAGTCATAAAACTTATAATATTCATTTAATTCAATTGCATTTACTGCCCTAATTAAACAATACAGTAATAATTAAAGTGCAATATACAATTAACCCAAAAACTAATTCAGTCAGTTAAAAAATTTCAATTTCTCATGAAAATGTCTCTCTCCTGCCGTATTTCCCCTGTCAAGATAACTGCCAGGGGAGAGAGTCACGGACCAGAAAAAGTTATATGTATAAAGTGACTTGCCCTTAAATGAAAAGGTTAATAAAAGGGACAAAAATCATAATTTAAAGGGTTTTGATAAAACTCAAACTTTTCTTTTTGGCCGTATCCTCTATGTTTTTGAAACCTCTTATCGTAGAATCACCCATTTACAAAACAAGAAACTGAGATAAGTGGTGGTCCCCCTGACTGCAACAAAAACATTTAGTTGTTGTTTGTAGCAAGATCAGTGAAGAAGTGTGTCAATCTGCTTAAATTAATGAACACCAAGCATACATATATGTTAAGAAAATACGCCAATCATAAACTAAGGGCTTAGGCAGGGATCAATTAAAAAATTTGAACGAGGTAACCGTGAAAAAGGAATGTCAAATTCCGCTATCAATTAAAAAGTGAAATAAAAAGGCAAACCTGTCTTTGCTTACAGGAAATCTAACAGCCTGGATAATTAATGAGAAATATCTATTTGAAAACAGATGTGAAATTTAATTTATGAGCCTTTTAATGATTATAGTAGGCTTAAATTAGCTTAAATTAGATGTCTTGCTTTAGATCATGTAAACAAATTTGTAAGGAAAAGTGTTTATCTAATAAAATATCAATAAGGAATACTTTTGCGAGGATGGCGATTGCACTTAAATTAGAAATAAAGAGAAATCATTTTTGAATGCTAGTGGTAAACAGAAGAAAGGAAAATAATTTAGAAAAAGGATTACTGTTCAATAAAAATATAACTCAAATATATGGCCTTGCGACAGGGCCGTAGTTAGAGAGGTGCTGAGCCCCCCCCCCCCCCCCTTAAAACATTTTAAGCTTCCCCTTGAAAACATGCCACGATTTATAAATGAAATTATGTTCTGAAAATCCAAATGAAATTCTGTTCAAAAATCTAATTTAGTTTCGAAGCCCTTAAGTAGTTTTCCAGAAAGACTTAATTGTAACTAAAATAAGTGTTTCAACACTTGCTCATCCTATTTGCACATAGGAAGCTAACATGATGTTTAATATTGCACTAGTTATATACTGGAATTTTTCATCATCCTATTCTTTTCTTGGTATAAAATGAAGTTATTACAACAGTTTAAATTAAGGAACATAATGCCCACAATGTGAATATCCACTAATTTATCTTTCTGCGTTGGAGAGAGAGAGAGAGAGAGAAATACGACACCCCCTCCCCCCTACATTTTCTTGAGCCCCCATCCTGTTATTCACTTCTAGCTACGACCCTGGCCTTAATCGATCTAAACTTCTTTAAAACGAACTATTTTCATAACAAACCACCTTAATCATGTAGTAGTAAGAAGGAGGGGGGATTCAGGATGAAATAAATAAAAAAGGCAATATCCTAAACTTACGACGATTATAATGAGTTCTATGGATTTGCATTTTGCTTTAATCATTAAAATGACAATCAGAATAATGGCTTTACACGGATGCAATCATAGTAAAATATCTCAGCTTTATAAATAAAATTTGCATTTCTTTTTGGGCAGATAACAGACAAATATCGCATATCATTTTAATTCATTTTCAAATAATTTTCAAAAATGAAATTGCATTTGAAATTATTGAGTATTTAATGTGTAATTTATCACATTATTAACTAAGCATAGAACCAAGAGAATGAAAAATTCCATGTCAGTGGGAGAAATTGAGGATTAAAGATTCTGGGTTCGACTCCCAGCTTGAACATTTCTCGCTCTATTGCTTCTATGCTTAGTTAGCAATGTGATAAATCACGTATTAAACAGACAAAAATTCCGAAAAAAAGGCAAAAGATCCAATTAAATGACGTATCGTTTTGTAAAATTCTATTTCATATGGCATTATTACTTTCTTCTATCTTCAATAGAAGAAAGTATTGTAATCGAAATTTTTTAGGCTTCCGGTTTTCGACGGATTTACACGTTTTAGGGGTCAGAGGTTTCAAAAAACATGTATTTACAAAATGTCTGTCTGTCCGTGAGTGTGTCCATGAGTGTGTCTGGTGTATCCGTATGTCGTCATTGTACCCTCAAAAAGTGTATGAAGATATGAATAGAATTGAACCAAATCTTTTATGTATGTTTTTTGCCTGTAGCAAGCAGGACCTCCAATAATTTTGAAACATTCCGTGGAAAAGATGCGCTGTAATAGCGATTTTTGTGCCATTTTAATATTGTACCATCGAAAAGTGTTTGAAATTATGCATAGAATTGAACCAATATTTTGTGTTAGTGTTTGGCTATGGCTGATAGGTCCTCAATGAATTTGAAAAAAATCCGCCAAAAGAGGACACTGTAATACCGATTTTTGAACATTTTTCAATATTGTACCACCGAAAAGTGCATGAGGTTATGCATAGAATTGAACCAATTTTTTGTGGAAGTGTTTGGCAATAGTCATCAGATTCTCCCTGAATTTGAAAAAAAATCCGCTGGAAGGGGGCGCTGTAATCGCGATGTCTGTGCCATTTTCATTATTATACCATCAAAAAGTATATGAAGTTATAGAACTGAACTATTTTTTTTTTTTTTTTTTTTTTTTTTTTTTGTGTGTGTGTGTACGATTATTTTTCGGTATGGCAAGCAGATCCTCCCTGAATTTGAAAAAAATTACTGAAAGGGGGCGG
Source organism: Maratus speculifer (assembly GCA_964019185.1). Taxonomy (NCBI): domain Eukaryota; kingdom Metazoa; phylum Arthropoda; class Arachnida; order Araneae; family Salticidae; genus Maratus; species Maratus speculifer. The sequence goes on along the minus strand of OZ025298.1, from coordinate 285,261,501 downwards.
CGCTGTAGAAGGGATTTCCGCGCTATTTTTATTATTGAACCATCGAAAATAGTATAAAGTTATGTACAGAATCGAACTAAACTTTTTGTGTACGTTTTTGGCTATGGCCAGCAGATCTTCCCTGAATTTGGAGATATTCCGTGGGAAATGAGCATTGTGATAGCACAGCGCTTTTTGTATCATTTTCTCGATTCGTCATCGTTATATTGTTCATCGGCTCCTGCAGAAAAGAGCCATAGTCAGACCTTCCAATTTGATACTTTCTGTGAAAAAAATTAATTTGTAAATGTGTCGAAGCGTTTTGCGCTTGTTGAGCAGAGCAGTTGAGGACGACATTAAAATTATTTTACGAATTTTTAACAATGTTGTAAAAATATTAAAATATTATGTACCGTCCGGTTTATGCTATCGTTTTATATTGTATTAAAAAGTTGTACTGATCAAAATGCCAACTTTGACATAAATTTCTGAAGCATATTCGGTCTTAACCAAAAACGGAAATAGCAGTTCCTATTATACAGTTTCTTCGTAAAATGTATCACAGTTACGTGAAATTTTTCAAAAAAAAAAATTAAACAAGTTGGAAATTAAACGTCAAACGCACAGTAGGGCAAAAACCCAAAAAGCTGGCCAAAAGTCGAAAAATGAAGCTACGATTTAGAGAATTTCGATTGTACAGTTGGCTAGAATAATATTTGGAGAGTCAGAATCTGTATTTAAAAAAAGATTTTTGCTTTGCCCTTACAAGCAGCATCATTTCAAAAATGATGCTTGAAGGAGAATCATTTAGAGCGAACAAAAACAGCAAAACAATAGTTCCTCTAAACGCGTGCTATATTTTATAATATTATCCGATTTTAATGATTTGAAATGGATTCACACTATGATAGTATGTACTTTATTTGCATGTATTACAAAATTTATATTAAGCACGTAAAAATTAATAAATTCATTGTCATTTTTGATAAAAAATTTTAGAATTTTTTTTTATTTTTTTGCTTTTAAACATCAAAAAGTTTAAATGTTCCACAGTGTTCCGCAACGAAATTTAATGGAAATAATAACTTGGGCTATTTTCTAGTGATTCATAAAAAACCAGCTGCCTAAAACTGCCTTTCTGCATTTCACGCATATTTTAGTAACCGCAAGTAAAATGCCACTTTTTCGGCCGCCTCAAAAATTTTGAAATTGACAACTTTTCACATAATTTAACTGATAAATATTTTTCAAATTTATGAATTATTCAATTTTATAATAGTTTATTTCCTATTATATTGTAAATAAGTACTATAATCATAAGATTACATTAATTTGATAAGTAAACTTAGTAATGAAAAAATGAAAATAATTCTCTATATTACTGATCCGGTAGAATAACATTTTCTTATTTTTACAGGTAGTCATTTTGTTTGTTCTATTATAATTAGAAGAATTATTTTGTCAATGGCTATATTTGCTAGATCAAACTACTGAGCGTATTTCATTAATGCGAGTAAAAATCACTATGAATATCACTTTTGCTTATATTAGTAATTTGGATTTGCAAGTGAGGATGTGATGCCTCATCTCTTTGGATTTGCAAGTGAGGATGTGATGCCTCATCTATTCTGAGTACATTTAAACAAATATTTAGCTATGAAGTTTTCATTATGTCTAATATATTTTTCTCTACTTCCGTGTTACTAGAATGCATAAATATTGCGAATAATTCATGCATCGTCAATTTGAAAATATCGAAATCTTCATTTCACTGATTTTACCGGGCCAATCAAGATCCATTTTTCTTTTTCAAGAAATACGGAAGCAACTGTCAATGAATGGGATTGCAATAAATACTAGCTGAATAAACGTATTTCGTTTAATACAATCATTGATAAAGAAGAAAAAGTCGTTAAAAACGAATTAGTGTAATACTCAACGTTGCTACCTATGTCAGACAGCATCAAAACAGCATCTTACTGATCTGACATTTTTTATTAAAAGTTACATGCAAAGATGTTTGGAGAGGCCTTACACCTGGCAGACAACTGGATAGAAAAATTAAAAGCTCGTACTCTGCATGAAAAGAAGAACACTGAAATTGCAAAATAAAATATGCAAAAAATATTTCGTTCATAATCAATACTTCTCGTCGAGAAACTAAATCTCAGATTTGGAAGCACAAATGATGGAAATACAATTCAACGATTCTTTAAAAACGCAACTATTTGTGTTTCTAAACGAGCATATACGAAGATTTGATTAAACGTTTCTATGCCATAAGTAATTTCTTGTAGCCATGTTATTTATTTGATAAACTTCGAAAATTTTCCCTTACAAATAGCTCGTAGATTTGACCAGCACCTCTGGTTCTATATGCTTACTTTAGTACACAAACTACTTATTAATGACAAAGAAATAACATTATCTTCATTACTGCCAATTTGTCAAATGCCATAAGATACTCAAGAATCATGCAATAAACTGATCAAAAGGCATCGAGAAGATTTATCGCAAAGATGCAGTAGCGCGAAAAAAAATATATATTTTTTTACGTCTTTTAATGTCATCAGATTCTTTCCTTTCCAGTTTAGGTAAATTATCGTAGAATGAATTAAAATCATTGATCCTAAGAGTCACAGGATCTTCCAATACCGCCAACAAGTTCTGCTAACTATTTCGACACCTGAAGAAGCTCTGAAGAATCTTTTTATTGTACTACAGTTGATTCTAAAGGTGAATTTCTGGAATATATTTTCGTTTTTATTTTAATAATATAAAAATTAAATAGTCTAATGTTTTACTTTCCATTAACGTACTTAAATTTCGTTTAAATATGTCTTGGTTTTTTGAAAATTCCCTTTTTACCGAGTTTACCTCGAAATTTTAAATTTTATTTAAATTTTATTGTTTTTACTCTTAATCTGTAATTTTATTTATTTATTTGTTTTTAAAATTTAACTTTTGAATCCTAATTAGCATCCTGAAAAGTTTACGAAATTGCATATAAATTGAATAACTTTCGAGACATTTTAATTTTTATTCCGCCATATTGTATCCGCCATTTTTTTTTCAATTTTAATTTTGTATTCTTACTTAGCATCCTCAAAAACACCTGTATACGAATATTTGTACAATTTGAATAATATTTTCATATTTTGGCCAGCTTTTCGGGAATTTGCCCCACTGTGAAACGTCGCCAATAACAACTATAATTAATTTTATAAATATTCAGAACTTGATGCATTAGCTGTTAAACTCTTATGCAAAAATGCATGAATACAAAATTTTATACGATTATATATCTTCGATTCAGTAATACGAAAATAATAGGACTTTATCTTAAATAGGATGTAATCAACATGGCTGTTTTTGAAAAACAAGTATAGAAAAAGCGTGCGTTAAAAGTGAATTAAGGTTGAAATTAACAAGTTTTAACCTTGATGTAGATGCTTTCATTGGTAAAAACCAGCGCCAGAAAAAGTCATGATTATAAAGTTATGTTTTGATAGTAATTAAATGTATTTTTAATTATCTTTCCAGTTTGTGGTTGGGATAATTATTATTCTACTTACACACAATTGGAATTACGAATTGTTGTCTTCTTTATTGTGTATCCTTCGTATGAAAACTTGCCTTTTTCGTAGGATAGGATAGCCGATAGCTTATTGATTCCACATAGAAATATTCATTCTGATCTACACCATTATATCAAATGGGACGCAATTTTTTTTTTTTTTTTTTTTTTTTTTTTTTTTTTTTTTTTTTCCTATTTAGAGATGGGTCGCGTACCAATGAAGTTTGGGAGCCGTTGATATAAATGAATTAAATTAAGAAATATAGATATTCATATTGAGAACTTCAAAGTTCGTATAAAAATAAGCATGTATACAGTAGAGATGAGACGGGCTCAGCCCGAGCCCGATGCGAGTTCGGGCTTTATTTTCATTTTAGTCTTCGGGCTCGGGCACGGACTCATTCTTTCTTTCTGAAAGCGGAAAATTATTTATTCGAGTGTAGAGAAGATTGATAGAACTCCCCCCCCCCCCCCCTTGAGAGTATTTATTGTTTTTCGGATCATTTCAATGCTGTTCTGTCAAAACGAAAGGGGAACAGAAATCGTGCTTTTATATTTTAATAGTTAATTGCTGTTTCAAAAGAAAATTTAAGATGATTGGTAATTTATGTCTACTGCATTTCCTGCAATGATCTATTATTGATATGACGCCAATCAAAACAAGCACAAACAATAAATTAGCTTCTGGTTGGATTTTCGTTTGTAACAGAGGATATTTTTAACTCATTCATTTATTTAGTTAGTTAGTTATATGGGTGATTCTACGATAAGAGGTTCAAAAACATAGAGAATTCGGCCAAAAAGAAAAATTTGAGTTCGATCAAAAACCATTAAATTATGATTTTTGTCCCGTTTATTTACTTTTTCTAAGGGCAAGTCACTTTATACATATTTTATAACTTTTTCTGGTCAGTGACTCGCTCCCCTGGCAGTTATCTTGCCAGGGGAAATACGGCAGAAGAGAGACATTTTCATGTAAATTCAAATTTTTTAACTGACTGAATTAGTTTTGGGGTTAATTGTGTATTTCACTTTAATTATTACCATATTGTTTAATTAGGGCAGTAAATGCAATTGAATAAAATGAATATTATAAGTTTTATGACTTACCATGGGAGATACACGATCACCGTGCGAAACCACTACACTGCACGGTCGCGTCGCAACAACTAAAAATAGCGACTCTTAAATGGCTTGATCGTTTAGTATTGCTAACTTCAAGCCAATAGATGTCTTTAAGCACTACTTCCAATATAGCCATCCTTGAATTTATATTTGTTTCAGTGGAATGAAATTTGACAGCGTAGAGACACAAAAAAAGCGGGACAAAAGTTAATTTTAAAAATTATTTGAAATTAACAAAATTATTTTATTTTTTATTTTATAATACGTAAGTATAATTACTTAAATTCCAATTAAACATACTTTAGCTAAGCATCTGACGGAAAAAAATATATGTATTGTTTGAATGTTAAATTGAAACCAGCAAGGGGACATGCCAGGGGAGAGACTTTTTCAGACTTTGTAAGAAATTTCAGAAAAATGTGTTTTAATTAGGCATTCAATCGTGATGTTATTTTATAAAGTATATTAAGATGATGCGACTCATTGCAAAAAATAGCAACATATAGAATAAAAAATCTGTTTTAAACGGATTGCCGTACAAATTACCTTTTATCGTAGAATCACCCATATAAAACTTAGAGAATGATTTCTTCCTTTTTTTATGCAGACCAAAAGCTTGGTATTTGCAAATTATTTAATTGTCCGAGTTATAATCGTTCTTCATATGAAAATAGCATAGTGATTAATTTTTCTCTTTTTTACCATGAACTCTACTTTTGTTGAGGATTTCCCTTCGTAAGTAAACATATTTTCCATGTTATACCGATAGAAAACAATCGATCAGTGTTTTGTTTCTTCTTTTTCCTATATAAGCATCAGGCTTTTAACATAACTGTATCAACGTTTCAATTTGAGATTTCAGATTCTCAAGTTCAATTTCAGATTTTCAAGTTCATGTCTATTATAGTGAATTGTTATGAGAAATGAGTTGATTGTATTTAAAGATGTAATATTTTATAGGAAATTGAAAACGTTTTTCGATTCTGCAGCATACAAATAGTAATTTCTGTAAACTTCATATATTTATTCTTTACACTTCTTTGATGTATCCATCAAATTTTCTCATCAAAAAAATATGGGAATCCTTTTAAATATGAAGTATGTTTTTATTTTACACAAAACTGCTCTTTTGATAAGATTGAATTTAAATTTTTATTTAATAGTAATTTTATGTAAGAAATTTTTAAAAACGAGACATCACAATTGAAACAATTTTTAAATGTCGTGGATTTTTTTTTTTTTTTTTTTTTTTTTTGGGGGGGGGGGGGGCTGGCTCGGATGAAGTCGGGCTCTGATGACAAAAAATCCCCGGATTCAAAATCATCGGACAGATTCAAAATCATCGGCGGATCCGGGCTCCGAAAAACGAGCCCGAACTCATCTCTAGTACACATACGGCTTCTCAAAAATATTTCACTCTAACAGAAAGGGGGCAGGGGATCATGAACAATTGACTTCAGTGCAGTTTTATTCAATGACTAAACAGTCATTGAATAAAAGTGCACTGAAGTCAAATAACTAATTGGTGGATTGTACTAATGACCCATTCTTCGAATTTTATTTTTACGTACTGAGCATACATTCTTTAATATTTACAGAACTGAGGCATAACATTTGATAACAAAACAATTATCTTACTGAGAGGCATTTAGCAATTAACTATTTTTATTGTTGTTGTTAATACAACAGTACCAATTTGAAAATAAATCATATACGAGTAGCAGTTTTTACAACGAAGTGAAATAAAATCCTAGCCGGGAATCAAATCTAGAAACTTTTGCTTTAATTACTAGAGTTCAAATTGAGCTATCTGGATGACATCCTAAGTTGTCTGAATGAATTGTGTTGACTGGTGTTTTGTCTCCGTATCTCAGTTGGAAGAACACTGGTATTTAAACCAAAAGAATTTGAATTCCGATCTGGACATATTTTCACACTATTGGATGTAGTTATACTTAAATTTCGGGAATATAAGTTAAAAATATAGTATAAAATATTCTAAAATTAGCAATTATAGTATACTCACCGACTCGTTTAAAAATTTTTAAATTATTCAGTGCATAAAACAGTGATTATGGCTAAAAGTTTCATTCCAATTAAAAGGTTTCAAATCAAAAAGTAGAAGGCGTAATTGAGTGAAATCAGTAACGCGACTTTAAACTAAAATGAAAATTGACAATATTTTGTCTTATCTAAAAGAATAAAGTCCTTTTACGATAGTATTGTTCGGTCTCTGTCGTATTCAAGGTTTTTTAAATAGCTATTAGAAATAAAATTTGATAAGAAAAAAATATGCCATCTCTATCTCAATCAATTTTATCTTCCGTCTCAAACAGAACTTCTCGATTTTAAAATTCAATATTTCTTTAAATATGATTATAATTTCGCTTTCGTTTTCGTTCCAAAATCTAATTAGGGGGGAACATTAGCTTTTAGCAAAAATACCGCCGAATGTTTGGTTGGGATCGAAACTATGATAAGTAATGCTGAAATCTTGGGGACTACTTCGGGAATTTTGAATAATACTCACCCATTTAAGCTATCTATGCTCAAATGCGATTATATTTGTCTATTGCTATTAACTTCACTCTTTATGAGTTATCATTGATTCAATACGCAAATGCAAATTATAACCAATGAATATACACTATACGGCCAAAGATGACCAGTCACTTGCGATTTTAGACGTTTTGTTAAAAATCTGGAAAAATGCATGAGGAATTATTCTGAAACTCCAGGTGTGTATACAGAACATTACAGATCATATATTTCCGTGAAGATCTTTTTCCAAAATCTGATAGGGAACCGCCAACAAATTTAAAAATAACGAAGATCTTCTAGATATCCATATCAAAACTAATGTAGTAAAAACGTTCAAACTGTAAATTATGATTAAGTGATTTCTTGTAACCCTCATAGCATGCACAGTCACAGTGCGTCCCAATGACATCACTGTGAGTCACTTTGGTCACATCACATCTGTGACCAAAATGCCACCACTCAGTGACGTCACATTGTGACTGAGATGTGACTTTTAAAAAAATTCTTAGAAAATTACAAAAATTCTTCAAAACATGTTATTTATTTTAAAAACATGTTTCTGGCAATTTAAATATCGTCACTTTTTTCACAGTTTCATCACAATATTAATGTCAAAGTAGTCACAAATGACACATTTTTCACAAATTTGTCACAAAGAGCTCTAAAACGGCCATAAAGACTTCACATTTCAGTCACTGTGACTTCACATCGACGTCATGTGACGTCACATCGACGATCGGTGGTCACAAAGTCACAATGTGACTTCACAACGACGTTGCAGTGACGTCACCATGCCTTACGGGAATAACCTGCTGTGTTCATTTTTATGAGGATAGCATGTACAATCGTAGAGAAATTAAGGTTTTATAAAAACAGTCCCAAATTTTGTCAAGTTTTTTGCTTATAATTTGCAGAGTTCTGGATTTTAAAAAAATGTTGTTTTCAGAAAATATGACAAACAACATTGTACATATACCCTATAATCATATTTTTAAAATAATAAAAACTTTATGAAAAATGAGCGAGTTTATTAAATAATGTTTCACTGCGCATGCGTGAACGCATGCAATTACCTAACTTGCATAATGTGTTAATTAAATGTATAGAACAACTTTTGTGAAAATCTCAAAAACATAGCTTGAAAATTCTGAAAATTATCGTAGATAGAATAAGTTCAAAAAATATTATTCCCGAAATGACGCAAAATAATGAGAGGCTGTATCCATACATCCATTAATTAGTGTCAATATAGCATAAGGGGAACTGGGGCACATTGATACACCCCCTCTACTGCTCATAAAATCATTACAAGAAGTTTCACAACAGCTCCAAAAGATGAAGCTAGTATACACAATTACATTCAGAACATCTTGGGATAATTCAGTAGTTCGATGAAATGGGACGGGTGATTTATTTTTTCCATAGGTCAAAAGTAAATCTGACACAATTGCAATAGTATTATACAACTGTTCCAGTATTTTCAACTCAAAAGAATACTCTCCCTGGTAAGTGAAGCTACTGTTTATCAGTTCCTCATTCTTTATTTCTTAGGTAAATTATGAAATGTTGGATTTGAGACTCATGTTATTCAAAATGGCTGCATGGGGCACATTGATACAGTCTATGTCGGGGTGCCTCATGATAGCTACAGACAACTTAAACCTTTTTCTAGTTTATTTTTTTATTATTTTTTATTGTTTTTTTTTCATAATACGCTCCTTAATCCAACAATTTCCTGCCAAAAATTTCGGTACTACTCTGTTATCCCGTCGACCAATTTCGCCAAATTTTACAAATCGCCAAACTAATAGCCGAACTATACATATTGACATAATTTTTATTTTAAATAACGAAAAAACAAATAATTAGTGGAATATTAATAAAAATACAAATAAAAAATCGAAATAAAAATCACTTAATAACATTTTAAACACGTGAATCGTATGTAATGCCATTGAATGTGACATTCACGATCATCCATTATTGGCATTTAATCTTATAGTTAGGCGATAATTTTTTGGTCGACGGGATAACCTAATAGTACCAAAATTTCTAATATTAGTTTTTATTGAAGAGAAATAACTGCATTTTTTTATATTAGAAAATTTTATAGTATGTTTGCAAATAGAAGATGTATGATTTTACCTAACAGCTGGTGGTAGTAGAACTAACAAAAGAAAAAGACAGCAGCCTGGCAAATCTCGAATTTCTATCGATTCTCCAGAAAAAAAAAGTATTTTCGACTTGAGAAATGTTAAACAAGAGAAACAAGCTGCAGCACAGCAAAGGATAATTATACTATAAACATAATTTTTAATATAAATATCCTTTATTTTCTGTTTATAAATCGATTTATAAACATAAAACCTGGTAATTTTTTCATCTTCCCTAAGAAAGAATATAATGCAGGAGTTGAAATGCCAGATATGACAAATTTACCACTGCTAACAATAAGACAAGGAACAACCAGATAATCAGGTCATTATACATTTAATTTTGATTGTTTAAATAATGCTTACAAATAAATTGTGGGTTATTTGAATTTCTTTAAATAAATATAAAATGGTTTGCTAACTCATTTTCTATGAAAAATATGCATTGGTGTTATTTTGACTCCATTTTTTCCAAACATATCAAAGTGCCCCATGAAGTGTATCAATCTGCCCCGGAGAAGGAGCACATTGATACAAATGACTTTTTTAGATTTTTCGAAAATTACATGCAAAAATACTATAAAAACAACGTTTTTACATTTTAATAACACCTACACAAGTTTTGCTGACACCACATGGAAAAAGTAACTTGAAATTTCTGTTTTCTAAATATTAAAAAAAAATTTTGAAAAAAAAAAAGTATCAATGTGCCCCAGTTCCCCCTACATAATATTGCTCGGACTACTACATTTGGATACAACCCCTCATCTTTTTGCTTCCTTTTGGGAACACGGGATTTTGTTTTTATTCTGTCGATGATCATTTTCAGAATTTTCAAGCTATGCTTTTGAGACTTTCACAAAAGTTGCTCTATACATTTAGCTAACATATTATGTAAATTATGTTTTGATTGTGCTCACGCATGCGCACTGAAATATTATTTAGAAAACCTGCTCATTTTTAAAACCATTTTTCTCAATTTTTACTTTCTTCTATCTTCAATCGAAGAGAGTATTGTAATCGAAATTTTTTTCGACTTCCGGTTTTTGACGGATTTACACGTTTTAGGGGTCAGAGATTCCAAAAAACATGTTTTTACAAAATGTCTGTCTGTGTGTGTGTCCGTATGTCGCCATTCTACCATCAAAAAGTGTATGAAGTTATGCATAGAATTGAACCAAATTTTTTGTGAATGTTTTTGGCTGTGGCAAGCAGGTCTTCCTTCAATTTTCAAATATTCCGCCGGAAGGAATTTTCAAACATTCCGCTGCAATCGCGATGTTTGTGTCATTTTCAATATTGTACCGACCAAAACTATATAAAGTTATGCATCGAATTGAACCAAATTTTTTGTGTAAGTGTATAGCTATGGCTAGTTGGTTCTCCCTGAATTTGGAAAAAATCCGCCGGAAGGGGGCGCTGCAATAACGATTTTTGTGCCTTTATCAATATTGTACCACCTAAAAGTGTATGAAGTTATGCATAGAATTGAACCAAACTTTTTGTATAAGTGTGTCGCTATGGCTAGTAGGTCCGTCCTGAATTTGAAAAAAATCCTCTGTAAGGAGGCACTATAATCACGATATCTGTAGCATTTTCATTATTTTACCATCAGAAAGTGTATGAAGTTATGCATAGAACTGAACTAAAATTTTTGTGTATGATTATTTTTGGGTTGGCAAGTAGGTCCTCCCTGAATTTGAAAAAAAATCTGCCTATCATTCTATTGTCCATCGGCTCGGGCAGAGACGAAAACTTACTTTTACTCCGATTAATTGACTGAAGCTGAAATTTAAGATAAAAATGAAAGTTGGTATGGTATTGAATAAAAATTATTAAAGCATTAACATGTGTACCTATTTTTTTTTTTTTTTACATTAAAATGTACGTATGAGATAGAAGAAAGTTTTGGGATTGGCACATCGAACTAGTTAATTCTGATTACAGGATACTGTATATAATGTTATTTGCCATACTTTCTATAAAACCTTAATTTCTCTGCGAGTATACATGCAGTCCTCATAAAACTGAACACAGTTTGTTACGATTAGCGACTTAATTATAATCTGCAGTTTGAACGTTTTTGCTACATTAGTTTTGACAGGGATATCCAAAAGATATTCGTTCTTTTTCAATTTGTTGACGGTCCCCTATCGGATTTCGGAGAACACATTTCGCGGAAATATATAACCTGTAGAGGGTTTTTTTTTCCCTTGCTCATCTTAAGTTTCAGAATAATTTCTCATGTATTTTTCTAGATATTTAACAAAACGTCTAAAATTGCAAGTGGCCGGTCACCTTTGGTCTTATAGTGTACATGACAAAACTTTAAAAACGCTTTCCATATCCTCATTAAATTCAGAAGAATTAGTAGTGCCAATTTTTTTTCTTTTTAATACCGGAGAAAGTTATTCGCACTCTAAATAAAAAGGAGAGACTATTCACTTCGGAGGAGTGAATACTCATTCCATCGCAGACTCAAAATATGCCCAACCTCTTTAGAGTGACTATTCACTTTGAGCAAAAGTGGAATCGTTGACTCTCTGAAAGAGTGAATACTCACTCTTGGGAAGTGAATAGTCACTCTAAAAAGGAGTCAATAACTACTCTTTCTGAGGAGTGACTATTCACTTTTGCTAAAGGAGTGCGTTTTTTCACTCCTGTTATTAGTGAATAGTCACTTTTTTATAGACGTGAATGTTTATTTTTTATGCAGTACATTTTTTTATTGTTATTATGGGCGTTTTAAAAGAACCGTATCTTTTAAATTATACAATGAAAATAAATACAAGCATGGTAAAGATTGGAATAAAATACTTTGTTGACAATATTTATTTAATTCATAGTATGTAACATTAATTAAATTTTTTAAGGGAAAACTTAATTAAAGTTACTATGAATTAAATTAGATTATTGACAGAATTTAAACTATTTTACTGCAATCTTTCCGCTTGTTTTTATTGGTAGCCCCATAAACCCTCTAACATTTCGTGAAACTAGTATCGAAGGTTTTTAAAAATGTCTTCATTTGAATAAAAATGATTAAATAAATAAAAAATTTTAGCAATCCGCTGCAAAACCAAGCTCTCTGTTTTGAAAGTCATACAAGCATGAAAGCGGGATAAACTTCGTTATACAGAATACATTTTTCGTAATACGGAGATTAATTTACATGTTAATAATGTTCAAAGTCAAGGTTCCATAGAAAATTTCGTCAAGTAGAAAACTTCATTAAATAAAGATTTCGATAAAAGGAAGTTCGACTGTATTATTAATATTAAAAGAAAAAATTTCGAAAGTTTTATTTCTTAAATTAAAAACTACAAAATTTATAAAATACTAAGAGCTATTTTTCAATCTGAAACTAAAAAAAGAAAAGAGAGAAAAAAAATTCAACAATACACTGTCTCCGCACATTTTCCACAAAGCTCAGCTCATTATAATGTTTATTGTAATCTGCAAGAGGCATCCGGTCATGAATCACGATTATCTCTGTTTTCGCATTTCAAATGTGAGTTTGAGATAGATAGATACCAGGTTTTGAAGAATTAGGAGAAAAAAATCAATCTTTTTCAGTATAGCAGAAACTAACCCAGTAATATAAAATACGATACAACAGAAATAAAAAGATTAAAATTAATATAGACTTACGATTACATTCCAAATAATGAACGTTGATTTAAATCCTGTAAAATGGCCGACATCCTTAGGCTTATTTTGAAAAAAAGTTCAAGAGAAGATTATTTTGATTGGTTGATGACATCACTCCAAAAAGAGTGGACGTCACTCTTTAAAAAGAGTGACGAGCGCCATGCTAAGAGAAATAATTGCAGTAGGCTAAGTTTAAATCCCCTTCCCCCACGCATGCGACTTATTCTTTATGAAGCGTGTCACAAAAGTAAAAAGACAAAAACAGAAATAAATTCTATTGAATAAACAATATTTTTTCGTTTACTTAGGAGCTGATATTCTAATTTAGAAACTCCAAACAATTAAATAACGTAAGATAGACGATATCAGTGTTAAATTCAGACACTTTCCTCCGGGAAGGACTTCTATGGCTCCGTAGCGGACATTATAGCGTTCCGAGGGTGGGGGGGTGCACTTTTTGACCATTGAAAATACAAAAGGTAACATTTTCGGGGGCGGGGGGGGGGACCTTCATTTTGCACCTACGTTTTAGTAACAAATCAGTGTAATTTCAAAGGTTACATTTTGAAATGGAGTAATTGAAAATTAAGGAGTGATATATTTTGGTGTTTTTGATTATTTAAATCCATATATTGATTCAAAGTTGAACTGATTGTTTTTTAAGTGTATAATGCCAGGTTTTCACTCTCGTCAACGGAGTGAGCTATCTCACTCTCGTCAGCTGAGTGAGATATTTCACTCTCGATAACGGAGTGAAATATTTCACTCCTTTCTACAGAGTGGAAAATACCACTCTTTAAAGAGTGTATTTAAAAAAATATCACTCCAAAAGGAGTGAAAATGCCTCTGACTCTTCTAAAAAGTGAGTTTTTCACTCTTTCCACTTTTAGAGTGCGAACGGAGCCTAAGAAAGATAATGAATAAAAGTAGAGAATTAAACAGCTAAAGATCATTTACAAAAGTCATTGTAAAAGATAAAACGAGGTATGTATACCTAGAGAATTTATTATAAGATGACTTTCATATAATCAAGAAATCATGCTATGTTACTGATAAATTACTTACAGTTGACTCGATCGATATTACCTGGATTCGCGATAATAACCTTAATTATAACTAAAATCAGTATTGAATGAATTTATATATTTACATGGTAGAACCCATCGAGTTTCGACGAAAGAAAATGTTTATTATAAATCAATGAAAAGTTCCTTCTTAAACCTACAAAATTAGTTACAATAAATAGAAAATGCACCTTATATTGGTAAATCCAACTCCTAAATAAATGATATTTAACCAAAGTTAACAAAATATTATTTCTATAAAACTCAGTTGTAAAAATTGTTAAATTAAACATTAATCATACATGTAAGCAGTAAAAAATATTAAAAGATCTGTTATTATTATAAAGTTGTCAATTAAGGCTCTTATGTTAGTATTCCAAAATAACAAAAGCAATATTTATTCCACTTTGACTCAATCATCGAATTTTTTTCCCAGTGAAAACTAAATTCGACATCACTTTCACCAAATCAAAATTTATAAATGTATCTTTCATATCTGTATTCACCTTTTCAAAAAATTTGGTATTTTAATTTGGTCATTTTGAGATAATTTTAATTCAATACTTGAAGTCAGGATGCTATTAGCTGAAACAGATACTAAACTATTTATATTATTTTAAGTATAAATGAAAATTTGAAAATCTAACCGAAATTCACCGGGTTTTATAACAGAATATATTTTTGACACTCCACGTATTTTAATTTTTTTTTTCACTTTTACTGAGAAAATGGCAACATAAAAATACAGTAATCTCTTTTTCCCCCTTTGTCATTAATAGAAATGGAGTATTTCTGTTGCGCCAATTAGATAAACGGATTAAAAACCTCATAAAATTATTATTTTAAAAACAAATTAAGTTATAGCTTTCAAACAAATTGCAGTTTAAAGTGCATTTTTTCCCCTATACAACGGTGTAAACATTGTAAATGTGCTGTATTTAGAAATTTAAAAATTTGTAGTAGCAAAAATTGATAACGAAATTGCATTTCAAAGTGTTGCCATTCGCAAAATGACATTATGCGTTACGCACAGATACGTTTGGCTTTTACAGTATAGATATGAAAAATATTTCCAAATGATCCTAATGCTGGAGGCGCTGATGCAGCATACATCCTCGATTTCGTATTTTTTATTATTTTCAACTGAAAATCTATCCAAACAAACTTTTATTTGAGATGTCACTACCTCCGGCAGCGTATATTGGGAGTGTTAGCCAGTTCCGGACAATTTTTATTTTCAACTTTTCAAACGAAAGATCAGCTTACCCCGTTCCTGAGATAAAATCTTTAAGTATACCACAAACCAGTGTTGAGTAAATTTATGTATTTAAAAGAAAATATTTCCAAATAAACCTAATAATGAGAGACCTACTACTTTTCGGTAGCCGCAGTGTGTTTTCTTGTATTTTTTTTTTTTTTTTTTTTTCACATAAAGTCATTTAATACAAAAAAAAAAGTTCTTATTGTCCAAACTCTTTGACTTTTTTATAAATTATAAAAATACTGACATTTAAATATAAAAAGAAGCATTTTTTCTCATATTTTTTTTCAGATCAAAGTAGTTACAGATAGAAGTCAGATCGAAATTATTATCATTAATCTTAATTTTCCTGAAATTGTATAATTTTCTGAATTCTTTATTAAAAAAGTAATACATCTTACCAGGCCCGTAGCTAAGGGGGCACTATGGGCGGCTCAGCCCCCCTGAAATATTTTGAGCCCCTCCTGGAAAAGATTCCAAGGTCACTAAATGAAATTCTTTTTAAAAATCTAATTTAAATTTGAGATCTTTTCACAGTTTTGCAGAATTACTAAATTGTACCTAAAATAAGTGTTTAACACTATCTCATCCTATGCGTACATAGGAAGTTAACATGATGTTTATTTTTACACCAGATGTACACTCAAAATTTTCATCATCATATATTTTTCTTAGCATGAAATGAAGTTATTACAACAGTTTAATTAGAAACATAGTATCTACAATGTGAATATGCACTAATTTATCGTTCTGCATCAGAAAGAGAGAAAAAAAATTATAAGCCCCCCCCTACAGTATTTTGAGCCCCCCCCCCCCCCCTGTTGTTCACTTCTAGCTACGGCCCTGCATCTTACAAATACTTTTTTTTTCTTTTTTTTAGCAAGAGATAATATTTACTCAAGAGGAAGTTATCAAAAAAGCCCTCAATTATTATTTATATATATATATATATATATATATATATATATATATATATAAATTTGACACCATCAGAACAATTCTTCGCTTTATTTTTATAAAGGTAAAAATGCGATTTGAGCTAATTTGATCTAAGTATATAGCCATTTTCATTGGAATAAACATTTCACTCGTACATTATAGGTATATTTTTATGTTACATTATTGTTTATTATATGGTTTGTTATATTATTGTTTTATGTTGCTGTATTATATTATTAACATAAAAACATATTTTCTATGTCAATCTAATAAAAAAAATGGCATGAATAAAATTATTATGCATCAATATAAAATACACCCAATAGGCCTAATCTCGTGACGTCACAGTAACTATCAATTTTTATTCGCTTATCAAAATAAAGTATATGTGCATAAATATTGTTTATCAAAATTTAACTTGCAAATAAAAAAATCGTTTAAAAGGCCACGTGTCTGAAACTTTTTCATTATTTATAATTTTTCTGAAAAAATTAGAAATAATCCAATTGCCAACGTTTTGGAGAAATTTCAAAAAAAAAATTTTAAATTAAAAATAAAATACAACAAGTAAGAAAAATCATGCGTTAAGCATAGATTATGAAGCACTTTCCAACACTTAATGAAATCTTTAACAAAACTTTGTTATTTAAGGAAATAATAGTGTATAGCCAAATATACCCAAATATGTATTCCAGTACATTAGAACAGCCCTGTATTTCATATGTTAGTATATACATTAGCTTAGCAAGAAAATACCCAGTAGCTTGAAATTTCTTTTTCAGCAATTCATACTATTAGATGGAAACATACTTGACTACTTTTGTTCAGCCCTGTAGTTTACATTGTGCCTTTATTACACGTCAGCATTAGGCTAAAATTTATTGTAAACTGAAACACTTTTAAAACAACTGAAATCACATTCTCATAAATCATCATTCGTAGGCGTCCATGTACCGAATTCTTTGCTTGGCCCTGTATATCCCTTTACCTATATTCTGCAAACATTTCTCAGTAAATTGAATGCAGCTCAGCGTAAAAATGCATAGCTTATTTAAGAACCACGTTTAAATAATTTACGCTCATATCCTGAATAAAATTTCATATAATTATTCAGGTGAGCTCTTTTGGGTAGCCCTGTATATCAACTATAACATTTATACACACCATATAATGTGCATATATTTAGCGAAATATAAACGCGAATATCATAATTAAAATGAATTTCATCCCTCCATCAGCCATATACGGTAGACATATACCATAGACATACACGGTACTTCGGAAAGAATATACTATTTGAAATCTTTTGTATGGCCCTGTAAATGCTATGTACTTCATATTATGAAAGACAGTAGCGTATAATTTATACTAAGCTTCAGTGACATATATCAATTTTATTATACATGAAAAAGCTTAATATATTTAAAATATGTCACACATAATTCCCCCTTTTACCATTATCTAATGGAATTCTTTTGTGTGACCCTGTAAATGAATAATAGCAACATTTTCACCTTATATTTTATAGGATGCATATTTTAATATGTTTGGCAGGGTATAACATCTTTAAAATTCCTTTGAAATGATTTTTCCCCATAGGCTGTAATGTAATAGGAAACTTTTGATTCGCCCTGTAGATAAACTAATCATGGTAGAAACTTCATTTTCGATAGGACTTGTGCTAGGGTAAACGTCAATAACGTCCTAAAATTTCATGGCAATCCGAGTATATTAACGATTTTTCCCCATGGGCCGTAATGTAATGGAAAACTTTTGATTCGCCCTGTAGATAAACTAATCATAATAGAAACTTCATTTTCAATAGGGTTCGTGCTAGGGTAAACGTCAATAACGTCCTAAAATTTCATGGCAATCCGAGTATATTAACGATTTTTCCCCATAGGCCGTAATGTAATGGGAAACTTTTGATTCGCCCTGTAGATAAACTAATCATGGTAGATACTTCATTTTCAGTAGAGTTCGTGCTAGGGTAAGCCTCAATAGCTTCCTAAAATTTCATGGCAATCTGAGTATATTAACGATTTTTCCCCATGGGCCGTAATGTAATGGAAAACTTTTGATTCGCCCTGTAGATAAACTAATCATAATAGAAACTTCATTTTCAATAGGGTTCGTGCTAGGGTAAACGTCAATAACGTCCTAAAATTTCATGGCAATCCGAGTATATTAACGATTTTTCCCCATAGGCCGTAATGTAATGGGAAACTTTTGATTCGCCCTGTAGATAAACTAATCATGGTAGATACTTCATTTTCAGTAGAGTTCGTGCAAGGGTAAGCCTCAATAGCTTCCTAAAATTTCATGGCAATCTGAGTATATTAACGATTTTTCCCCATAGGACGTAATGTAATGGGAAACTTTTGATTCGCCCTGTAGATAAACTAATCATGGTAGATACTTCATTTTCAATAGGGTTCGTGCTAGGGTAAACCTCAATAACGTATAAAAATTTCATAGAAATCCGAGTATATTTACGGGAGTTAGAGCGCGGACAGACGGACAGACGGACAGACGGACAGACGGACAGACGGCCATCCGGCCAGACGGACAGACGGACAGACGGCCAGACAAACCGACTGCATAAGCACTTTTCAACTTTGTTGGAAAGTGCTAAAAATGAAAATAAATTAATAAACAGATAGAAATGGCATATTTACAAATAAACAGCTTTCATTTAAAAAAAAAAAATAATTATCAAAATCGGTTCAGCAGAAAGCTCAGGGCTGATGACTAAAAAAACAGTCAGGTCTTTTAAACATATAGGTTAGTTGAGGTTAACCACAAGGTAAAATATAGTAATATGTTTATTGTAATAAGATTCATCTAAATTACCTGATTAATAATGAAAAAATTATGGAAATATTTTTACAAATCTTTATTTCACTTTTTCTAATTTTGCGTCCTTAGTAATCGTGCGCCTGGAGCAGTTTATTGCTCCACAGTTACGCCCCTATAATTACTCATAATTAGACAGTGATTGATAATTAATGTCGCATTTATTATCAGCAATTTCCTTGTAAAATGCAATCAATCAAATAATCTTTAGTATAATTAATAGTCAGCATTCGCATAAAATTGTTAGTTTTCGTGTTAAATCGATATCTGCCATTGTTGTTCATTTTTTGCAGAATATTTTGCTTTTGTAATGGCTAAACCATGCATTGATCAGAGACAAATACTTTTAATGCATAAAATATAGGAAATTTCATCCTCTTTAATTTATGTAAATCCGTAAAATACATAGTTTTGGAGTTATTTTTAAAAAACAAAGAAAAGCCGGGGTTTTTTTCCGGAGAAAATTTTATTAGCAGACTTCAGACACGTGTTCAGAGACCTAAAAAACACAAAGGCACCAAATATCAAAACTATACCAAAACTCTCTTTTATTTGTTCTTTTTGAGCATCTAATGCCTAGACTACCTAGTTGTAAAAGAAATGTGGTTTCTTCTCGCTTTTTCTTTCTGCGTCAGGATCTTTAACATTTACAAAAATCATATTACAGATCATATTACCGATTACGGATGTCATCGTAGACAACTGGTCCGATTTTCATGAAATTTGTCTCTTGTACTAATTCGGGCATGATTAAACTACCTCTAATTCGATACAGCACTGTCGTGCTGTATAATAAGAATTCGTTTTTATGGTTAAAACAAGGTGTACTCAAAATGTTAACAGAAAAGAATTGCGTCGATTTTTATGAAATATGTTTTATTCGGATATGTGAAAACATTTCCGTAGCTAGAAGTGAATAATAGCGGGGGAGAGGGGGGGGGGGCTCATATTTTTTCTCTGTCTCTTTCTGACGCAGAAAGATAAATTAGAACATATTCACATTGTAATTACTAAGTTTCTCATTAAACTATTGTAATAATTTCATTTTATGGTAAAAAAAAGAATAGAATGATGAAAAAGTCGTGTGTATAACTAATGCAACATTAAATATCATGTAAGCTTCCTATGTGCAAATAAGATAGACGAGTGTTGAAACACCTTTTTTAGTTACAATTAGTATTTTTGCAAAACTGTGGAAGGTGTCTTCAAAACTAAAATAGATTTCTGAGCAGAAATTCATTTTGGATTTTGGGAATATAAATTCATTTAGTGACCTTGGAATCTTTTCAAGGGGAGGCTCAAAATATACCCTCTTAGCTACGGCCCTGTGAGAAAACTCTTCAGCTAAGTCTCTACTTCCGCAAACAAGTAAGAAAAATCATGCGTTAAGCATAGATTATGAAGCACTTTCCAATGCTTCATGAAATCTTTAACAAAACTTCATTATTTAGGTAAATAAGGATATAAAGCCAAATATAGCCAATTATGTATTCCAATACTATTGAACAGCCCTGTATTTGATCTGTCAGCTAATATACATACTATATAATGGGAAAATTTAGTTTAGCAAAAAATGCCTAGTAGCTTGAAACTTCTCTTTCAGCAATTTATACTAATAGATGGAAACATACATGAATACTTTGTTCAGCCTTGTAGTTTGCCTGGTACCTTTATTACACATCAGTGTTAAGCTAAACTTTATTTTAAACTAAAACACTCTTAAAACAACTGAAATCACTTTCTCATTAATTATCATTCATAGGCTCCATGTACCCAATTGGTTTCATATTTCCATCTATCACCGTTTCCGAGTTATAGATTTTTGAAGTTAGGGGTCCTTTGTGAAACACCCTGTATGAAATGAAACTTGTGTTTTCTAATAAGTGAAAGAGAAAGAAAGTTGTTCATAAGAATTTTTCTCTACCCCCGAACTTTCCTCCGTTAAGGGCAAGTGCTATTTTATTACTGTTGAATGCATTATATAACAAAAAACTATTATGAAATACTTTTTAAAAGTAACTATTTCTTTTAAGAGCTATTTTATAATAAGTGTTATTTTATTGACATCTCTTCATTTGAATAATAAAATATGCAAAAAATAAATGTAACTAGTTTTGTTTATGACTCCAAATAAAACTAGTCGTTGGGGGCCACCGTAATACTTACCCGTCATGTATATGAAAATAAAACTATTTGTGAAAACTATTTATACAATGCATTGCAATTCATAAACAAAATTTAAATATAGTTAATATACATAGAATGCTATATTAAAGAACTGCTGATTACCAATTTCGACAAATTATATAAAACGCCAAACTACATCAAGTAGTACCGAACTGCCTAAAAGAAACATCCTTATAATTCCAAAAATAATAATTCTATTAACTAACAATTAACTGCGTCGGATTAAGCGTCTCATTTCCAAATAAAATATACCTCTGAATTGAAATTTGAATGAAATACAGGGTCATGAAAAATCGAAGAATGTGGAAAACAGGATTACAAATATCTCAGCAACTAATAATCCGATTGACTTCGTTCTATATGCAAAATGTGTGTTATTTTATTGCCTTTTACTTCCATGCCTTAGAACAAAAAAATTCGAAAATTTTTATACACCTTTCATCAGAACGAATTTTTCGAGAGTCCGAAAAAAATAGTTCCGGATAATCGAGGTTGCTGATATTAAATAGGCTTTGTCCCATTCTTACATACTAACTACGTACAAAATTTGAAGTCTCTACCTCAATTTATTCGGGAGATAGAGCGTTTACAGACAGACAGACAGACAGACAGACGGCAAAATTTTTTTTTCTAAAAATATGTTTTTCGGAATCTCCACTATCTAAAACGTGTAAATCCGTCAAATAAAATTTTTCGATTTTCAAAACGATTGCAAGACTTACCCTATACTACGTATGATGGGTAAGTAATAAATAAATTCTAAAAATCAAAAAATTTTTACATTTTGATAAAGATATCTGTACAGGAGGAGGGAGGAGGGTTCCAGAGATGATAACATATGATATCAGAAGATGGAGGGGTCCAAAATTTCTAAAAACTTGATAACGTTATATTTGTACAGCCCCTAAAAAGAATGGCTTTCCGCACATTTCCACTACACTTACATTTCGCTCTCTCTCTCCTTTTTTTTTGGGGGGGGGGATGGGGGGGGGGCTAAGGTTAATTAATAAGGTTATGGTTAATGCTTCCGGTTAATTCGCAATCCAGGTAATACGACCCGGTTAATGGAGAGTCTACTGTAACTTAATTAGCCCTCTTGAATTTTCCTAAAAATATTTGTTAAAGGCTAACAATTTACAAACATATAGGTCAGTATAGCCTATAATTATAATTCTCCCAAGTTTGAATTTTCGACGTTCCATAGTTGTCGAGAAAAACGACTGTGGTAGACGGACAGACAGACACACGATTTAACCTTTAACTGATGCGTCAGAAATTGTAATGTATGAAGCGGTCTGTGAGACCGCAAGTTCAAAAGATGAATAAAAGGCATGATTAACTCATAGGATGGTATTTTTGTTCTAAACATTTTGTACAAGACTGTTACAATTAACATTCACCTAATTAAGTCTCTGGCGATAGTACTAAAGTTCCAAATAAAACAAAATTTCGGTAGTGTCTTTAGTTAAACTGAAAATGACAAGTTAAACTATAAAAACCGAAAAAAGCAGCGGTCTGTGAGACCGATAACATTAGTTAAATATTAATTTATAAATGGTACGGAACTCTAAAAATTATTTTAGTATACAATATAAATGAATATTTATCAACTCCTTTTCACAAAGTCGCATTATTTTACGCTAGATTACGTTTAAATTGTCTTTGCGTTATTTAAAAATACGTCCTTACTCCTCATGCAATAAAATATGGTATTATGTATATGAGTACACTCCATAAGTCGCAGGAAAACATCGTATATATTAGACTGTACAGGTTAAACAGACAACCATATTTTGAGACAAATGCTTTTAAAGTGATAATGGAGAGGAGGGAGAGGATATCATTATTAACAAAGAATACCCCTATATTTGAAATCGCAATAAGAGTAATTCAGGGACCTCGCTAAGGGGGGGACAGGGGGAGCCTCCCCCCCCCAAAAAAATGTTTGCACATGCTGTTACAGTTGGCAAATTTACGAACTGAACTGGCAAATTAATTCAAAAACTTTAATAAAAAACTATAATACACTTTATATTTCTGATATATTTGTCGAAAGTTATCATTATAATTAGAAATATTATTAAGCTTTTTACAAATAAACACTATATTACATTTTCTAATTGTGATAACTTGGTAAAATTATAAAACTAATTGGCAAACGCCGGAACTATTTATGCTTGTTTTTCACTGAGTAGGCAAATACTGAATTTTGACTTGGCAATTTAAAGCTCTCTCCCCCACCAATAAAAAGTTTTCGCGAGAGCCCTGGAGTAATTATACGAAATTTTATGCGGTCATTTTTAAATATCCTGAAAAAATTGCTGTCATATGTGTGCATATCTTTATGACTTTTTAAACACATTTACAGGCAGAAATCGAACATTTTTGTAATGTATATATATTTTTAATAGAGTGTCGATATAGAAATGCTGAGGTTTTTTTTTTTTTTTTTTTTATCTGTTTAATATCTTTTAGATATAAACAAGCTCTAATAACTTTGTTTCAAAGATTAAAATATATATATAAAAAAAAATAAGTGTAAGATAAGATAATAATCCGAAAAGTGAATGTTCGCAAATCCAAACAAAACTTTTAATTAAGGAGCCGACTATGTGCAACCAACCATACATATGTCCTCATCGTATGAACATCAGTTTGAAATTACATTTCGCGTGTGCCGTCTTATAACTGCAATCGTTGAACCAGTTTTTTCAATGTTACGTGCATTTCAATAGGATGTTTAAATAAGGATTTTTTTTTTTTCAATTTCAAGATAAACCAAGCTATCGGCACGTTCCTTTTATCTTTAATTTCGTTTTTTTTTTTTATTGTGGCTTTTATTTTTTCTGTAACTTACTAGTTCCTCGGCTTATGTAAGCGAAGGAAGTGACGTCAGTCGATTCCGTCTGGTCAACTCATCCTGCAACAGTAAATATGTAGGCTATAATTAGTCCAAGAGGAGCACTCGACTCGCGTGGTTACTTTTTTTTATTTATTTGATCACTTAGCTCAATAACTTTTCCTCTCTTTTAGATGGTTGTGGTAATTGTGATACTTTTAATTGTTTGAAATTTATTTGTGTGGATACATCGAAAAATATTCAACGTGGTTGCTTGAATTTTTATGGAGTATTTTTTCTTTTCTGAACTGGAATTAAAGCAGCTCAGCAGGTTTATTTTTAGATTACCAAATCCAGAATTTGCGAAATGTGTTTACTGAAATCTGAATAAATTTTGTTGGAAGTTCATTAAATTAACCAAACTCGAGCACTGGAATCTTAAAACTACTTTATATACATATCGATGTGTTTTAAAAGGTTATAGAAGCAGTATTGCTTTTAACTGTTTAATTTTTAATGCATATCTCGAAATGCATTGTATTTTTTATGAAATATTTTATTTTCCCTGGACTTAAAAAATAAAAATACATAAAAATTTCTTATATTGATTTCCAAATCTACATATAATTTTCCGAGTGTATTTAATAATTTAATAAATTTCTTGCGAAAGTCGTGTATGTGATGTTAGTTTCTACTGGTGACCAATAATAAATGTTGATATCAAATGTTTTTAAAACACATTTTTGTGATTGTGCCTGAAAGACTTCCTTAAACAAAAAAATTCTTATTGTAAGATCAAGTAAAAAAAATTGAATATTTTTTCATTTAATAATTAATCAAATGAAGTTTTTTATCGGTGGTTTTATTTGTTGTTATATAAGTTTTATTTTGGTTAAAAATATATCGTTCGATCTCGATTCTAAACTTTCAACTTTTCTGTGACTTTTTTTAATGCGATTGAAATAAGATTGTTTAATTTTTCTCAAAATTGTCATTAAATTTAATAGCAATTGATCATGGATCAGTCAGAAATAAAAACTTCAATTTCGATGAAGATACATTCTTATGATTCTCCTTTAATAGCATCTAGTCATCCCAGCTATTCAACAAACAATTCAAGTTGTTCATCAAACAATAAAAACTATTCAACAAGCCACCGGAATATTTATTTGGCCACTCTAGCAGCTCAACTGTTCATTATGGCGATGGGACTAGTCAGTTCATTTGCATCTCCCGCGCTGGTGGACATAGTGAAGCCAGGCAGTCGATTTACGTACCTCACAACTGATCAAATCACTTGGATTGCAAGTTTGCCGAATTTGACAGGAGTTGTTGGAAATATACTATCGGGTAAGTTCTTTTTTTTTAACCATTTGAAAAATGGTTGTTGTTTTCGGGAGAATGGACCCGATGATGTTACCACTTTTGAATGATGTTACCACTTTTGAATTTAAATTAATTTCTTTACTTTTAGAAGAGTTTTTATTTGAATTTAAATTAAATTCTTTACTTTTAGAAGAATTTTTATTTGAATAGTAAATTAAAATGGTTAAAATCATTGTAATAAAGGAGAAAACTAACAAATTTAAAAATGGGTAGACGGAAATTAACAGATACGGAAAAAGCCGAAGCCAAAGAAATGAATGAACGTGAATATCGCATTCAATGATATTAAACACAATACGCGTACTTAAACAATCATAAAGTGATTTTTATTTCTTCTTTTGCTATTTAAAATAAAAATTTAATCAACATGTATAAGTTGCTTATTAGTTTGGCGATTCGTATCATTTGGCGAAATTGGTCGACGGGATAACTGAGTAATACTGTATTTGGTTTGGCGCAAAAACGTCTTTCAATGCAGAAAATGATAAAATCAAAAGATTATTGAGCCGCTGAAAACCAATTACGTGTTGAAAGGCGATCACGAAAAAGGAAGCAATTTAATGCCGAACCGATTAATTGTAAAACATCATGTCGCCAGGGCGACCAATCCACTAGCCATGGCGTTTTACTATCGGTCGGTTCTAACCAGGAAAATTTGAGTGCCAATAGTGATTCTAACAAGCCGGAAAATGTTATAGCTATTACTCTTGATTTTCCACCACCTAAAAAGAAAACTAAAAAGCAATCGGCTTGGGAAAAACTGGGAAAAAACTTTTTTGATTCGATGTCTGATGGACCCATTCACAGATGCATGTGCTGCGATCGATTTTGGTTTAAAACCTCCATCACCAAAATTCTGCTCTGTAAAATCAAACAATATATGCCAAAGTCTTACAAGTATAACAGTATATGCCAAAGCTGTATTTTAATAATGATTACTTTTGCACCAACAATGTTAAATAGTTTGAAATGTTTCTTTCGTCGCCAACTTTTATGCTTGGCGACAATAGAGTGATATAACTTAAACGAACCGTACCTTCAAATTGCAGCATGTATAAAGTCATTTATAGCAGTGGCACGGATAATACACAATAAAACAACTGGTATTTAGCTTAAAATGATAGATGAATGTATCGAGTGAAACATTTTTCAAATGGTTGGGGTAATTTCTTAAATTACAATTTTTTTTTTTTTTTTTTTTTTTTTTTTTTTTATCTTAGTATGTGTGTTGCAGGGCCGTAGCTCAGGGGGTACTATCAGGGCCTGATTAATGCACGGGCCTCCGGGGCCTCGGCACTGGGTCCACCAATTTCAGGGGCCCACTAATTATGTGGTTGATTTTTTTTTTCCTTAATCAAATAATTTTCAAAAATATTGTTTTATAAAATATGAAATGTAAAATTTAAATATTCTGAATGACTCAATAAAATTTTTAGAAGCTAGGCACTTTTCACCCAAACAACTTTGTCAACTTATCAAATAAACCTTTTTTTTCTAAAAGTGTCGTCGAAAATGAGTAGGTAGGGGGGCCCAACTTTTTAACAGGCCCTGGGCCCAACTTCAGCTTGATCGGGCTCTGGGTACTATGGGCGGCTCAGCCCCCCCCCCCCTTAAAATATTTTGGGCCTCCCCTGGAAAAGATTCCAAGGTCACCAAATGAATTTCTGTTCCAAAAATTCAAAGGAAATTTTGTTCAAAAATCTAATTTATTTATGAGACTCTCAAAGTATTGCAAAATTACTAAATTGTATCTAAACTAAGTATTTCAACGCTCGCTCATCCTATTTGTACACATGAAACTAACATGTTTACTTTTGATTTAGTTACGCAATCAAATTTTTCATCATCGTATCCTTTTCTTAACATAAAATGGAGGTATTACTACAGTTTAATAATGAACATACTACCTACAGTGTGAATAAAAACTAATTGATCTTTCTGCGTCAAAGAGAGAGGGGGAAAAATTGAGTCCCCCTACATTCTCCTGAGCTCCCCCCCCCCTCCTATTATATACTCTTGAGCTTCCTTTATTGTTCACTTCTAGCTACGGCCCTGGTGTGTTGTCCAAAAAAAAAAAAAAAAAAAAAAAAAAAAAAATGGAAACTAAATTTTTTAAGAACGTAAAAATCATACGGCGATCATTAATTATGAAACATTTTCCAACACATTCAGAATATTAAAATCGAACTTCAGTTTTAATAAAATAAAAATGAGGCATATGGGTGATTCTCAAAATAGAGGACAATTTATGTCTTTTAGCGTACAAAAAAAATTGGGAAGTTTTCTGTCATGTTTTTATACTTAGATATGTTTGTCTTAATATTATTCATTATTTGCATTCAAGAATTACTGACTTTTTATTTAAAAACACCTTAAAATAACAGAATAAATGTTCAAAATGTCATTAGCATGGATGTCCACAGCAGCTGTGCCTTGTATATACTAGCTTTTTCAAGAGTTAATATCATGTTTATAGAATAAAACAAATGTTATTCCTTCTTTAAATTAATCAAGGAGATGATTTATCCAATAAATTTCTTTTTAAAAATAAAATTATAGTATATGAAAAGAGAATTAAAGTTTGTCCTCCATATTCTGTTTTCAAAACAAAGTCATACTATAACAGCTGTTTATTAATCAAAATTTCATTTTCACATATGACAATATTTTGAAAATATAAAGTTTCTCCATGGCAACAAGTAGCCATTTTATTCCAGCCTGAAAATAGAAGCATGTATTGTATTTTAAGAATAGAAGTTGAATATTAGGCGAGTACATCAATTCTATGTCATTAGAATGGATAATAATTTTCATGTTTATTTTATAGTTAGAATTTTTATTTTACTTATTTGCATAGAACTTTTGTGTTTTAAAAAGCCCCAGAAAGGACTATTGCATTGTGATTATATTATGGCTCATAATCTTATTTAAATTAAAATTTGTCATTAGCATGGACAAATATCAGTGTCATTAGCATGGTTTTTCTGTCCATGCTAGACTCCTATGTGCATAAATGTAACCATTGCTTATATTGTATCCTTTTTAAAGTTTAATTTTACATATAAATTTAGGTATTGCATTTATTATCCCTAAAATATGCATTAAATCTGTCAGAAAATCACTAAGACAGCTTCTTACACTGTTAGTGTTGGAATGTTGTTCATGTAAACAAAGTTTGCTCTTTGGCAGAGCCGTCCCTAGCGAAAGCGAGGCCGGGTGCGAAAACTTTTGCGAGGCCTTTTCATTCTACAGTCTTATATCGAATCCAATGGCGGATCTAAGGGGGGGGGGCGATGGGCCCCCCCCTTGAGCCCAATAAAGGATCTGCAGAACGACATTAGATGCCCGCACGGAAAAGTTGTTGATCCTAAACTTGAGACCGGCACGACTCGACTCGGGTCGTGCCAATTTTAATTTATTATACTGGGATTGGATCAGGTCTTCACACTTTCAGAATTGGGTCCGATCTTTTTTCTGCAGAGCTAGATCGAGCCACACTGTATTTTCCAGGTCGGGTCAGGCGTAAATTTCCTTCCTACTAGAGGTATACACAGGCCAAAATTTTCAAGCCCAGGCTCTGTCCGGTATAAATGCTAAACGCTCGATCTGGGATCGACACAGCCCGTATACTGTGGCGATTCTAAGGGGCGGAGTCGGGGTCGGGGTGAAGTCCCCCCCCCCCCACTTGGGGCTACAAAGTGACATTATGCATCCTCACGAGAAATAACTTGGGGCGAAGTTCAAGCCCGTCACGGCTTAACACGGTTCGCGCCATTGTAAGTCAACGAGACTTGGACTGGGTAAGGTTTTCTCTCATTTTGAATTGAGTCGTGTCCTGATCTTACTTTTTTTGGAGATTCGGGTAGAGACAGGCTTCTTTTTCTTTCAGACCGAGCCTGGTCTCGATTTAATTTTTCCTAGAAGTTTGCATTGTGTTGGGGCGTCAGATTCTCTTACTTTATTTTGTTAAATGATCATTACGAAACTCAATATTTCTACATTTCCACATATTATTTAATTGATATACTCGCTATTTACATATATTCGTATTATATAAGGCCGTAACGTGTTAAAGAATTATAACCAGGTTCGTCAATTTACCCGAAACAAAGAAATAGAAACTATACACTTAATAAACAAACTGAAATTATCAAGAATGTTATTTATTGAAAAGAAGAATATTAATGGATACATGTCCAAAATACTACTACGAAACTATCATAAAAGTTTGCATTGCAATATTGTTTATTGCAATGCAAACAATTGTTTATATGTTTATTGCTAAAAATGAAAAGATGGAAAGCCTCAAAATATATCAATGCAATTTAGAAAATAATTGTAAAATATTAAATGCTCGGAAAATCATGAGCTCGCTTACCCAATAACCAGATCCTGGACATCATCGCTTTCTCTGCTCACACTCCTCTGGTAGAATTCATCTCTCCGAAATATCTCACTAACTCTTTTTTCTCTAATCTCAAGTACTCGCTCACTCTTTTTCTAAAACCTCCAGTGTCCCTAACTCTCTGCTCCCCCCATTTCTATCTCCCTGGTATTAACATAAAGACACCCTTTTCCACCCTAATATTAACATTATCCAACCAATTTCTTTCGTTTTCTTCTAAATATTTCTTCGATTGGATACGTTCATATTCATTCATAAATTCCCTAATACTTCTATATTCGACATCTTTTAATATTACCCCTTTATTATTATTAGAAGGTAAAATACCATTGCTTGCCCCCTTTGCGGCATAACCTTTCATCTTTACAGATATTTGTGCGGTCAAGCCCCCTTTGCGATTTCTTTGATCTTTTCAGATATTTGTGCGGTGTCGGGAAAATGTACGGATATCTGCTTTGAAATTTGTTCCCGTGCAATAAATAAACTTTCGAATTGACGCAGTTATAGGTAAATGTTTCGACAATACTAGAGACCCTTTCTCGCTTTCTTGCTACTAACAATTGTGCTTAAAATTCTTATTTCACCTGATCTAGGTTACAAGGACTAGGGATACTTTCGTCAATAGATGTATCTGTATGGGGTCTAAAATGCCCTTCTTTCAGCTAAAATCTGTGCATAACAAAAATGCCTTTGGCAAAATACTTTGTATTGTGGTTTAGCCACGCGGCACCGCTTTGATTCTTTAAATAAATTATTTTTCCTTGCGCCATCCGAACCTAAAATATTACTGTGTCCACCTACCCACATTCTTCGAAAGATTGCATTCCATTTATCTGCATTTATCTTCGAAGGACTGAAATTTGCTGGACTTTGTCTCAGCAATTGGACAAAATTTCCAGGTCGTGGCTCGGCCCGGAATAAAAGTTAAATATTCGGTCCGTCTCTGATCTAGATAGTATGATAAACGTTACTGACCTAAACCGCGACCCGTTTAGCTAAACGTTCGGTACGTCTCTGATCTGAACTTCTTCGAAGATTCACGTTTACGGATAAAAACTAATTTCGTTAAAGGATCGCGGAAAAACGCAAATTTCGTCAAAGGATCGCGAACAAAACTGGGTCAACCATTCTCGGAAGAGTAAAAACTGAATCTGTAACTGACTCAAATCCGAAATGTATGACAATCTGCCCCGATGCGCTCAGTGCAGCTAAAAAGTAAAAGTCAACCCGACCAATAGCAAAATATAGTTATTAACCGGACCGAGACCCGACCCGAATAAAAAAAATCAGAAATTAACTTCACCCGCAGCAAACAGTAGAAGTTAACCGGATCCAAACGAGACCCTCAACAAAAAGTAAAAATTAACCCGACCAGCATAGAAAAATAGAAGCGAAAAGAACATCAAATTTTATGAAATGATTGCGGGGAAAATACGAATTTCTTCAAAGGATCGTGAAACAGACGCTCATTTCGTCCAAAAATTGCGGAAAAGAACGAAAATTTTATCAAAGGACACACTCCGACCCAATAAATTCGGGTCAATCCGAACCCTTCTCGCAAAAGTAAAAACCAAATCCTAAACTTCCCCAAATCAGAATTGTCTGTCAAACTGCCCAAAATGTGCTAAGCATAGCTAAAAAGTTAAAGTCAACACGACCAACAACAAATGTAGTAATCGACCGGACCTAAACCCAACCCAAAAGCAAAAAATCAGAAATTAACTCGAACCGCAGCAAAGAGTAGAAGTCATCCGGACCCAAGCACGACCCAAGTAGAAATTAACTCGATCAGGAGCAAAAAATGGAAGCCAACCGGACCCAAGCCCGACCCATAGCAAAAAGTAGACGAAACACGACCCGCATTAAAAAAAATTAGCTCTTACCCGTGCATCAGAATGGGGTTTCCAAATTTCTCAAATCGCCCCCCCCCCCTCGAAGATTCTCCAGATCCACCCTTGATCGAATCGGACCAAGTTGTGTTGACATTAATTTTTAAGGGTTTCGTATATCTGAGTAAACTATTAGTCTCACGCCTCTGTTTGTTCCTCAGAGTTCATACTCGGAAACTGTGTAAGTTAGAGACATTAAATGTTGCATATTTATAGTTGAATGCCTCCAATCACGTGCAATTTTTAAGATCTCAATTTTAAAACAAAACCTAAATTTCCGTTTTTTTTTTTTTTTTTTTTTTTTTTTTTGAGCAGATTACTGAATATGAGCGTAATTTGCGTAAGGGTATTTTTAAAATAAGTTATGAATTTTTGCGTTGAACTGAATTCAGTTTACTAAGAAATGTTTGTAGAATATAGATAAAGTGATATACAGGGGGCCACGCAAAGAATTGGATATATGTATAATTTCTGGAAATGTGATTTCAATAGTTTTAAAAATATTTTAATTTGAACTAAATTTTAGATAAATACTGCCATGTAATAACGGTACTAAGTAAACTACAGGACTGAACAAAAGTATTCAATTTTTTCCCATCTATTAGTATACATTGCTGAATGAGACGTTCCAGCTAGAGATGAGTTCGGGCTCGTTTTTCGAGGCCCGGGCCCGCCCTAGCCCGATGATTTTATGTCCGAGCCCGAAAGATTTTTGTCACCAGAGCCCAAGCCCGCCCAAGTCCAATACCAAAAATATATGAAACAAAATTATTTGGTATTTAAAAATTGTTTCAAAAGTAATAACTCATTTTTTAAAACATCTTACATAAATGTAATTTTTAAATGAAAATTTAAATTCAATCTTGTCAAAATCCGTATAAAGTAAAAATGTAGTTCATACTTAAAAGGATTCTCATATTTTTCCTCTTTCAACAAACAAATTTGATGAACATGGAACGTTTGTGTTTAATGAATAAATGCATGAAATTTGCAGGAATTACTATTTGTAAACTGGCGAATCGAACAACGTCATTCAATTTTCTGTAAAAAGTGTACCTCTTTCACTATAATCGATTCCTTTCTCATAACAATCATCTGTGATTGACAAGTATCTGAAAATCAACGTAAATTAAAAAATATCGACATTATTATTTTAAAAAACCGATGATTTTATAGAAAAAGAGGAAACACTGATCAATTGCTTTCTGTCGGAATGACTTTCTAATCATATTTACTTACAGAAGAAAGTGACTTCGAAAAGGAACAGCGTCCTTAGCATGAGTAGAGTGCATGATAATCACTAAAGTTATTTCCATATGAAAAACGACTATAATTCGCGCTTAATCGAAGATTAAATAATTTGCAAACCTCCAGCTAATTCTCATCTACCAAAAACAGAAGAAAATATTATCTTGGCGTTATGTAACTAAATAATAAATAAATGAACGATCCCATTAAAAAATATCTTCTTCTAACGAAAACCCAACTAAAAGAAAATTCATTGTTGTTTGTGTTTTGATTGGCGCTGTATAAATGGATCGTCGCCGGAAATTCCGTAGACATAAATCTGTAATTATCACAAATTTTCATTTGAAACAGCCATGAAATACTAAAATAATCAAGCATTCAGCTCACCCGTCATTTTGATTAAAAAAAAAAAAAAAATTAAAATGAGTTGAAAAGGAATAAGTAGGCAATTTTATGTGGAAAAAGTTCTTTCAATATTTTCTACACTTGAATAAATACTAAAATTTTCTGGCTTCAGAAAAAAATGAGTCCGGGCTCGCCCGGGGACTAGAATAAAAATAGAGCCCGAGCCCGTGTCGGGTCCGGGCGTTCGGGCTCGGGCTGAGAACGTCTCATCTCTAGTAGGGAAATCTGAGAGCTGCAGTCTAATCGAGACTTGCTGGGTGACGGCAAGTTTTCTTTTTGTTTTTCTGTCAAGAAAATTTTATCCCATATATTCTGCAACAATGTTACAATATGTTTACAAAATTAAAATACAACTATGGCTACAAATTGAGAATAGACTACATGACTACGAGGAATATTTTCTGCTTTCGAATGTCCGCGCCTAACTTTTTATTGATAAAAGTTTTACTTTTTATAAATATACATTTTTAAATGTCTAAATTTAATCGGAAAATAAATAACTTGCAACTATTTTTAAAAAGTATATTTGGATGTTCTTAAAATTTAATTGATTTTTTTTCTTTTACCCGAGCGCGAGGCCTTTATAGGCGCGAGGCCTTTATAGGCGCGAGGCCCTGTGCGACCGCACCTGTCGCACACCCCTAAGGACGGCTCTGCTCTTTGGTAATGTTTTTATTCCCCTTATATATATATATATGTAAAAATGGAAACTATTTGTTGGAAAGGAAGGCTAGTAAACGTAGAAAAAAAATATTTAAACAGGAAGAAAATAAAAATTTAATATATTTATTCCATTCAATTTGTTTTGTCATTAGCATGGCTCAAAAAATACTAATTATTTTTTTTAAGTTAATTTTTAAATATTTAGCTCTGCTGACTACATGAAAAGTATACCTAATACTATATTAACAACACATATTTTTTTCAGAAATTTTGCTAACAGTAATTTTTTTAAGATTTCATTTTTGAAATTTTCCCCTATTTTGAGAATCGCCCATATATAAACAATTTGTAAAATGTATAAATTTTAATTTCATGCGTAATTTTAGCAATTACAATCAATATTTTGAATAATATCTAATATTTTGTAACCCGGTATATGGTCTATAGATTTATCATATAATACATAGTATGGTAAAATATCAGTTCAGCTGTCAAACGTATAGAACAATTGAAAATACCCCTTCAACTATTTCCATCATAAAATGAAAATGTACTTTTGATGTTGTGTACAGTCCTGTATATGACCATTAAAATTTATACAAATTACATTAATATCCAAAAAATGTTAAATAATTAAACGCATACCACACCATAAGACAATTCCAGCAATTATTGTTCAAATAGTATTATAACCTAATTATTTTGTATGTCCCTGTAAATCAGGCATGTCAAACACGTGGCCCGCGGACCACAATTGGCCCGTCAGGAACTTCTCTGTGGCCCGCCAAGCTTTTGGCATTTTCGTATGTTTGATTCAGCTCTTAGTTGATGCAGAAAATGCACTTTTTATTGCAAATATTCCAGCGTTGCAAAATTGGAGAATGGTTTTATTCAAAATATCTACCATTATTCCAGAATATTAATCTTCATTACATTTAATGGCAGATATTGATGTACATTAAATTTAATGATCCGCATTTAAATAAAGAAAAGTTTAAATTTTTAAATTAATGGTTGTAATTTTGGATGAAAATTTTTTACAGTTTTGCATAGAAGATGCAAACAACCCCGATTCAACACCTCTGTAGCTTAAAAGATGTAAACATATTGTCTTGAATATCATAAAATCTGATTCATTTTAAAATTTTATTTCCAGGAGATATGGTATCCAAAAGTTATCAATAAGAAGTTCAAGTAGAGCATCTATTAATCTGAAAATTAAAAAAGTTTTAAAAGTTTTATGATTTTTCCCCTAATAGTTCATTAAGTGTTTTATGTTGAAACGAATACATTATCTTATTGCTCCCTTTGATCCAATGAGACAATTATAAAATTGCAAAGTAATGCATGGCATTTGTTAGGTATTAAAAATGTATCGAAAATCAATTCAAATACGATGCTAATTTCTTAAGTGTCTCTAAAATTCAAAAGAAATAAATAGCTTTAAAAGGGAAAGTGACATGATTTCTCGTCTTGTAAAATAATAATAGTGATAATAATAATAAATTGTTACCCTGTTTTTATTATTTGGCTGCATGCACAGTCGAAAGTGAGCATTTTGGACATAAGGTCATTAATTTCATTCTTAAAGGTTAATAAACGTATCATTGTAATTTATTCCAGAGTGATTTTTATATTTCGTAATTATGAAGATATTACATCATTCATAAAGTCAATTTGAAATAATTTTCTATACTCAAACAAAGGCTGAAAAATTGTTTCATATGTAGAAACTTCGTTAAAGTTTGCTAGGAAAATACTCACAAACATTTCGAAGAACCCACAAATATCTAGAAATAATTTGGAAAAATAAATAGATTTTAAACAAACTTTGTTGAAAATAGTGTGTTCGTGAAACATCTTTAGAAGTAATTCATCTGCTTTTAAAAGCAACGATTGAATGCATTTGCACACAGCTCCAAATCGCTCATTTTAGAATAAAGGATGTCCAGAATAGTTAAATCAATTTAAAAAAATTGCAGGGGCATTTCTATAAATAGTCATGATATAACCAGAAATTTCAGTAATCGCATGAAATCTATAATTTCAATATGGGTTGTTATAACTGCAAATTTTCATTAGTAGACAGTAGCGATCAATAGCCACCGACAATTATTTTTTAATAGCCACTTTTTCTCATTTAGTGAATCCGTGGCTAGTGGTTAATGTTGTCCTTTAAATTTATAATTCCTGAAAATATAGCTGCAAGAAATTTTATCTGCGGCCAGTTTTTTTTATCGCAGACATGATATGTACTTAAAAATAACTGAGGAGAATCAGAAAATTATTCCAATGCCGGATCAATAACCGTAAGTAATATATTTTAATCAATTAAGAATTTTTTTTATTTCGTAATTATATTGTAAATAATTATGCTCTATCAATGATTGGTTTTACAAAAAGTAGCAATTACAATATAAAGAAAATGCAGATATTAGGATTATAAAATTAATATCGCATTTTTGTATAATTTTGATTGCGATTTAAATTTTAAAAAGTTCAATATGTGTTTAAGCATTTTTGTATTTTTATTTTAACTTATTTTTCTTTACATTTAGCAGTGCATTCTGGCAAGATACTTTTACTACACATTTGTTTTTACTTAATAAATATTTTTAAACCTTTTCTGGTGCATATTTTAAATTTTTCCAATAAATAGTTTTAAAATTTTTGTATGTATTTTTGCTTGCTTGCTTGTTTGTTTTTTAAAACAATGCCATATTTTTAATATACGGTATTTTGTGCGATAGTCATCAAATTAATCTGCTTCTTTATTTTCGATAATGTGATTAACGGCTTTGTGTACAATCCTAAATCTGGCCCGCGGTGGTAGACTAGTTTGACATGCCTGCTGTAGCTGTAGATGAATGATGCTATGCACATCCTATTCAATAGCAGGCAGCTGGCAGTGCGCCTCAGAGATTTATATAAATTTCAGTATGTTTGAAACAGGGTAACTTGATGAAAGTAAACCGCGAACTTTTTTTTTTTTTTCAGCGGACATATTGTCAATGTTTTTGAGTCTCTGTAAATGGAATTGTACGATGAATGTTATACATTCCATATTCAATAGCAACCACACTCAATCTGCGGCCCAATCACATAATCGCTAATCCATATTTGTATAATTTATTGAGATGCATGTAGAAAAGTATTGACGATTTTCAGTGTTTTATTATATTTTATGGGAAGATAATTTTACATAGCAGGGAGGGCCGTAGCTAGGAGTGAACAATATAGAGGGGGGGGCTCAAGAGAATGTAGGAGGAGCTCATAATTTATCTCTCTCTCTCTCTCTGTGACGTAGAAAGATAAATTAAAGCATCTTCCCAATGTAGGTATTATGTTTCTTATTAAACTGTTGTATTAACTTCACATTATGCTAAGAAAAATGTATGATGAAAATTATGAGTGTAAAACTGGTGCAAAATTAAACATGTTAGCTTCATATGTGCCAATAGTATAAACGAGTGTTGAAACACTTATTTTAGTTACAATTTAGTAAATATGTGTAACTCTCAAAACTAAATTAGATTTTTGAACAGAATTTCATTCGAATTTTCGGAACAGAAATTCATTTAGTGACCTTGGAATCTTTTTAAGGGAGGGGGGCTCAAAATATTTTAGGGGGGGCTGAGCCACCCATAGCACCCCTTTAGCTACGGCCCTGATAGCAGGTCAGTTTTTAATTGAAAATTGTGTTAAAATAATTTTCTTAGTAAAGTTTTTTTGCATGTAGTACTATTTGTCACTACCAGTTTCATGCAATCCGAAAATATTTGAGTTATGAACAGACAAACCCAGTTCATACATACTTCTTAACTATGTTGGAAAGTGTTAAAAATCATTCACATTTGTAAAGTGAACAGTTCTGAATTTGGACAGTTTTCGCCGGAAGGGATTTCTGTGCCTCCGAAGGGAGGGAGGGGGAGGTGCACTTTTTGACCATTGAAAACACAAAATTTCAAATCTTCTAGGAGGGTGGGGTGGAGGGGGGGGGGTCTGATCGCTCCTGTGGGAATGCTCTTCGGAGCAACCCCTGAATTAAAAGATGAAAAAGAAACTACATTTTAGAAAAAGTAGCAAAAATACTTTTAACCTATTATTGAAAAATTATTTAACCTTATTTTTTGACGGCACTTTAAATTCGAATTAAAGAAATTTTTATACAAAATTTACTTAACAAACTATTTCTTTTAAGAAATTTGTTTATTTTGTCTGTTAGTATGAAAAGATTTTAGATTAAAAATATTTTGCTTAATCATGTTTTAGAAATTGTAATAATCGATTTTACCAAGATTAATATTTTAAAACACATATACTTTCTTATTGTGCTGTTGAAACATGTTATTTGTAGTTAAAAAAAATTTTAAACTCAAAAGAAAATCTCTTGTGTAGGGAAGGGGGGAGGGCACATGTGAACAATTTTTACATTTTTTTTTTTTTTTTTTACTTTACCCAAAATTGTTATGAGCTACTGAAACAAAAATTGATTAATACAGTCAAACCTCGTTAACAAGAACACGCTTAACGTGAATTTCTTTTAGCATGAATTGTTTTCATAGTCCACTATAAAACCGAATACAAAGATTTGATACTGTTAACATGAACAAAATTTTGATTCCCATTGAGGTTCATGTTAACGAGATTCAACTATAAACATTTATACCTTTTTTTTTTTTTTTTTTTTTTTTTTTTGGTGAAACTTTTTAATGCATCTATCTTTAATTTCTAATTTATATCATCATTCTAAAAACGTCACTGTATATAAAAAATAAGTTCGAAAATGCTTCCACAAGTCATGGTACTCGTGAACATTTTTTATTATTAAAGGAAAGCCTTTTTGTACTTTATTTTCATATCCTTTCATTTCCAAGATTGCTTTAAGTCTGTTCCAGTTACGCTGTTGGGAGTGCGTTTTCTGTTGTCGTACCTGTTTTTTAATTTTTTTTCTATACATTACTTCGTATATATATATACGTATAAATTCTATAATTGATATATGGGTGATTCTACGATAAGAGGTAATTTGTATGGCAATTTGTTTAAAACAGATTTTTTATTCTATATATTGCTATTTTTTGTAATGAATCGCATCATCTTAATATACTTATTAAATAACATCACGATTGAATGCCTAATTAAAACACATTTTTCTGAAATTTCTTACAAAGTCTAAAAATGTCTACCCTGGCATGTCCCCTTGCTGGTTTCAATTTAACTTTCAAACAATACATTTTTTTTGCGTCAGATGCTTAACTAAAGTATGTTTAATTGGAATTTAAGTAATTATACTTACGTATTATAAAATAAAAAATAGTCGACTCTCGTTAATTCAAAATCGGATAATTCGAATCTTCGATTAATTCGAACTAAACATGAAGTCCCGAAATTTTCAATGGCAGAATAACGTTAAAAATTTTCATTAATTCGAACTCATTTTCTCTTGACTTCGGTTAATTCGAACTAACGAAAATTCCGATTTTTCATTTTTCGCTTCTTTCTCGCGGATTTCAGATCATTTCAATAACTTTCTTTGATTTTTGTGAAAATTGTTCCGAACAAGTATACATATAATCCAATGCATTTGATATCCACTTTCTTAGTGCCCCGTCTGCCCATCATTGACGCTTTAAATTTTTCTTCCATTGTGCTTGTTTTTAATCTTTTAATTAGTTTATGTATTTATACATTCTAATTTAATATTAAGTCATATTCTAATGATAAGAGACGAAATAATTTTAAAAAACACTATAACATTAGTTCCTTTGTAATAGTACCACATTAAGCATGTTTTCATTTCATATTTTCCATAATTCGAACTTCGGATAATTCGAACATTTCTGGTGGTCCCGACGAGTTCGAATTAACGAGAGCCGACTGTACAATAATTTTAATTTCAAATAATTTTTAAAATTAACTTTTGTATCGCTTTTTTTGTGTATCTACCCTGTCAAATTTCGTTCTGAAACAAATATAAATTCAAGGATGGCTATATTGGAAGTAGCGCTTAAGGACATCTCTCGGCTTGAAGTTAGCAATACTAAACGCGCAAGCCATTTAAGCGTCGCTATTTTTAGTTGTTGCGACGAACCGTGTGGTGTAGTGGTTTCGCAAGGTGATCGTGTATCTCCCCTGGTAAGTCATAAAACTTATAATATTCATTTAATTCAATTGCATTTACTGCCCTAATTAAGCAATAGAGTAATAATTAAAGTGAGATACACAATCAACCCAAAAACTAATTCAGTCAGTTAAAAAATTTGAATTTATCATGGAAATGTCTCTCCCCTGCCGTATTCCCCCTGTCAAGTTAACTGCCAGGGGAAAGAGTAACTGACCAGAAAAAGTTATAAAATATATGTAAAGTGACTTGCCCTTATATGAAAAGGTAAATAAACAGGACAAAAATCATAATTTAAAAGTTTTTGATCAAACTTTTCTTTTTGACCGTATCCTCTATGTACTTGAAACCTCTTATCGTAGAATCACCCATATACGACTGCTCAACAGATCTCTTTTCTTGTACTTTTCCATTTATTGAAATAAATTGCTAAAGAATTTTCAACTGTGCTATACGATTCTTAAGTGGACTAAAGTTTTTCATTTCCGTGTAATGTATATGTTCAGAATACGGTATCAGTACTTGATTCTAATCCATACAGTTTGTTTCTTACTGAACAATTTTAAAATAACGTCAGACTCTTAAGAATTACTAGCATTATTTTCATATAAAGAGTGGTTATGATTCGTACAAAACAGTATTGAATTCATGGGGTGGTCCGGGGGGAATATCCCCTCCCCGGGAAATTTGAGATCTTTCTCTTTTAATGGTCAAAAATTGCAGTTTCTCCCCCCCCCCCGGAGCTACAAAAGTCCCTCCCGGAGAATAGTGTATGAATTCAACACTGGTACAAAATAAAAAACAAAGAATTCTGAAACCTTAAACTAGTGCTAGTTGACTAAAAATAAAATGGAAGAAGTCATTTCACTTTAGTTCTCTAAAAATAAAAACTGAACGTTCCAGTTAAAAATATCCTAGTGTCACAAACGAAAATCGGATAAGATATTATTCACACATTAGGGTTGTCGTAACGGGTCATCAGAGCGGTTATACAAGGTTCTTAGTCGTTGCAATCGATGCCAGAAATAAATCTGCAAATATCAAAAATTTTCTTTAAAATAGTCATTCTATTCAAATATTAAAAAAGAAAAACCATGATATCTATTACTTCTTCATTTTGATCTCAAATAGCATTAAAATAAGTTCAAATGGAATAACTGATTTTTATGAAAAAAGAAAAACAATTTTATCTTTCTATGCACCAATAAACGCAATTTATAATTTCAGAAAGAACTAGACCCAGCTTCCTTAACTAATTCTGCTAATGTGTATCTTATCTTTTAATCATTACTTTCGCGCCGAATGATTCCAATATAGGGAAAAAACAATTTAGTTTTGGTTTAAATTATCTAAGTGATAGAGGTGTGTTTCAACTTTTATTAAACCAATCAGTAATTAAAATTTTTATGTTTTTAGTTGTTGTTTTTTTTTTGGGGGGGGGGGGAGGAGGAGCTTTTTTTATACGCATAACTTATTTTCATACATACGTTACTTATATCATTTGAATTGGAAATTAGAACAATGTTTAAAGTTGAGAATTTTTTCAATCCCCCCCCCCCCCCGCAAATAACTATTTGTAGCTAGCTCGACTGACTCACAGGATATGTTTCTTTCAATCTTTACTCTTTAACTTATAATTTTTAATTTAACTATAGATGCTGGTGAAATGTGTTTAATTTGGAAGTCTAATACTATCGCTAAAGACTTCTAAATAGGTGAATTTTAAAAGTCCTGTACACAAAGTTTAGTACAGATTGACGGAAGTTACTGCTTTTTTACTGTGAGCGATTTCCAAGACCGCTTGATCGAAAGATTAATAAAAAGTTCGATCAAGCAGGGCTCGAAAAATAGCGATCCCGGGGAACCCAGAAATTCTTTCTGGGAACGCATATTTTTTCACTTCGCCGTCTCCGATAGCGATGCCGCGGACGCATTATAACGCGTAAATTAAGCAAAAAATCGGAGATGGGACGCAAAAAAATAGCTCTTAAGGGTGTATTTCGATTCAAACTGCTTATTTTCAGATTTATTTTTAAGTTCATTTTTGCCCTCAAATGTATGAAACTTGCAAATTGTATTATTCAGAAAGTACTTAAGGTGCCGTAATGGTCGATTCTTTGATAAATATAGAAAATATTGCAAAAAAAGCTGCCAAAGTTGCCAATTTGAACGGATTTTTTCGAAGCGGCAGATCTGGGAATGAAAAAAAGGGTCATACTGAGAGGATAATCGTTTATAAATGAAATTCTAATGAATTGAGCGTAAAAAGACATCACACGGTACCTCATACTTCTCTTCAAAAATCCCCTCAGCAAATTTCATGTTTCTATTTCTAAAAATGCGTCTGAAATTGTATCGGAAAATTTCGAGTTGTTGAAGGTGGGAAAGCGTTTTTTCGAATACACCCTTAAGCGGTCCGTGTGATGCGTAATTTCGTCGAAATATTACGGGAAAAGCCCGAATTTCAACAAAAGATCGCCGAAAAAACGCAAGTTTCATTAAAAAATTGCAAAAGCGGCAAATTTCGTAAAAAAAAAATCGTGAAAAACAGCAAATTTTGTAAAAAAAAATGCAAAAAACGCCAATTTTTGTCCAAAAATAGAGAAAAGACAACAGATTTCGTCCAAAGATCGGGAAAATTCGAAGGAAAAAATTGTACGAAATAACGCAAATTTCATTAAAAAAATCGCAAAAACGACAAATCTCATAAAAATTGAAAAACGGCAGATTTCGTTAAAATATCACGATAAAACGGCAGGTTTAGTTAAAACATCGTGATAAAACAGCAAATTTTGTCTAAAAATCGCGAAAAAGCGGCAAATTTCGTTAAGAAATCGCGAATAAACAGTAAATTTTGTTTAAAAAAAATCATAAAAAACAACAAACTTCGAAAAAAAATCGCAAAAAAGGCAATTTTCGTCCAAAAATAGAGAAAAGACCACAGATTTTCTCAAAGGATCCCGAAAATGCCCCAAAATTCATCAAAAGATCGTGCAAACAACGCAAATTTCATTAAAAATCGCAAATACGGCAAATCTCGTAAAAGAAATTGAAAAACAAGAGATTTCGTTAAAATATGATAAAACGGCAGATTTTGTCAAAAAAAGAACGCCAAATTTCGTTTAAAAAAAATCTTAGTAAAACGGCAAATTTAGTTAAAATACTCACATATAAATTTTCGCGAACTTACTCTTTTCATCTGGGAACCTTTTAAAATTTTTAGAATT
Organism: Maratus speculifer; assembly: GCA_964019185.1. Taxonomy (NCBI): domain Eukaryota; kingdom Metazoa; phylum Arthropoda; class Arachnida; order Araneae; family Salticidae; genus Maratus; species Maratus speculifer. Next base: position 285,217,982 of record OZ025298.1, on the reverse strand, counting down.
TTAAAGTCCTGGATCAAGATTAGATCAGAGTGCCCTAGAATGCTTATACTACAGCTTTCTTTAGAAACAGAGTATACGGTGCTCCTTTAAAAAATCCAGAGGGTATACGGTGTATACCCTCCACTACATCCCTGCGAATGATGTCATTTTATATAAAATAAAAGCGCGTGTTTTAAGTCTTAAAACTGAAATAGGTTTGTATTATCTATATTTACGTACAAATATAATTTTTTTCATCAGGAGCGGCATTGAATTCTGAAAAAGTTGAATTTCTGTTCGAATTTCTTGAACTTGAGAATTGAAATCGGACTCCGCCTGACCAACATCTCGAAAAGGTCTTGTAAATCGAGATGGTGTTGGCCTGACCCGATACCGAAAGTGCGAAATAGAAAATTTTGAATGACATTCTCATTTCAAGATTTTCTCATTTAAAAATATCTTTCACATATAGATAAGTATTAATTCTAAAGCAGTTCTTCGTGACAACATTTCGTGAATTTAGTGTCCCTGAAAACTAATTTAAAATAGCAAATTTCTTATTTATACTCATCCTCTGGCAGGAATGTTTAAAGGTCACAATTTTCAAACAATCATTGTTATGCATAAAAGCCCCAGATTCAGACTCGACTTTTATGCGTGGGTCGGGGCTAATTTTTTCACTGCGGGTCATGTTGCTTTTATTTTTTTTGCTGCGGGTCTGGTCTGGGTCCGGTTGACTTCTAGTTTTTGCTGTGGGGCGGGTTTAGGTCCGGTTGACTTCCTTTTTTTGCTGCAGGTCGGGTTAACTAATGTTTATGTTGTGGATCGCATTAGCAGGATTAGCAGGTGTTTTTATTCAGAAATTATTGGCATTATCCATTTTTTGATAAGCAGTTAAAGAAAATACTGTGAAAATTATCGTTTTGAATAGAATTCCTAGAAGCGACAGCATGAGAAGGTAGAAAAATCTACAACCATTTCGCGTGCGAAGAGAAAACTGCGCCCGGGGCAAAGCAAAGTGTGGCGCCCCCCAACCCAACTTTTTCTTGTATAAGAGGCCAAAAATTACGCCGGTAGCATAAATTTGGCGCTCCCTAAATTTCCACGCCCGGGCCGACCTTATCCTTCGCCCCTCCCCCCCTTTCGCACGGTGCTGCATATTGTCTGTCCTACACATCTTGAGAACAATTAAGTCTAGTTCTAGCCCGGCTCGTCTACATGTAGAAAAACAATGCAAGCCTGATCTCTGTCCGGTACGAGCCTGTTAAAAAAAACCCGGGTTACACACAATATAATTCTCCGATGCTGATCTCTGCACTGTAAAAGTTACATTCCTGTATTGATGTTGCCAAACTAGTACCGGCTGGTGACGCACATTTATATTTATTCTCATTGAACCCATATAATCGAAAATAGCTCATACTTTAACATTCCTGCTTAAATCTTTATAAAGGGCCAGAAGGCCCGTTAATTTTTTTTATGGGCTCGGCCCATATGGCCCTTCAATTTTTTTGCCGGCTCGGCCCGTTTATTTTATTCACTGGCCCGACCTGTTGGAAAAATTATTCTAATTTTAATTGCCCGTTAGAAAATTCGGAACCATTTTCGACTCGGCCAGGCCCGGGCACGTGCGTCTAGGCTGAGTCTGACACAGACCGAAATTTAACTTTCATTTCGAGCCGAACCCCGACCAGGGAAATTTTGGTCAGTGCGGACTAGAGACAGAGCCGTCCTTACGGAGGACAACTTAAAGTGAGGCCTGGTGCAAGGATTTTGCGAGGCCTTTTCCTTTCAAACTTTTAACATAATCTGATGTATAGTGTCAATAAAAAAAGAAAGGTTTTCACCTATATACTGCATCCCGGAAAGCCTAGCTATTATAAGCGTTTGTTTGTGTGTTTGTAGGGGTAATTTCTGGAACTACTGAACCAATTTCAAAAGTAATAGTGGCTAACTGATGATGAAAGTTCCTCTCCCAACATAGGCTATATTTTATGGCAAGCACTATCATTTCTTAACTAAACTCATAAATTTATACTAATACTTTCTATTATAATTTCTCCTTTTTATTAAAGAAAAAAAATATTTTATGTTCAAGTGCGAGGCCTCCCTAGGCGTGAGGCCCTATGCGACCGCACCTGTTGCACACCCCTAAGGACGGCTCTGACTAGAGATAAATTCGGGCTCTTATTCCACAGCCCAGTCCCGCCTGAGCCAGAGACATTTTGCGGCATCAAGAGCAAAAGCCCGATAATGAAATTATACAGTAGAAAAAATTGCACAATACTTATAAAAATGTTCCAAAAGTAATTATAATTTTAAAGCTATTTATTTTTTATATAAAAAAGGCTATTAAACGAAAAATTAAATTTAATATTATCAAAAGAACAGTTTGGTATAAAATGAAAATATACTTTACGCATAAAAGGATTCTCATATTTTGTCTGTTTCAGTAAGAAAATATTATGGACAATGGACATGTTAATGAAGTGTGTTTCATGAATAAATGCATAGAACCTGTAGAAAATACTGTCTATTATCTGACAAATCGAACAACATTTTAAAATTTTATGTAAAAAAATGCACATTTTTAACTATAACCATTTCATTCTTCATAACAAGCCTTCGTTATAGGCATGACCCAGAAAATAACCTCAAATTAAAATTTTTAAAGTTCAATACTTTTTTAGGAACAAAGGAAACACTACTCGATCGCGAGAATATGGTAAATACATTTACTTACCGCTACGGCATTAGCAGAGATCCCAAAAGAAATAATTACTACAGTTATTTCCATATGAAAAGCGATTACGACTTGTATACGTTGCATACACCAGAAATTTAATTTATTCGGTAACCGCAAAAGAAAATATTCTTTTCGCGTTAGATGTCTGAATAACAATAATAATAAACGATCCAATTGCAAAATAATCTCTGCCGCTAACAAAAATCGAACGAAAGACAAATTCATTATTCCCGCCTTTTTTTGTAGGCGCCGGACATAAATCTACCGATGTAGATATGACTTTTTTTTTTTTTTTTTTTTTTTTTTTAAGTAACATTTAAATACTAAAATAGAAAAAAAAATGTGCTTTACTTTCATTTTTATCAAAATAACAAGACATTGATTTGAAAAGGAATAAGTATTAATTTTTAAGGGGAAAAAAGTTTTTTACATTTTTCTATTCATTGATAAATAAAATTTTCAGATTTCAGAAAAAATGAGTCCGAATCAGTAGACCAGCATAAAAAATAGAGCACGACCTCGTATCGGACACGGGTTAAGTCTGAACCTGTGTCATCTCTAATGCAGACATCTAAGAAGGCCAGACTCGATCTGAAAGAAAAATAAGTCAGGCCCAACCCAAATCTGCAGAAAAATAATGATCATGATAGTATCAAATAAATGACGGCCGAGTTCTGAATGTGGTAACACCTGACACAGCCCGAGCCTCGCGAACTTAAAAAGGCGCGGCCCGGGGGAAGGGGGGGGCGCCGGACTCCAGTTAGGATCTAACTCATTTCTTGCAGGGATGCATCTATTTTTGGGAAACTTTTATTAGCCCAAAAAGTGAAGACGATCGCCTCCTCAGACTCGCCATTGGACCCGACCCAAATCTGCAGAAAATAATGATCACGATATGGCCTGATTCTGAAAGTGAGAAGACCTGACCCAGCCCGAGCCTCGCAAAATCAAAAAGGTGCGGCCCCTGGCGAGTCGCGCCGGACTCGAGCTAGGCCTGAATTCATTTCCTGCGAGGATGCATGTCTTTTTAGGAAACTTTTATTAGCCCAAGGGAGGAAGGCGATCGCCCTTTCCCCCCTTAGATCCGCCATTGCTTCTCTCCCCTTAAGGTCTGGTTCGATCCCAGACCGAGCGTTTACCTCAAGGAAGAACGAAATCCACGCCAGGCCCGTCCTGAAAAGAAAAGTGTGGCTCGATCCCGCTCTACAGGAAAAAGTAAGACTCGACCAGCCACGTTTCTGAAAGTGTAAAGAACGGACCCAGTCCCATGACTTAAAAATGGACCGACCCGGGCCGCGCCGGTCTCGATTTTAAGTTCAACCGTGCGGGCATCTAATATCGTTTTTCAGACCCTTTATTGGGCTCAAGGGGGGGGGGGCGATCGCCCCATCGCCCCCCCCCCCCTTAGATCCGCCATTGGATCTAGATCCGGACTGTACGGTGGGTACCTCAAAACTTCCCAGCGAAGCTCTCAGTTTTTGCAGAGTGAAAAAATTGTGTGGTTTCGCATTCTCGTGATGGAAAACAACGCCTTTCCTATTTATCAATTTTAGCCGAGTTTTTTTAATCGCCTACTTCAATCGTATTAGTTGTTCACAGTAGATAGTTGAATTAATGGTTTGGCCAGGTTCTAGCAGCTCATGATGGACAATTCTTTTCCAATCCCACCAAAAACTCAGCATTACCTTCCTTGGCGTCAATCCAGGCGTTGCCACCGTTTATGAAGCTTCTCCAGGCTTCGACCACGATCTTTTTCGCACATTGTTGTCGTACGTGATCCATTTTTCATCACCAGTAATCATTTGTTTAAAGAATGGCTCGATTTCGTTCAGTAGCGATTCACAAAAGAAAACTCTGTCCATTAAAGTTTTCATTGAAAATTCTTGGGGAACCCAAGTATCAAGTTTCTTTTGGTATCCAATTTTATGTAAATGGTTCCAAATTGTTTTATGTTCGATGCTTAGTTCCGTAGCAATGTCACAGGAAGAAAAATGTCGGTCTACCTCGATTTTTTAAAGAAATTAATCGACTTTTTCAACGATTGGCCGACCAGGGAAAGATTCATCTTTAACCTCGAAATTTCCGGAACGAAAACGATCAAACCAATTCTGACACTGGCGTTTACTTATAAGCACTGATCATCATAAACACCGCATCATTTTCGATGAGCCTGCGCTGCATTTTTCCTGTTTTAGAAGTAAAATACCAAAATGTGACGAAAATGATCTGGAATCTCTAAATTTAAAACGCAATAACGTTTGGCTGATGAAACAGATGACACTATCTTTATATCTAGAATTTTTTAGAGACTGCTACTTTTCAAACGCTGTATATGTATAGTATGGCTTAATTGAGTAAGTATTGCTCGAGATATGTGACTTTAAAACTAAGTACAGTGAAACCTCCAAATAAGGGACACTCCGAATAAGGGACACCTCTATTTAAGAGACAAAAGTTGCAGTCCCATAGATGTCCCTTATTTGGAGTTTCACTGTGTAAGAAACTCCGAATAAGCGACACCTCTATTTAAGGGACAAAAGTTGTGGTCCCATAGGTGTCCCTTATTTGGAGGTTTCACTGTATTGGGAAAAAATGAAATTACTTTTTCCCCAACCCAATATATGATGTTTGTGTTTACTTATAAATAAAAAAGAAAGAGAAGAAATGTTGCAAACTTGTTTTGTTAATAAAAATTTCTATCTGCGCTCCACAAGTGAAACAAGACTTTATTACTGTTGAATGCATTACGTAATAAAAAGCTCTTATAAAATACTTTTAAATAGTAACTGTTTCTTTCATATCTTACTGATATAAATTGATAATTTATGGACTTCTCTTTATTGGGACGAATAAAGCATGTGAAAAATAAATGCAATCAGCTTTGTGTAACCCTCCAATCAATATATGGTTATATTCGCCTTATATCTCATTTATAGCAATATGCAGCGAAACCAGTGGCATAAGATGAGAAAACTGAGTCCGAGGCGAAGCTTGTTTGGCGCAACCCTCTCCCCTCGCATTGAAATTTATAACATGTGGTCGCAAAATTTATAAGTGTATAAACATAAACAAAATTCTATTGAATACGTATTTTGCGTTTATTTTGGAACTTTAGAAGGTTTAATTTAAACAACTAAATAACATGACATAAAATTGCAAATATATTTTGACAAAGAGGATAGGGAAAATAGATGTGAAATATATATATATATAATAGCACAGTAAATGAATTTGAAATCTCTTTTGTATTCTAAGATCGAAGCTACATACTATTTTAAAAATGTATGCTGCTGTAATCCAAATAAAAAAAAAAATCCAATATGTATATACGTAATTTTTATACAAAAAAAAAAGAAAGAAAGAAAGAACAAACTAAGTTGGGGGTATAAATTTGGCGCCCCCTCAATTTCCGCGCCCGGGGCGACCGTCCCCCCCCCCCACACACACACTTCTCATGACTGAGTGAAACTTCCATATAACGAAGTCTCATCGTTCCATTTAAACTTTTCGTTATAAAGAAGTAGAAATCAACAAATTTCATGAAATTTTTATAATATTACATGCAAAAAAGGAAAAACGCACCTAAAAAGAAAATATTGAAAAAAACTTTTTTTTAATTCGGGCAGTAACTTTAGTTTTATATAATGTAGATACAGTAGACTCCCTCAAATCCGCACAGCTTTTGACCAGAGGTTGTGCGGATTTTAGAATTTTGCGGATTTCTGGTCATTGATTTGTTTGCATTTTCAAACAGTAATTTGAGTGCAATTAATAGTGCAATCGGAACCATAATGAATTCTTACAATATAATAAAATATTAAAATAAGTAATAAACTAAAATAATAAAAATTTTAGATAATTTTTTAAATGATTAAAGTACTAATAGCAAAGGTCAAGTTAATAATCAATAGTGTATGATTAAATATTCATTATAAAGATTAAATATATTTTTCCAAAGTTATTCAACAATATTTGCCTCATAAAAGCACATTAGTAATTCATATCAAAATCATAAAATAAGGATTTTTTTTTCAAGTTTAGCCAGGCTTAATAACCAAAAAATCTTGATTAATGCATAAATATATTTGGTAAAAAGATTGTGATTACCAGTGGTATCAGAAATATTTTGAATTTTTTCCAAAAAAATTTGTTCTTCCTTCATGAAAAAAACATGAATAGGGTATTATTAATAAAATTACAAATTAAAAAATACATGGAATTGATACAAAACTAAAAAAAAATCAAATTTTGTCCCAATTTCCGAACTGAAAGTTTCATTGTTTACATACATAAAATATGTGCGGATTTTAGAGAGTTGTGGATTTCTGGTTTGCAGATTTGAGGGAGTCTACTGTATATAAAGAAAAAAAATAAAATAATGTCTAAAAAAAAAATTTTTTAATTAAGCGTAACGTATTTTTTTTTTCTTAGTATTTCACATTCTTAACTTTAAAAAGGTCTGTAATATTACTTTGTACGGGTTATTTGTATTAAAATACGCTGTTCATAAATGATTTCGCACTGTTGTACTGAACAATTTATCTATAACAATTTCATGAAACTGGAATCTCCTTTTTATGTCGAAGGCTTTTAGCATCTTTTTTAATGGAAAGGATTAAACATATAAATAATTTCATTTTCATACAATCCACTGAAGGCTATTTCCATGCGAACTTGTTATGCAGCTGAAAATCGCCATGCCTGTTGGGCACCGTTATTTTCGAAAAGTTTGTTGAGATATCTTCGATAAAATAAGTTACATTTCTCCGTTCTAAAATACTGGTAGCCAAATACCGTAGTATATGACAGACAGGGGCGAATCTAGAGAGTTCTCAAAAGGCGGGGCGAATTTTTAAATTTGGAAACTCCAATCTGATGCACGGGTCAGGGCTCATTTTTTTCAATGTGGGTCGTGTTACGTCTACTTTTTTGCTGTGGGTCTGGTTCGGGTCCGATTGGCTTCTACTCTTTGCTGCTGGTCGGGTTAATTTCTAGTTTTTGCTGTGGGTCGTGTTTGGGTCCGGTTGACTTCTACTCTTTGAGTTAAATTGAGGAGGCTCGAGTTAATTTTTGCTTTTTTACCTCGGAAATTGAGCTCGAAAAAATTAACTCGAGCCCCCTCAAAATCTACTCTTTGAGTTCAGCCTCGTTTTCCGGTATGCGGCACCCCTCGACCCCGAAAGATATTTTGTCACCAGAGCCCGATACTAAAAATATATGAAATAAAAATTATATTAAAAAATTGTTTCATAAGTAATAATTCATTTTCAACGTAAATCGAAATCAACGCAAATTAAAAAATAATTTACACGGTTACCTTAAAAGTCCGATGCTTTTATAGGGAAAGAGGAAATATTGATCGATTGCTTTCTATCGGAATAACATGGTAACTATATTTACTTACGGAGAAAAGTGACTTCGAAAATGTACAAAGTTCTTCCTCAGCATGATCAGAGTTCATGATGACAAATAGATAAAAACGACAGACTCATGCACAACAGAACAATAAATGATTTGCAAACCTCCAGCAAATTCTCGTCATCTAAAACCAGTAGAAAATATTCTCTTCGCCTTACATAAATAAATAATAAATTAATAAATAAATAAACGATCTGATTAAAAAAAATATCTTCTGCTAACAGAAAGGCAACTAAATGCAAATTCATTGTTGCACTTGTTTTGATTGGCGCCATTAGATCGCCGCCGGAAATTCCGTAGACGTAAATCTGTAATTATCAAAAATTTTCATTTGAAACAGCAATGAAATACACTAAAATAAATAAATGCTATTTCGATTTCCCGTCATTTTGATCAAAATAACATAAAGATTTGAAAAGGAATAAGTACGCAAATTTAAGTAGAAAAAAGTTCTTTCAATCTTTCCCACACATGGATAAATAAAGTTTTCCCGTTTCAGAAAAAAATGAGCACGAGCTAAAAGATTAGAATATAACTAGAGCCTGAGACCGTCTCATTTCTAGTGTATCCTCTCGGAAGAAAGAAGTCCACCAGGACCGGCCTGAAAAAAAAAGTGTGGCTCGGTCCAGCTCTGCAGAAAAAAAATAAGATCAGTCCCGACCTGTTACTGAAAGTTTGAATGACCCAGTCCCAATATAGTAAATTAAAGTTGACCCGGATCGCGCCGATTTCGAGTTTAGATTCTAACCACTTTTCCGTCTAATGTCGTTTTGAAGACCCGTTATTGGACTCAAGGGGTGGAAGATCGTCCCATCGCCCCCCCCCCTCCCTTAAATCTGCCATTGCAGTCGGGCCAGTAATGTTTATCATACTATCTAAATCAGAGCAACCGAACGTTTAGCTTTTATACTTGGATAACCCTTTATATACGATCTGGAAGAAAAGAAGTCTGTTCTGACACCGAATCTGCAAAAAAAGCAAGGACACGGCCCGATTCTAAATGAGAGAAGATCTGACCCAACTCGCATCTCATGATTTAAACTGGCGCAACCCGGGCTAGGCCGTGAAGAGCTCGAGCTTCGCCGCAGATCTTCGCCGACCTGAAAAAAAAAAACAATGTGGGTCGGGTCGGTCAAGCTCTGCAGAAAAATGTAAGACCCGACCCACCCCAATTCTGAAAGTATGAAGACCAATCCCAGTCTAGTAAATTAAAGTCGCGGTCTCTAATTTAGGCCCAATCCCTTTTCCGTGCGGGCATCTAAAATCCTTTTGCAAACCTTTTGTTGGGCTCAAGGGGGGCGATCGCCCCATCGCCCCCCCCCTTAGATCCGCCATTGATGACAGACATGACAAGTTCGCACAGACTTAGCCTGAAATAAATTCATACATCTATCGCAACAACAACCTCTCCATTTAAATGTACACGCACGAAACTAACTTCGTTACATAGAATATATATTTCATAATATGGAGATTACTTGACATGCTAAAAGGTTCAACAGAAAATTTCGGTAAGTAACTTTTCGACACAAACTACGTGACATTTAAAAAGTAAGACGTTTTTAACAGTATTTTTGTATTCTCTGAGGAAGGCTGTGTTTACAGTTGAAAGCACTAAAAATTAAAGTAATTAAACATATTTTTAAAATATTTTTTGTCATCTTTTTAAGTAGTTTACATATAGTGTAATTTTTAAGTTCAGAAATAATTTATATTTTAAGATTTTTAGCTCACAGGCTATCATAGCCTGAGAGCTTATGTGCCCGTCCGTTCTGTATGTATGTTCGTATGGCGATAACTCATGATAAAAATATCCGATCCACTTGAAATTTTGTATGTAGGTATATCCTGACAAGGCGCTTCCCTGATTAGTTTTTGAAGTTCATTCGATATGTATAAGAGGGGGAACGGGGGGCTCATGTCCCCCGTTAGTTGATATAAATGGGATTTTCATGCAGAATTAAGTTTTCAAAATTTAGATTAGGATCATTCTGATGAGGCGATTCCGTGACTGTTATTAGGTATTTATTAAATAAGTATAAATAGGGGGAACAGGGGTTCTAATGCCCCCCCCCCCCGTTAGTTGATATAAATGGGATTTTCATGCAGAATTAAGTTTTCGTTCAAAATTTAGATTAGGATCATTCTGATGAGGCGATTCCGTGGCTGTTATTAGGTGTTCATTGAATAAGTATAAATAGGGGGAACAGGGGTTCTAATGCCCCCCCCCCCGTTAGTTGATATAAATGGGATTTTCATGCAGAATTAAGTTTTCGTTCAAAATTTAGATTAGGATCATTCTGATGAGGCGATTCCGTGACTGTTATTAGGTGTTCATTGAATAAGTATAAATAGGGGGAACGGGGGTTCTAATCCCCCCCTCCCTTAATTTATATAAATGGATTTTTTAAGCAGAATTTTCAGATTTTTTTCAAATCTCTCAATAGTTTTGGAAGTTTAATGGTTAAGTATAAAAGAGGGGGATAACTCCTTTTAAATTATATAAATGCTAAATGGGTTTTTATTAAGAATTATCTCATTTGCTCTGAATTTTGGATATAGATTTTTTATATGATAAAGCATGTCTTTGATAGTATAGGAGGTTCAATGATTAAGTATAAAAAAAGAGGAAAGGGGAGAGCTGTTTCCCCTTCTTAATTTTTTTTTCGAACGGAATTAACCCTTGAAAATATAAGGCTTTAATGTACAATTAGTATTTGTAGCCTGTGAGCTCAATGCCATCAGTTTAACTGGGCAGTATTCTTTTTTTATTTATTTTCTGAAGCTCGTCGAAAAGCTTTTGCAGGGGTGACCCATCAACAAAGCGAATGGATGTGTACGTCATTCGAGATACGAATACAATCGCAAGAGAGAGAGCATAATCAAAGTAATACAATTTTTACTATGTTGGCGAGCGAAATTCGCCAACATGATAAATTGGCGAGTTATTGGCGAGTTTAGTGCAATAGAAATAAAAAATTAAAATAACGACATTTTGAGAAAATATTGCCTCGCCCCAAAAAGAAAATTAGTATATCATTTCAACAAATCCTTTTCAATAATCAATTTAATATTGATACCGAAAATACATTATTTTTTCGATATTATTTCAAGGCCAAATACATTTTCTTAAAAATAGAAATCTTAATAGAAAATATATTAATGTAAACAAAATAATTTTACTGGGTAATTGCCAATTTATTCTCAGAGTGAAAATAATAAAAGCTAGCTATTTATCATTATATACTTAACTTTATGAAATAATGATTTAGAAGTTTAACGGATAAATAAAATTTATGACAAATAATAATCAATATCATAGTGCATTAACTGAATGTCAAGAATAAAGGATTTAAGACATAACGGTTGGGCACTTTCTTTTACTATTTAATGTGTAACCGCTAATTTTATTGCTGAAAGATGTACATATTTATTTGCATAAAAAGAATAAATGTTATATTTACCAAAATAAAATATTATAACTCGATATCTGATTATTATAGCAGTAAATTTACGAATAAAATAAAAACTAAAAAATTTAAAAGGAAAAAGTGACTTAATATAAGAATTAAATGCATCTTTAAAAATTACCTTTAATTAAAAAGCGAAAAAAATTAATTAATATTTTAAGTTGAACAAAATCCAATTATATGTGATTTACATCACAATTGCAATGTCTTTTTTGGTCAAAGATAAATAAGCGCAAACATTTAAAACAGAAAATAATTTTTTAATAACTTCTGCAACTAAATTGTTTTATTGTGGAGGGATATCAGTCCCTTTCTGACTGTGCCCTTAAACATATGTTTTCTGCTTCCTGGTTGGTTTGATTGCCATATTATAAAATATGCAGGGCCCGATCAAGCTGAAGTTTGGGCCCAGGGCCTGTTAAAAAAAAATTGGAGTCTCCTACTTACCCATTTTCGGCGACACTTTCACAAAAAGAGAAGGTTTATTTGACGAGTTGACAAAGTTGTTTGGGTGAAAAGTGCCTAGGTTAAAAGCTTCTAAAAATTTTGAGTCATTCAGAATATTTAAATTTTACATTTCATATTTTATAAAACAATATTATTTGAAAAGTATTTGATTTAAGGGCGAAAAAAATCAGCCACATAATTTGTGGGCTCCTGAAATTGGTGGGCCCAGGGTCGGCCCCTTAGGCCCATGCATTAATCAGGCCCTGAAAATATGCAACGCCTGATTATATAGGGAAGACGGGCTGCAACCCCGTATTTGTACAAATACAGCTATGTAAACGTGTGGTACATGTGATTAAGTACATCAATTCATCATAAATCTGTCAATCTGAAGTGAAAAAACTTATATTATCAATAGATGGCAGTGCTGATACAATCTTTTGGTTGTATTTTCAGAACAATCAGTGATTTTGATTTCTGGTTGTTGTAATCTGTTTTAAAAGGTGTTAAGTAAAATAGTATTCCAAATTTATTGAAGTCAAAATTCATTCGACATTTTTTAGGTAGATTTCGTATGAAATGCTACCTATTGCGGTCGTTCCTATATTGAGATTTCTGAAAAAATTTTGCAGATCTACACCGATCATGACCCCTGGACCCCAAAACAACCATCAGTATATAAAAAAAAATATATATCACTTTTTCAACACGTTCGCTTCCGCAGACGCGCCAGTGGGTGATAAGGCGCCAACGTTAAGGGGCCACTCACGCGCCAGCGCGTGATATGGGGTGATTTCCAATAGCCAGTCACGCGCTGGCGAGGGAAAATCTTTCACCGATTCTTTGTTATAAAAAGTAAATCGGCTTCTGGGAAAGACCCAGATCTACAGTGCGGCATTAACTATCATCACATCTTCACGTAAACGGCAGCGAACGTGTTAAAGACATGATAACTTTTATAATGCTACTCAAATCTCCTCCAAACTGATAACATAAAATCAAGGGCATAAAATCTCGGTCAATTTCTTTAATGTGCAAAATCGGACCAAAGGGGTCGATTGGGAGGACTTTTGTGAAAACAGAAAAAACCCATAACTTCTTAATGAAAATAGATATCGAATCACTTTAAAGTTTATATTACTTCTAAAAAAATAGTCCAAAAGTTTATGCATGACAGATATTTGATAAAATTAAAAACAGACTCAAGCGGCACATAAATAGGGTTTTTGGGAGAAAAAAATTCATAACTTCGTTAGTTCTCAAGATATATCCAATAAAAATTTTTATAGATGTTCTTAATATTAACTAAAATTTCTGTATTCACAAGATTTTGATAGGAACAACTCTTATTACTAAAAAAATAAAAATGAAAACAAAAAGGGGGGTGGAGGGGAGGGGTTGAAAAAGAAAAAAAAAATCTAACTTCGTGCATTCTTAAGATATCAAATCTGATTACATTTGTTTTACATCTCAATAATATCTGCAACTTTCGTACAGACGAGTTTAAGACCAATCCTTATAGCAAAAATAAATTTAAACAAATATAGGAGTTGAAGAAAGAATCTCAAATCCAAACTGCTTATATTCCGACTCATTTTTAGCTCACAGGCTATCATAGCCTGAGAGCTTATGTGCCCGTCCGTTCTGTATGTATGTTCGTATGGCGATAACTCATGATAAAAATATCCGATCCACTTGAAATTTTGTATGTAGGTATATCCTGACAAGGCGCTTCCCTGATTAGTTTTTGGAGTTCATTCGATATGTATAAGAGGGGGAACGGGGGGCTCATGCCCCCCGTTAGTTGATATAGATGGGATTTTCATGCAGAATTAAGTTTTCAAAATTTAGATTAGGATCATTCTGATGAGGCGATTCCGTGACTGTTATTAGGTGTTCATTGATTAAGTATAAATAGGGGGAACAGGGGTTCTAATGCCCCCTCCCGTTAGTTGATATAAATGGGATTTTCATGCAGAATTAAGTTTTCAAAATTTAGATTAGGATCATTCTGATGAGGCGATTCCGTGACTGTTATTAGGTGTTCATTGAATAAGTATAAATTGGGGGAACAGGGGTTCTAATGCCCCCCCCCCCGTTAGTTGATATAAATGGGATTTTCATGCAGAATTAAGTTTTCGTTCAAAATTTAGATTAGGATCATTCTGATGAGGCGATTCCGTGACTGTTATTAGGTGTTCATTGAATAAGTATAAATAGGGGGAACAGGGGCTCTAATGCCCCCCCCCCCCCGTTAGTTGATATAAATGGGATTTTCATGCAGAATTAATTTTCGTTCAAAATTTAGATTAAGATCATTCTGATGAGGCGATTCCGTGACTGTTATTAGGTGTTCATTGAATAAGTATAAATAAGGGGAACAGGGGTTCTAATGTCCCCCCCCCCCTTAATTTATATAAATGGGTTTTTCAAGCAGAATTTTCAGATTTTTTTCAAATCTCTCAATAGTTTTGGAAGTTTAATGGTTAAGTATAAAAGAGGGGGATAACTCCTTTTAAATTATATAAATGCTAAATGGGTTTTTATTAAGAATTATCTCATTTGCTCTGAATTTTGGATATAGATTTTTTATATGATAAAGCATGTCTTTGATAGTATAGGAGGTTCAATGATTAAGTATATAAAAAGAGAAAAGGGGAGAGCTGTTTCCCCTTCTTAATTTTTTTTTTTCGAACGGAATTAACCCTTGAAAATATAAAGCTTTAATGTGCAATTAGTATTTGTAGCCTGTGAGCTCAATGCCTTCAGTTTAACTGGGCAGTATTCTTTATTAAATTCTTTTTTGATTTTAAACGTATCCAAATGACAAGTTTCTCATTTGTGAACTGTATAATGCGACGTATTGGCCAGTTTTTTGATAAAGGCAAAACATATTTCAAAAAATTCTCTCAATTGGCCTTTTTGAACAGAATTTCCGGAAGCTATCAGGATTGAAAAATTGAGAAAATATTCAAATAACAAATTGCTTATTTTCTGACTCATTTTTAAATTCTTTTTTTTATTTTAAACGTATTCAAATGACAGGTTCTCTTATTTAGGAAATATATAATGTGGCATATTGGTCGATTTGAATCAGAATATATTTTTTTAAATGTTGTCAAAAGTGAACATTTTAAGCCGAATTTCGCTTAAGATGGTTCTGTTAAAAACAACTCTTACAGAAAAATGAAAATAAAAATTATTCAAAAGCGGTCAAATAAAATTGTTAAACTGGGTTTATCTCTTATCATATTTTATTTTTTGTTGCTGAAATGAGCACTTAACTTCGAAATCTACCTCCGCCTATAGGCCAAGCCGACAGGGATTTTTTTTTTTTTTAAATAAAATAACAGCATTGTATTCTACAGTGGCATTAATTAGGTAAGCCTACAAAAAGTTTTGTTTATTTATTTCAATAAAAAATATTTTTTTTAATAAATTGGGCTTAAGTTGGATGATGAGACACATGAACAAAACATAATCTATGTTGAAATGTTTATTGATTTATTCACACAATTAGAAAGAGGGCATCTAATTAGTTTTTATTCACAAAAAAGATTATTTTTGATCTTATTTATGTGTGTGTTCACATGTGCCACAGGTATGTTCACAACTAACTCTTCAACGGGTACATGTGAAGAAATTTAGACAATTTTTAGAATGATGATATGCAAGTCAGAAATTAATAAATGCATTCAAAAGTTTCACTATAAGAACAAATATTCATATAAATCAATTTTTGCTTCAATACTTCATAACAATTTTGAGAAATAGTCAGAAATGTAAAAATTGTTCACATGTGCCCCCTTTTTCCCCTTGCGTTATGAACTAGTCGTTGGAGGCCACCGTAATACTTACCAATCATACATATGCATAATATAAAATGTGAAAATAAAACGTGTAATTTATTTATAAAATGCATTGCAATTACAAAATTAAATTTTAACGCATATTTAAATAGTTTTAAAATACATAGTAATGATTTATTAATGAATTGCTGATGAGCCAATTTCGACAAATTATATAAAACGCCAAA